>JASAUF010000648.1:2607500-3207500 GCA_030180095.1 Magnolia changhungtana
GAACTTGGTCAAATACTATATATATATATATATATATATATATATATATATATAACCTTATAAAGTAGAGATCACACGCTGTGTGAGTAGAGAAATTGTGCTTAAGCCCTTCCTTTTCCATCGCCCGGCCTTTAGAATCTCTAGCCATAGACTGATGCAAGAGTCAGTTAAGTTGGGAAGTTGCAATTTCTTAACCCTTAAAGTAATTTTATAGTTTTTAGCAGGCCATAGATTCTAAGTTTCATTGGCTAGTAGCAACTCTAACCTGTATGCATTTTTACATCTAAGTCAACACCACATGCCATCCATGCAAAGTGAAAAGAGGAAGTGAGCTCTACTCACACTGATCGTTCACACGCACGAAGGCGAAGCCATGGCTAATCATAGACTTCCTATCCAAGAGATAACAACTTCCTTTACCAGCCCTAATCTCCCAAAAACCCTAGAGATATGCACTTCTAGCCATTCCTCCAGGAAATTTTCCACGAATAGTGTAGGAAGTTCCAATAAGGATTGGCATGCTCGACCCTTCTTACTATTCGCTACAGCCTCCACCTCCTCCTAAGTGGAACCCATTATCCATGCTCTCCTCTTATTTCGACTCCTTTATGGCAACACTTTGATCACCTCCCAGTTTCTCCCCCTCTTGACTTCGATCGCCATCCTCACCATCCTCACTCATCTCGCCTTCCCACAGCTAGACCTTAAACTGGATCATGCCAGCAACATCTAGCACAAACGCAGATGGAAAATGCCGTGTTTTGCTCAATGGTAGTATTGTTTCTGCATTAACACATCATGAGTGAAAATTGTGTGATGCGGATCATATTTAGAGATACATGTAGTGACATTAAAAAAAAAAAAAAAATTTTAAAAAAAAACTGCCTTGTATAAAATTTACGTCATGTATGCATAAGATGAGTGGTGGAGAAGCATCATGCTACCTATTTACAAAAAGAAAAGCGTATGCATAAGGTTCCATCAACTATACCATGTGGGAGAGAGTGGTAGAACAAAGACCAAGAAAAGTAAGAAAGATATTAGAAAAATCAATTTGGTTTCATGGCGGGAGATTGACAATTGATGGAAAAGCATATAAAGAAGTGAGAATCTACACATGGTTTTGCAGATCAAGAGGAAGCATATGATAGAATTCCTAGGAAGGTTACATGGGCGGATGCTAAAGAGGAATGGGTTCCAGGAGTATATACAAACACCATTAAAGACATGTGCAAAAATCTTGTTACAAGAGAGAGGCTTGTGGTGAGATTGAGTTTTTTTCCAGTAGTAGTCGGTCTTTGTGAGATGTTCACAATAAGCCCTTATCATTTTGCACTTGTTATTAATAGATGAATTGGATCCCTTGATTTGTGTTGTTTGCGGATGATATCATGTTGATCAATGAGGCTAGAGGCCAAAAAGCTAATTAGTAGTTTGAAGGAAGGCTCTTAAGCTTAAAACCTAGTAGAAACAAGACAGTATTGAAATGCAACTTTAGCAAGACTAGTTATAGGAGCAAGGCTTTAGTTTTTAAAAGAAATGATACAGTAAAGTTGTAGTTCTCCCAGCTGCATCTCTCACTTAGTAAGTCCAATTGATTGATCTTAACTGTCTTTCAAGTCCAAAACAAATTATATGGGCTACTATGCAAAAATCATACTGATGGCATAATCTAATCCATCCCTTATTTGTCCTTCTTTATGTAGCTATACTTTTCTTTTTCTTTTTTTTTTTTTTTCCGAGCCATGGATGGGATGGTTAGGATTTACTGACAAAAGTGACTCTTTAGACTCATAAGAAATTTATGATGGGATTCAACGAATGGAGTGATCAAATTGCTGATTGGACTTATTTTTGTGTAATGATCTTGACTGTCCAAATTAAATGCTAAGGATTAGATAGTTATGATTTTCACATTAGTGCTATGTTTGCATTGTAGCCCATAAAATCAGTGTTGGAACCTAATGTACAGTATAGATCAAGCATTTGGATTGTCTGTGTGTCCCTCTGAGAGCACTGGAGCATTTCTCTTAGTTAAATTCAATGGTAAGATATTCCTCCCAGCAATTTGCTTTATTACCTTAACTCTCATATTTGATAAAGGGGAGATTGATGATAAGGATGTTCCCAATAGAACTAGAGGTGGATGGATGCATTGACGACATGGCTTCAGAGTGTTGTTTGATTGTTGCATGCCTATGAAACATGTACGGAAATTTTTCGAAAGACGGTTACTCAAAAGGCAATGCTATATGGAGCAGCATTGGGCAATTGGACTTAGAAGACAACAAAAGCAAAGATTGAGTATTAATTGTGGATGTGTGGGAAGACTAGTACAGATGGGATTAAGAGTGAGACAATCTTAAGTAGCATATGAGTGTTCCCGATAAGAGAATGATGAAGAGCATAATGAGATGGTTTGCTCATGTGCAATAAAGACGAGATGGCTTTTGATAAAGGACAGGAACATTGATTAAGGTTTAAGAGCCTAGAAAGAGGATGACAAGAAGGCCTAGAAGGACTAAGATAGAGGAGATGAGATGGGATATGAAGGCTTATTCAATGACTGAGGATTGGACCTTGGATAGGAATGATTGGTGAAACAAGATTCGTAACGCAAACCCCAGATAGCTGGACGATGATGCATAAGATATAAAATGTATCTACAATGGTAAATATACAATAAGAACTATATTGCATATAAATACTGCTAGAATACAGAAAGAAGATATACATGAAGGTATCTTCTAGCAGAAGTGTATACAACGTCCGACATGTGTATTATCATAGATGAACCAGACGGAAATTTTTAGAAATAGAGTGCCTTAATGGAAACCCATACTCTGCAATAATGATCAAAAGGCAAAGAAAGATAGTGAGTATATTGATAGTAACCACCATTTAGAGATGATAACAACAAATTCTTCAAAGAAAGATTCTGAAATGCAGGTGGAATTCTAAGTGGAGAGATCAACAGAATGAACAAAGAAGCTTCGAACTTTAAACTACACTCATTTGGGTTTATTATTTTGCACCTAAATTCAAAAGAAAAAGAAGCAATGATGTTTGTGCATTGAATCAAATATATTCAATGAAGGCAATATGCTCTAGCTACTAAATCATACAAGCATAGTACAATCCACAAATAAATGTGAAGGAGCTAGAGCTTTCTGTTATGCTACAATAGTAACTACGTATCAATTGAAAAGCATCAAACAGTAAGAAATGACCAATATTTATAGTAATTACAATTCCATCTAATACTTTTTAGTTGGTATCAGTAAAACCTCAATTGGATGGATTGGAAACCAGTTGACCTCCCACTTTTAGGCCTCTTGAAATTACATATTTAGAATTGCCCAATGGGCCACTATCAATATATGAAGTGGCCTTCTAGTGGCTTGCTCGATGACTGGTCCCGATCTTGTGCATGTCCACACATTTTCTGTAGGAACTCATATACAAAAAGTCGTTTGCAAGAATTTCTCTCAAATATTGAAAAGCTCAAAGGCATATCAAAGATCATAAACAAGAATACTCGCAATTATTAAGGCAATCGGAGGTTACGACTCACAACAAACAACCTCAGATGCATCACATGCTTCCAAATCCCACACAACATTATTTAGATTCTTTTACTCGACCCAGTTCAGACAGCAGTAGATGTCCGCTTAGAGTCAGCAGAGAGTACACAAACTCGCCGCTGAATAGGAGTCCTACAAGAAGGGCAATCCTTCATTCCATTTTTCTCATGAAGTTCGTTGCAGTTTGGGCAAACAACTTGGTGGGCACAGGGAAGGAAAACGACGGACATCTCTTCGGTCAAGCACATGACACACTCCCGCTCACGTCGGACGTCTCCCACTCCCCAATCCTCAAAATTAGCCATCTCAGAAATATGATGTGTGTGGGTCTCCTTAAGAGCAGTGATGCTCCTACCATCCATCACTCGGGAAGCATAAGTGCAATCTATGCCCCGACGGAGTGCTGCTATTTTGGAAGAGTCTGTCTTCAACCTCAACTGGGCAATCTCCTTCTCAAGTCTCCAAATATCATCTCTGTCACTTTGGAAATCGCTTTCTGCTTTTAATCTTATCATATCTTCCTTTGTTTTCGCCGACACCTCAATCTGTAATCTTTCTTTTCTTACAGAATTAGCCTGCATGAGTGCTTCTTCTTTTACCTTCTCCTCATGTCTCCATCTTGCCTGTATTTTTTTATTGGAAAAACACACACAACCACAACCAAACTAAAATGACCCATTTCTTAAAAGAAAATGAAAAGAAACAGAGCTAGAACGAATCGAACTTCTGACAACAACAAAAATACAGTCTCTCTTTTGATAATAAGAAAACAATGCATAACTGAGAAATGAAAGCAACTTATGTTATACTCGAATGCAAAAAATATCACACAGTCCATGGGGAGACATCGCACATGCAGGACATTGGACTCTCAACCACTGGGCCCCACCATGTATGGCCATATAGCCTGAAATTCAAACGAGTCGGACGATTGTACCTGCTTAAGCCTCTAAGGGAGGGGCTTTTGTCCATCGACTATGAACTGTTGGGAGGCTTTTTTTTACCATCCATTTTCCCTCAAAACTCCTACAACCAAATGAGTAGGATCAACCAATTGCTGTTATTTTTGGGCAATGGCCCATCCATGATGGGGTATAGCAGTTACATAGTAAGGTGTGGCACTTGTATGTGTGTTCCATGCGAAATTTGGGTTTCATATTAAAATTCCTCTTATAAAGAAACACTCATTCACAGAATGTCATCTCAAACCACTTACCTCAAGTTGAGCTTGATAATCTTTAGCTTGCTCTAGTTGCTGGTGCAGTTGAGATAGCTTACGCTTCTCAGCCACCAGCTCTTCTTGAAACATGGCCTTCCGCCTCTCCCATGATTCGAATTCCTTCAACATCTTCTTCTCCCTTCGAGAAACTTCTTGACAACTAGCGGCCGATTCTGCAGCCCATAACTTGGCAGCCTCCATATCCTTCCTCAATTCAGAATTCTCCACCTCAAGCCTGCAAACATCTGCATTAGCCCGCTCAACCTGGCCACTAGCTTTGCATAATGCATTCTCCATCTCCAAGAGCTTTTTCATGTTGTTCTCTTCCAGTGTTTGTTTCTCCTTCTTGACACGGACCGCCTCTTCTTTCTCTTGCCTCAGGGTTTTGAGCTCGGCATTGTCCTTGCTCAGCTTACAGGTCACCTGCATCACCCTCTGTGTGCCCCACTCCGTCCACTCTTGCATCTGATTCTGCAGCACCCGCACACGCAGGGCCAACTTCAGCAGTGCCTCGTCCTGCTTATCACGTGGAACCAACTGCCCAAAGCTCTTGTCACATGAAATTCCGGCATAGCTAAAACTCCCATTCTCAGTAGTACTGCTGTTTTCAGAAGGCAACAACAAAGACAGATCGGTATTAGCCACAGGCAAGGCAGGCGAACCACTGACTGGTTTCGAGCTGGACATGGAGTCACTGGTTGGCCCCACCTTTATGGAAAGGTTGGTATTTCCATCAGCTTGAAACACATCCGTTCCCACTGCTCTACTTAGCTTTGAGGAAGGATTCTTCAAATTCGGAGCATTGGATTCAGAAATGGACTTGCATTTCTTATCTAAGAACAAGCCACCAAAGCTGCTGAGCTTCCCCGTCTTCAAAGCCCCTTTAGCTCCATGTCGCAAGTGCTTCTCAAGATGACTTGATTTCTGATGATGGATAGATTCTTTCCTTGAACTATTTGTGCGGCTCCTTTCGCTACTCCCCGACTTCTCTTCCAGTGAAGATGATGGAGAGACTGACGGAATGCAATCCTCAGTAACAGCCAAGGATTCCGCCACAGAGTCAACTGAAGAAATAGAACTTCCTTTCTCAGGAATTAGCTGATCAGGAACAACATCAGAGGCATTGCCCGATGCACTGGAGAAAGGATTCAGTCTGTTGGGTCTCAGAACAATAGGCCCAGGGATGCTTGTGATGGAATCACCACCATCTGATTTCATCTGTTGAACAGTAGAAACAGAAGAACAACCCACTTTATCATCACTGCTTAAACTACTCATCGGATCACCATCCATCATGCAGGCATGGGACACATTCATGTCACAGATCAGCAAGCACCACATTGCATCCCCCGTGCTGAAGAATGGCCTAACCTCCATAAGCACGCATACCATCTCCGCCAATACATACCTCTCCAATTGCTGCAAATCATCGAAAGAATGCTCCCTCGAAGTATCTATCTCTTGCCCGCTCCTCAGAAATGCTAACGTACTGTCCACAATATTCAATTCGGTATCCTTACACCCATAACAAAGGCCAGACCTCAATACTGCCTTTGTAGCAACCTCCTCACTATAACCAAAAGAAGTGATCTTTTTAATTGCACTTTTGAAAATCATATCCAAATTGCTCAAAACGAGTTCTTCTAGCATGGTCTCCGTAAGATCGCTCCAATCCACATCCTGGAATTCCTCGACTTCTAGGTCCTTTCTATCAGATGACCCACAGGAACCCGTTGATCTAAGATCGGATTTGAACACGTCGAGCTGGCCTCGACTCGAACTAGGCAAACCACAGACACCATTTCGTTCGGCACTAGGATTGTTTTGGGATTTCTCAACGGAGATTTCATAAGCGGGGCATTCAGATTGAGATGGGAGGAGTTTGTTTTGATCAACAAGAGGCAGGTCAGCTCGGTATTTTCTTTTATTCCTACTTCCATTTTCTTGAACTGAAATCGGAGATGATATTTGACTACTGCCCCTAAGAACCACTGCTGCCATTTTGTATTTAATATCAATTTCGAATATTTCAACAACTTGTTTCGAATCTCTACCTATAAATCCTCAATGCAATGCCGAATTCTGATCCAAGATCATATAACGACATAATCAAAGAAACAAAAACAACCAATCATCAAAATAGATTAAACAAATATATATATCCCATCCAAATGATCGAAGTAATCAGACCATTAAAATTTTAAAAAATGTAATAAGAAAAAGGAGATGGAAAGCGCACCTTTCGATGGTGAATTTGGTGAGAAAAACCGATTTCCTGCATCAGATCACTTCAAATGATCAAAATCAAGACACCCACAAAATAAAATTTCAAGAACAAATCTATCAACCCAAAAAAATATATATGTTATAAATTCATCAGAAAATAACAGAAAAAACAACAATAATCCACAAAAACAAGATCAAGAAAATAAAAATAAAAACGAAAACATCAACATAACCAAAAAAGGAAAAATACCCACGTTTTTAAATCGAAAAAAACACCGAAGAAAAAACATACAAAAAATCTCACAAGATGTATCAGAAAAAGATCCCCAAATTCTTCCTTTTTTAAAGAAAAAAAAAAAAAACAGGTATTTCGATGAGAATGAATCGATCTCTACGCACCCAATATCAGCTTATATTGATTTGATTGATTATTACAAAAATCTAATCTATGAGAAAAATCAAAATCCAATCGAGCATTGGAGAACTCTCCCTCTCTCTCTCTCTCTCTCTCTCTCTCTTCTTTTCTCTGGGTCGGGATTTTCGTCGCTTTATTAATTAAAAACCACCCACGGATGAACGGACTACGGTCAAACATACACGCAGCCTATGGGTTGATCTCGTTGTGTGGCCCATCTAATCCGTCACCCGTACTATGATCCTGATATTTCATTTAGAAGAACCAACTACAGATGGGCCATAGCATTGAACCGTGTGGATGGAGTGATTGCAATCATCGATGGCCTGTGAACGACGGTTAAAACAAAGTCTGTAATCAAGTGATTAGAATCATCTGATCAAAGAAATTCTAAGGTTATAAAATTTATATGGCATGGGCCGATGGATGAACGGTTCTGATCATTGTAATTATCCTTAAAAAACAAAGAAAACGACAGAGAGATTGGGCACGTGCCAGTGTGACAGACATGCTTGAATCCTAGCCACTTATCAGTTGGAGTGCTCATCAAGTGGTCAAACACACGTGTGTGAAAGATGGATGGTTAGAAATGGTATGGCAATTGGTCTAGCAATCAAGGACGCGTGTAGCCAAATCAGTTGACCGTTATTTTTGGGTCAGGGCAAGCTCATGTTCGGCCCACCTAATGAACGGACTCAATATCACGCTCGTGTGCCATTTTTGCGAGAGCGGTTTAGGTGAGACCCCAAGATGCGGCCCTTACCGTGGGGCCCACCTTGATGTATGTATTCTGTATCCACACCGTCCATCCGTTTTTTCAGATCATTTTAGAGCATGATCCTAAAAAATGGAGAAGATACAAATCTCAGGTGGACCATACTCTAAGAAACAGTGGTGATTAAACACCCTACCATTAAAAACTTCCTAGAGCGCACCTTAATATTTCCTTAGTTTTTATTTTCCATCCAATCTGTTGATAAGGTCATATAAGACTGACTGAAATTAAAAAAAAAAAAAAAAAAAAAAAACAAATATCAGCTTGATCTAAAACTATTACGGCCCATTGATGGTCAATCACCACTGTTTCTATGGAATGGTTCACCTGATAATTGGATCTGGTTCATTTTTGGGTTTTTAACATAAAATGATCAGGAAAAATGGATGGACGGTATGGATGTAGAATCCATACATCAAGGTAAGCCCCGCGATAAGGGCCGCACCGTCCTGGGTGAGTCTGGGGTCTCACCTCTCCGCTCCCATTTTTGCAGACTGGAATCCTCTGGACTCGGATTGCGTAGTATTGAAAAGTATCATTGAGGTCGGTACGGTGTTGACGTGGCAAAGTTCTACGGGACCCATTATAATGTATGTATTATATCCACACCGTCCATCCATTTTTCTAAATCATTTTAGAGCATGAGGCCAAAAATTAGACAGCTCCAAAGCTCAAGTCGACTACACCAGAAAAAGAAACAGGGACAGTAACGTCCACCGTTGAAACCTTCCTAGGGACCAAGATGATGTTTATTTACCATCCTATCTGTTCAAAAGATCAAAAATACCATCAGGGAACGGATTGGCTACTCCCCCTGACACCAGCCAATGGCTGATGGTCGGTGCTATGTGGGCCCCACAAAGATGTATGTGTTTCATCCATTCCGTCCATCTATTTTTACAGATCATTATATGGTGTGAGTCCAAAAATGAGGTATATCTAAATTTCAAGTGGACCACATTACAGGAAACCGTGTTGAATGAGGGCCGACCATTAAAAACATTTTGAGGGCCATAAGTCTTGGATCAAGCTGATCTTTGCTTTTTCTCTTCATCTGGGCCTGTATGACCTAATCAATAGATTGGATGTCAAATAAACAGTATAGTGGGCCGTAGGAGGATTTTAATGGTGGATATCCAATCACTATTGTTTTCATGTGGTGTCGTCCACCTGATATTTATTTCTCTCTAATTTTTGGGATCAAGCCATAAAATGATATGAAAAAATGGATGAACGGAATTGATGAAACACATACATCATGTTGGGGCCCACAGAGCACCGACCATCGGCCACGGAGCTGGTGGCAGGGGGAGTAGCCAACCGTTTCCCTGAACGAAGGTAAAACACAAATATCATCCTGTTACAAAACTTATGTGGCCGTCAATAATTTTTCAACTGTAGACGTTCAATCCCCACTCTTTTTTTGTGTCGTGGTTCACTTGAACTTTAATTTGCCTCATTTTTCATTTTACGCCCTAAAATTGATCTGGAAAAATGTAAAGACAGTTTGGATATAACACACACATCACGGTGGGGGCCACGGAACTTTGCCGCGTAAATAGAGTACGGACCATGCTAGAGAAATTTACCACTGTAGATGCCACCTTTTATCCAGCGGTTTTTATGAAATAAACGAAATTTAACTTACCAGCTTATACTTGCATGTATGGACAGCTAATTTGAGGACGAAAATGCCCCTCCATTTCAAAGTAGACCTATGTCTACGGATTATAACCGTAGCCATAGGTATCTTTGATTGAATAAATGGTTGGAACCTGGTCCACCTGGTCAGCTAGTCGGGGTCGACCGGGTTGGGACCCGATCGATTGGGTCAATTGTCTTGCCCACTTATTCTTTTAGATTTGTCTTATATCATAATGAGAGTAGTTAATTCATTTTTTAGATTTGTCTCTTTTTTTGTCTTATATCATAACGAGAGTAGTCAAAATGAATTGACGTGAGACCCACTTACCTTTCAATAGTAAGGAGTTCCTACCCTAAGTTGTTGTGGGCAATTTGCATCCCTTTGGATTATAGGGAATTCATATAACCCTAGGTTACATGCAAGTTGCATAACTTTTAGACAATTTAGTTTGCATATGGCTCAATTGAGTTTCAAAACTTCTTAATTAAGTAACTTAGTTAGAGTCGAACAAGCCTACTAAGGGCTTTTATAAAGCCCACTATAATATGTGTGTTTTATTTAAGTTGTTCATTCATTTTGAAAATCATTTTAAAACACAAGCTTAAAAAGAAAGCAGATTAAAAACACAAGTAAATCACACCCACATCACAAGAATCAGTAATGATGATGATATTGCTGTTGAAACCTTCTTAGAGCCCATCGCGGTATATATTTGTCATTAAACCTATTTATAAAATAACGTAAACCTGGTTAAAAGGAAAATATAAAAATATCAGCTTGATCTAAAACTCCTTGAGCCCCTAAAAGAGGTTTTTGGCAAGTTGTGTTCAAGTCCCACCATGTAGCGTGGTCTACTTTAGCACTAGAGCTTCTTCATTTATTTTATCATCAAAACCTTCCTAGTAATTCAATGAGGGAACCTAGGAATTAAGCGAGGCAACTTAGGAATTGAGTGAGGCAACCTAGAAATTGAGTGAGGGAACCTAGAAATTAAGCAAGGGAACCGAGGAATTGAGTGAAGAAACTTAGAAATCGAGAGAGAAACATTGAAATTCAGCGAGGCAACCTAGAACTTGCACGAAGCAATGTAGAAATTGAGTGAGGCACCCTATAAATTCAGCGAGGCAACCTAAAATTTGAGCGAGGCAACCTAAGAATTGAGCGAAGGAACCTAGTAATTGAGCAAGGCAACTTAGGAATTGAGCGAGGAAAACTACAAATCGAGCGAGGGAACCTAGGAATTGAGCGAGGGAACCTAGAAATTTAGCGGGGCAAAGTGGAAATTGAGTGGGGCAAACTAAAAATTCAGCGGGGTAAACATGAAATTCAGCGGGGCAAACATGAAATTCAACTGGGCAAACTAGAAATTGAGTGGGGAAAACATGAAATTCAGTAGGGGAAACATGAAATTCAGTGGGGCAAACATTAAATTGAGCGGGGCAAACTAGAAATTGAGCGGGGCAAATATGAATTTCAGTGGGGGAAACATGAAATTGAGCCAGGCAAACGTGAAATTGAGCGGGGCAAACATGAAATTCAGCGGGGCAAACTAGGACTTCAACGGAGCAAACTGGAAATTGAGCGGGGCAAACATGAATTTCAGCGGGGGAAATATGAAATTAAGCGGGACAACTAATAAATCAGCAGGGCAAACATGAAAATCAGCCGACCAAACATAAAATTGAGCGGGGCAAACTGGAAATTGAGCGGGGAAAACATGAAATTTAGCGGGACAAACTAGAAATTCAGCTGGGTAAACATGAAATTGAGTGGGGCAAGCATGAAATTGAGCGAGAAAACATGAAATTCAGCGAGGTAAACTGAAAGGATATACAAATTCAGCAACAATAAAAAGATATGGTCATTGTTCAAAGAAGACCAACATATCAAGGGAAGAGAACCAACTTAATAGAACTTCCTACATATGTTAAAAGTTACAATAAGAGGATATACAAATTCTTTCTCTGGTCCAGTTCAAAGACTGTTTAACCAAATATAACATAGTTTTATTGCCTTCTTTTTTAGGCAACCACATCTCAAGGAGGAAAAAACATGAACACTTCCTCTCAAGCCAGAGTATCCTAATGTTGCCCAGCTTGGTACAAGCCTCACATAATCAAAACTCAATAGACCCGGTCGATCGGGTGGACCTGGTTGACCTCGACTATCTGTCCACTTACCCGGTTGACGTGTTCCCAACCTGGTCGACCCCGTTTGGATACCACTAAATAAGTTGCTTTTTCTACTTTCAGCAGTAGATAAGTAACTTATTTGAGATAAGTACGTTTAGTTTATGATATGGTCTTGATCTCTAACCCAGACAATTGGTTGGTTTAGGTCTTCAACCTGGATGGTTAGATCTTAATTCATTATTCAGATATTCGGCTTGGATGGTTTGATCTTTAGTCATGACCCTCATATGGGCTTAATCTTTAATTGCTTGGAAATGATACTCCTTGTGATCTCCCATTAGATGATCTAATCGTCTTTCGTTTAGTCAATATGATCATTTCACTCATGGTTGTAGCCCATGGGTGGGCTTAACATCACCATCTACCAACTTCGCCATGAACTTAACAGTGTGTGCTGCCTTAATGGCTTTTATTACCTGCACAAAAATGTCATGGCTTTAATGAACTAGAGCATTTTTGTGCTCCGCTAAGCCCTCGCATGCCCAAATATTTAACTACACTGATGATCCTAACTGTTCTTTTTGACAAGTTTTGAAGAGTGAACGGTCCCAAGTTAGCCAACAATTGTACGTCAATGGGAAGTTGTTGTGACTTGCTCAATCTGATTTTAGTTCTATTATACATTCGGACCAATGATTTGGATTTGAGGATTTACACACATGCATGATTTCTATGGTAGATGTGGCATATAGCTACGGTCTGTGGCATCCAAATATGCACCTCAAACCCATCTATTATGGCATATAGTTCATAGTACCCAGTCGATCGGGTCCCAACTCGGTCGACCCCACCACACGCTAAAATTGATTACTTGGTCGACCGGGTCCCAACTAGGTCGACCCCACCATGACGGACAGTACCCGGTCAACCGGGTCCCAACTCGGTCCACCCCGACTCCCACTTCCATCATTTTGTAACCAGCCCAAGCCCGGTCGGCCCCAACCCTATATCACTATATTTTTTCAACTCCCATCTCTTGTATCCAAGACCCAAACCCAAGCACACACCACCTTTGCCCTTTTAAAATTAGACCTCCGAAGCCAGTTTTGCACCTTCAACAGGTGTCTCCCACAAAGCAAAGATTCTCCTTCATATTGCAATGTGATACCCTTGTTGAGTTAATCAAGACCAATGAACAAGAAAACCCACAAGAAGATAAATCAAAATCAATTAGCATTCAAGAAGAGTTTCTATTGATGTAATGTATTATAAGGTAGCTCACCGGGATCGAAAATGCTCCTTGTATGTACAACTAAGAACCTCACCCTTTTCTGACTTCATAGGAGAATTCCCGTAAAGATCATTTAAGATACCACTAATGCAATAGAGATTCTTATTATGAGGAGTGGTCACCAATGAGTTTCTAAGCATACAACTGCAACCAATCCCTCGGATAAACCCTCCCAAGGCTATCATGATTAGAGAAAGAACTCGAACTGAAAAGCCACCAAGACTTGAAAATTTTCTGCACTCCAAGATAACTGTAAACCTTATACAATTTTCTTCAGTTGTAGGTCATCTGTTATAAAGAGCTTATCCTTCTCTACTAACCGAATTCAGAGGCAGTCTAGGAGGGCAGCTTGGTTATTTTCTCTTTGAGAATCTCTTCAGCGGGGGAAACATGAAATTGACCGGGGCAAACTGAAAATTGAGCGGGGCAAACATGAAATTGAGCGAGGCAAACATGAAATTGAGCAGGGGAATATTTCGAACCTTTTCCGGGATTGCAAATGCAACCAGTTTGTGGGATTTCACGAAACCCTAGCCAAGATGGAAAATGGCAAATGTTCAATGTATATAATACAATATATACAACATGAAATGGTACATGAGTGGGACAACAATGTACAATGTATATAATATAACATCTCATAAAAATTTCTCTCATGCCCTTGACGAATATCATCTACAGATTAGAGATAAGCAATCATATGTTATTGACTTCCTCCAATCGATGGTAAATTTTTGCATGTTTGTTCCCGCCAAGGTGAAACCGCTACACAAAATGTCAATGAATTTCATTACGAATATACCGCAGTCATAACCATTGTCCAGCTTCGGTGCTGATTCATCAACTCTGATGGTCCACTTATTCCCTTCAAGCGCAGTGTTGTATCCAGTGGCATGGAAGAGAATGGGGAGTGCATCAATCATCTTCTTCATCTTTTGCTTGTACTTTAGTAATAGATTTGTGCATAAGCTATCCACAATAACGATTTCTCTTTCTCTAGGATAGATGACTAGCAAAAACCAATGCGAATTTTCATGGTTTATGGGCGCATACACCTGTCCATGATTCAAAAAAGAATATATAAGTCCAAACACGATAGAACACATTACAGTCAGAGATGATGTTCTGTCACGAGTGCATTACCCGTTCATAATACCAAATCGCTTTGGCATATGGTTTATCTCGCTGCTTGGCAATTGCGTAAGTCGTGGTCAGCTCGCCTATTAGCAAGAGTTTTTGGTCCATTTGACCTACTTCTTGACAATTTTCACCTTGTCTCGCTCAATTTCTAGTTTGCCTTGCTCAATTGTTAGGTTGCCTTGCTAAAATTCTAGGTCACCTTGCTGAATTTCTAGGTTGCCTCGCTTAATTTCTTATTTTCCTTGCTTAATTTCTAGTTTGCCTCGCTAAATTTATAGGTTGCCTCGCTCAATTTCTTGTTTTCCTTGCTTAATTTCTAGTTTGCCTCGCTAAATTTATAGGTTGCCTCGCTCAATTTTTATGTTACCTCACTGAATTTTCAGCTAGCCTTGCTAAATTTCTAGTTGCCTCGCTCAATTTCTACGTTGCCTCGCTCAATTTCTAGGTCACCTCGATGAATTTCTAGGTTGTCTCGCTTAATTTCTACATTGCCTCGCTCAATTTCTAGGTCGCATCGCTGAATTTCTAGGTTGCCTCACTCAATTTCACCTTGCCTCGCTCAATTATCACCTTGCCTCACTCAATTATCACCTTGCCTCACTCAACTTCTAGTTTGGCTTGCTCAATTTTGAGCTTGCCTCTCTCATTTTCTAGCTTGCCTCGCTTTGCCTCGCTAAATTTCTAGGTTGTCTTGCTCAATTTCTAGGCTCCCTCGCACAATTTCTATGTCGCCTCACCGAATTATAGGTTGCCTCGCTGAATTCCTAGGTTGCCTTGTTGAATTTCTGGGTTGCCTCACTGAATTTCTAGGTTGCCTCACTCAATTCCTAGGTTGCCTCGTTCAATTACTAGGTTCCCTCGCTCAATTCCTAGGTTCCCTCGCTTAATTCATCGGTTCCCTTGCTCAATTCCTAGGTTCCATCGTTCAATTTGTAGTTTACCTCGCTCAATTCCATGTTTGTCCCAGTGAATTTCTAGGTTCCCTCGCTAAATTCCTGAAATTGATATGTTGGAAACCCTAAGTTTAGTCAAATTTTGGTGTGCCAAACCAATTCGAGTTTGTGTCATGCTTATGTGTTTTATGTATTAAGCTTGTGCTTTGATTTCTTTTGAATTTTTGACGACCGTGCTGAATCAATCTTGTCGATATCTACGATGAACTTGCCGAGATCTTCAAGCTGAAAAAAGTGTATGAGTTCAAGTGTTGGTTGAAGACTCAACTTTCAAGAACCCAACCGCAATATTACGGTTTAAATTCTGTAACTGGAAATGTCCAAGAACTCAAGTCCTAATTGAAGACTAAGTTCAATACGTTGAGTTCAAGCTTTGAATATCGTAAGAATTAAAGCTGCTGATGTGATCGATAGTTTGATGGTTCACACATTCTATCTCACAAGTAGGTATGAATGACCTATACTGACCTTAGGGCATGTTACGTTCATTTCATACTTTGTATCGGTCATTTTATAGGTTAATAGGTTGTTTTTTTCGACTAGCCCTAGCACTGGCTCGACCAATCCTAGAATTTTCTCGATCAGTCCAGGATTTGTTACAATTTTTCAGAATTTTTCTGTTGGTCCTCGACCAATCCTGGAAACTGCTCGACTAGTCGAGTGAATAATGCTCGACCAGTCGTGCAGGGCTCGACTCAAATTACAGTAAGCATTTTGGCCCCACTCGACCAGTCGTGTGTAGTCCACGACCAGTCGAGCAGGACACTCGACCAGTCGTGGGATCCACAAGGCCAGTCGAGCACTTGTCAAATCTTATCGCGCCAGAATTTTTGAAAATTTGTTGGACCTAAGGCCAGTTGAACCAAACCTAAGGCCATTCGAGTGAACATATTTTTCACGTATAAATGGCACTCGAATTTCAGAGTTTTCTATTCAATTCTAATTATCTTTAAGCATTCACTCTGAGATAATTCTGTGTTCATTCTAAGGTATTTTATGCATATTTTAGATTCTTTATAAGTAGCTTTTATTATTTGATTTTAGATCTCTATTCCAATCTGATTTTGAAAATGGACATTTGGTTTACCCTTTCTTGAGATCGAAATCAAATCAAACTAGCTTATGTTGATTTAAATTAAAAATCATCTAGACCTAAAACCCTATACACTTGTGGGACTGAACGTTGAATATCTACGTCATCATCAAGTTGGTTCTAAAGGGCTACTTCAAAATCTTCATATAGATAAGTGTTTCCTTTTATGTAATTCCATTTTATTTGGTTTATGAGTTAAGCCAGAAAATCTCATTTGGTTTTTTCTGAGATCAACCAGAAAATCACGAAGTGTGGGGTTGTGATTGTGTGAGCCCACTTAAAATACAATTGTGAAGGTTTTCGGTGAACCTTGAAAAACCTATTTGATTAGTGAACGCTAATATCTCGAGGGAGTGGAGTAGTTGTGTGGCTGTTTTCAGATAGTTGGTGTACACACATGAACCACTATAATTCTCTGGTGTTTGGTGGATGTTTGATTTATTTCTTTATCATTTTGTGGTTTAAGATCGTGGGATGTATTTGTGAATGTGAATGTTGTAATCTTTGTTTTTCAAGCATTGTGTGGTGAATGTTGTAATAGATTAGTTCTTATTTCTTTCATCTCCATTTAAGTTTGAGTTTTTTATACTCACCCACGTTCTAGTAAGGTTGTCCTGCCACAAATTGTAGCTTTTTAGTGTCAGGTTGTCCTTAGAACCAAGTTTGTATTAACCTCTCAATACTTGATTTTAGAGGTTGCTTTCTATTGTGCTATCAACTGTTTATTAAGTTTTTATTTCCGCACTTTATTTTTAAATTTGGCATTGTCCTATTCACCCCCCATCTAGGACATTTAGCTCGGCCTTTTCAATTCCTAGGTAGCCTCGCTCAATTACTAGGTTCCCTCGCTCAATTCCTAGCTTCCCTCCCTGAATTTTGAGCTTGCCTCGCTGATAATATGAGAGCTACAATTCTAAGATATCGGAATCTCCGAATAATACATGAAGGGAAACCTCCCCAAATGAACATCTCAGTTTGAGCGGGGCAAGCATGAAATTGAGCGGGGCAAACTGGAAATTCAGCGGGGGAAACCAGAAAATCAGCGGGGCAAACTGGAATTTGAGCGGGGCAAACTGAAATTTGTGTGGGGCAAACTAGATATTGAGCGGGGTAAACTAGAAATTTAGCGGGGTAAGCATGAAATTGAGCGGGGCAAACTAGAAATTGAGCAGGGCAAACATGAAATTGAGCGGGGCAAACATGAAATTTAGCGGGGTAAACTAGAAATTTAACGAGGGAAACTAGAAAATCAGCGGGGCAAACTGAAATTTGAGTGGCGCAAACGTGAAATTGAGCAGGGCAAACTAAAAATTGAGCAAGACAAACTGAAAATTGAGCAGGGCAAACTGAAAATTGAGCGGGGCAAACATGAAATTCAGCGAGGCAAACTGGAAACTGTATGTGTAAGCTTGCCATAATACACAACTTGATTAAATAATAGAGGATCGAGTACTCATGTTCCATAATAGATGAGAATGATAAAGAACTTAAGGAAATAAAGAGTAAGCAATGCATTAATTTTTTAAATAAACAATTAGAGAGAGTAAGCTTATATGGATCAGGGCTTTAAAGATATGAGGCAATCATGAAAATTGAGTGAGGCAAGCTAGAAATTGAACGAGGCAATTATGAAAATTGAGCGAGGCAAACTAGAAATGGAGCGAGGGAAGCATGAAAATTCAGTGAGGCAAACTGGAAATTGAGGGAGGGAACCTATAAATTCAGCGGGGCAAACATGAAATTGAGCAGGGCAAACTTGAATTTCAGCGGGGCAAACATGAAAATTCAGCAGAAAAAATCATGAAATTCGGCGGGGCAAAAATGAAATTCAGCGGAGCAAACATGAATTTTAGCTGGGCAAACATGAAATTCAGTGGGGCAAACATGAAATTCAGTGGGGGAAAGATTAAATTCAGCAGGGGAAACATGAAATTCGACCGGGGAAACATGAAATTCAGCGGAGCAAACTTGAATTTCAGCGGGGCAAACATGAAATTCAGCAGTGGAAATATTAAATTCAGTGGGGGAAACATGAAATTGGCGGGGGAAACATGAAATTTAGCGAGGCAAACTTGAATTTCTGCGAGGCAAACATGAAATTGAGCGGGGTAAACTGAAAATTGGGCGGGGCAAATTAGAAAATCAGCGAGATAAACTGAAAATTGAGCGGGGCAAACTAGAAAATCAGTGGGGCAAACATGAAATTGAACGGGGCAAACTTAACAAATAATTTCATGAATTGAACCCGAAAATCTAAACATATTCAATGTTCAAATGGACCACACCACATGATAATTTTGAATTGAACATGTACTGTTGATCATTTCTTAAGGGCCACAGAAGTTTTGGATCAAGCTTATAATTGTGTTTTCTATTAATCTATGTCTGTATGATCTTATGAACAAGTTTGATGACAAACAAACATCACTATTGGGCCTACTATGGTTTCAATAGTGAAAATCATTATCCCTACTGTTTCCCGTGGTACGATCCACTTGATCTTTTGATATGCTTCAATTTGGGGCTCAACCCCTTAAATTAGATGGAAAAACGGATGGACGGCGTAGATATACTACATACATTCAATGTGGGCCCAACTGAGTTTAAAATATACCTATGGTGCATGCTTTCTTCACTGGACTGACCATTTTCATAAGATGACAAAATGCTGATGTATGGAGAGGATGCAATCCAATACTGATAAGGAAGGGGCCACAAAAAATGGGGTTTTTGTGTTTCTTACTAGAAATGGAGTGAGGAAAAGGGGTGAAAGAAATAACAGTGAAAGGAATGCAGTGAAAAGGAGGGGTATTTTCGTCCTCAATTTGAGTGTCCGTACATGCAAGGTCTAAGTTGGTATGTTAAGTTTTGTTTTCTTCATATAAACTACTGGATAAAAGGTGGGGTCTACGATGGTAAATTTCTCCCAATGCTTTGTTCCACAACACGCAATCCGACTCCGAATCAGGTGTCACCCTTATGGTGTGGGGCCCACCTTGATGAATTTTTTATATATCCACGCCACCCATCTGTTTTTCCATATCATTTTAGATCATATATAAAAAATTAATTAGATAAAAATATCAGGTAGACGACACTACTATAAAACTAGTGAATGAAAATTTAAAGCATTTTACATGCCACAAAAGTCTTTTCTCGAGCTGATCTTTGTAATTTCCCTTCGTATATATCTTTTTGACCTTTTCAATGGGTTGGATGGAAAATACATTTCACGAATCTGCTTGCAGTGGGCTGTAGGAAGTTTTTTAACGTGAGCATTGAATAACCACGGTTTCCTGCAGCTTGGTTCACGTGGAATTTAAATCTGCTTAATTTTTGGGACCATTAGCTAAACTGGGCTGGAAAAACGGATGGACGGCCTGGATATACAACACATCATCAATGTGGGCCCCACCATAAGGGTAACACCTAATCCTCTCTCCCACACGGTCGGGTAATACCCACTAAGGTGTTAACCGTCCGAATCCTCCTCCTGTATGAAGTGCATGCACCACTGAGCACTGTGGGGCCCACTGTTATGTGCGTATGACATCGACTCCGTTCATCAGTTTTTGAAAACCTCATTTTCACGGTACATAAGAAAAGTCAGATTAATCCAAAACTCTGGTGGGCCAGACCACAACTAAAACTTATAAATTAAAGCAGCGTGCCCAGATTGAGTTTTGGGTCAGGCTGATTTTGGGGACATCTATTCATCCTGGTGGGACCCACCTGATGAACAGGTTGGATGGAAGCAACGCGGTTGATCCAGGAAGGTTTTTATGCTGGCATCCCCTTCCCTACTATTCCATTTGGTGTGATCCATCTGATTTTAGATGCGCCTGATCATTCGTCTTAGGTCCTAAAACCATGTGTCACAACTGATGAATGGAGTGGATATCACACAAACATCAAGGTGGGCCCAAACAAGCTAGGCATTTGTGTTCCACGCTCTTCTATCTTCCGGTGTCCGAGAGTATTTCGGTCAAAAACGTCACAAATCTCATTTTCAATCACTGATAGAGAAAACATTGCCCGTGGAATATAAATAATAAATAAAATAGTGACTTTGCTATGCACGCATCTATACAAGCTGGTCCATTTATATAGTGGGTCCAAAATCATATCAATCATATATGATTATAAACGATCGACTACGAGACACCTTGAGGATTAAATATGAAAGGTTAGGAAAGCCCAATGAGCGGTCCACACATTAGAGTGAGTACAGTTGTCTGATTGGACATTTATAGACCTATCACAAATAAGCCCACTAGATTATTTATTTATTTTAAAGTGAGATATTCGGCGCGCCTTCAAATGGCTGAGTCAAGGTCAGCCAAAGCCCATCTTAAAGGATATCGATGCCCTTGACCCAAGCTCGAATCTAGTTCTGAACTTTAGACCTGACCTAGCCAATCAGTCCCAAAAGTCTAGAACACGATTAAAAATATCAGTGGCTTAGACAGACTAATTCCGTCCTGAGTTGAGTCGGATCTGAATCTGGTTGACTCACCCGAACTGGGGCGACTCGTGGTATTGAACTGATTGGGTCTGACTGAGTCCGAGTCGGCTTGGATGAGCCGCGACAGGTTCATCTGAGTCTTGAAACCCTGGTTTAGGCTCAAACCCAGTGACGACTGAAGACTGATGGTCTGGCCCAGTGCTAGAGAGAGAATTTTGGATGGATTGAGAGAGAATTTTGAGTGGATTTTTAGTGCCGAAAGGAGTCAAGATAAGCATTTGCAGCCATGTAGTTTTCACAGAAGCATATGCTCTCCGCACATCCCTTTTCCCCACCAAATTCCATTTCAAGGGACTTGTTTCTCTCTCTACCCTTTTGTCCCCTTTCCCATCACCCAAGAACCAACGGCTGTGATGTTTTTGAGTGACATGATAGCTGCAACATTTGGATCAGAATCTCCCCATAGGTGGGCCCACCATGTATGTTTCCGATCCCAAGCAGATCTTGACATTCAGCGGGGCGCGTGTTTAGTGCCTGTTTGGAAGGCGAGATCGGGTGATATGGAATCGCATTTGGTCCCATGCAAATTTCATATAGCTTTGAAAAAAAATGAATTAATTCATGTATCACATCATCCAGTCCCAACATCGGATGCTGCATGATTTCTTTTGGATTTCAAAATCCAATACATTTTGTGGGCCTCACATAGATGCAAGTGTTTATCCAGGCATCCATCCGTATGTACCCTTTAAACATGATATTCAAGTTGCATGTGTAATCTAGTTTGTCAATTATAATTCCATAGTCCACCAAACACAAGTTGCACTAAATAATATATTATTTTTTTCCAAAAGAAGAATTTGATCTTAAACATGGGGATTGGACGGTCAAAATACTATAGTATTTCCAAACATATAATTATTGTGTAATAATGGTGTTGATTCCATCTAATATAATTATTGGGGAACCATAAAACGACGGAAACTAATCAAGAAAAGTACATGCAATTGCACATCCAAGTCCCAATCAAAACAAGCCAACCAATTTAGACCAAGTTTTCATTGCTTACCCACTGATACACTCTTCCACAGTCTCCTTTTCTTTTTCTTTTGCCATTTTCTAAATAGATGAGGAATGATCGCATGTATCTGTTTTATCTGAACAGTCACATCCATGTACCTCCAACGTGTCACATGTGAGAGTTTCCAATTCTTCAACTTTTTTTCTTTTTTTTTTTTTTTCTCTCTCTCTAATGAGGTCATCTCACCTCATGCATGGCTTAGGCTCAAGCCTCAGTCCACAAAAAGTAAAATACTGATAAATATAGATTTTAAAGAATATTTTTATACAAAAAAAATAATAATAATAATAAATAAAAATCTCCCCACTTCCTTCCACGACGAGTTCCCCTCTAATTCGCATGTCTTCTGCCTTGCCTAGTTTCTTTTCCATTGCCCATGTAATTGGTCTTTTACATGGGCGTATACTAATAAAAATACAAATAAAAACACTATCCCATCATGTAGTATGTGCATCCGATGCCCTTAGAGTGAAAATATCAGCCAAATCTACAGTTCAAATGGGCTAAACCATACAGAATAACAAGGATGGGAAATTAAACCATGGTTTTACATGTGTGGTCACCATGGTGTTTATCTTTCATAACCCATTGGTAAGATATTACTCATTTTTTTTTTTTTGGTTAGCTTGTTAGTACACACCCCACTGTCAGTACACACTGCAACGTTAGCCACCCCCACTAGGAATCGATACGGTGACCTCAGTGTTGAAACACCCCACTACCAGTACACACTGCAATGTTAGCCACTCCCATTAGGGAATCTATAAGGTGACCTCAGTGTTGAAATGAGGTATCTTCGCTCAGTCTACCACTTGAGCTACTTATTAGGACGAAAGGATAAAGGAATAAATCAACCTGATCCAAAACTCAGATAGGCCAATTGCATCAAAATAAAAGTTTTAGCCGCAAATTTTTTTTTTTAATTGTTACCATTGGTATGGCCTAAGTTTGTTATCGAGCTAATACTTTGGCTTATTTGGGCATGAGTTTAGGTGATATGGAATTGTATTTGGTTCCATGTAAATTCCATATGGTGTTTGTAATTAATGGGAAGGATTGAGTTTATCTAGGTATTTTACCTTTCAATTCTAGTAGGAGATGGTACAATTTTTGGTGAAATTCAAAATCCACTACATTTGTTGGGCTTACGTTGATGCATGTGTTTTATCCATGCCATCCATCCATACGTGCCCTTTACACATGATAATTGAGTTGAATATGAATATAAGTTACTGATATTAGTTGTGAAATCTAGTCCATTGATTACAATTCTAGCGTCCACCAAACATTGGTTTCACAGGAAATGGTATTTTTCTTAAAGGAATAATTCGACCCCAAATGTGGGATGGGATGGTCACGAAACCATGGTATTTCCAGACGTATAAACAGTGTATAATAATGGTGTTGAAGCCATTTAATGCAATTCAATACCACTTAATCCCACATTCCTAATAAACCCTATTTTATACATCGTTTTACATATACTGTGAAACATTCATATTGTATGATGCCTAGTTGTAGACACCCCACCCCAAGTGGGATCAGAACTACTCTAGACTTCAATACTAGCTTCAGTCAAAAATACCATATGGCTCAACACTCACAAATATAGTCATACGGGTGTGGACGAGTTATCGCTTATGATGGGTTTCAAAGGTAGCCAACGAACCGGATTAGCCAATCAAATAACCCGTTGACCTATTTCCTTGCACAATCGTCTAGGCCTATGGAACATTCAAACATGCAACATACCGATAAAGCCACTCCTGAGCTAACCTTAAGATCCTAACATGCCCAAAGGGGAAGTCTAGAAAGGCAATCAACACAACGCCAAAAATGACTAACGGCACAGTTTGACGGAACCATAGTCTACCTTAGCCCGATCTCGACCATTCACCCAAAGCACTAGTTAGCCACGTGCCAATCCAAACTACATTCCTCTGAATCCAATGAGACCAAGATTATACAAAAAGCCAACCGAGGGATCCCCAAGGTTTTTTTTTTTTTTTTTTTTAAACACTGGATCATATTGGTCATCGCCCAAGCAGGCAAGTGGCAAGGAGAAAAACAGAGTACTGTATGCTTGGAAGGATCACCAAACAAACATTCAATTTTAAGAAGCATTGAAAATGACTTTACCTATAAAAAAAAGGCCCTTAATGGGTTATTTTTAGGTAAAGCTATAATCGCAACTCCTTTTAGCTCCCTACTGCTTTTGTAATGCAGCCGACGGGATATAGGAAAAAAGTGGAGGGCCTGAAAATGGCCTAAGAAAGGCAATTATTAAGTTTTTCCAAGATTATTTAAAGTTTTACTTGCATAAAAGGCCGGGGAGGAGGAGGAACGAACGAAAGAATGAGGGAACAAAAGAGAAGGCAAAGGTTGTGGGAAGTCTGATTGTTGCGGAAGAACTATTCTAGGGTTGATTTTCGAACTTAGTCTCGTTCGTGGCGCACTCTTGCCCACTTAAAAGCTGTATATGCAAAAAAAAAAAAAAAAAAAAAAAAAAAAAAAAAAAAAGAAAAAAAAAAAAAACCTAACCTCTGTTATCTCCGAAAAATCCTCTGCAAGGCCGCTCTATCTTACTGAGGTACAAATAATCCAAAGTCGATGAAGATACTAAAGTTAACGAGTAGAGTTAGAATTCGGAGCATCCAACCATCTATTTTTTTGAAAATGGGTGTCTGCTTTCGTTTTTTCTTTTCTTTTCTTTTTTACATCTCGAATTAAGTTGCACTCCACTCCGTACATACCCAAAATATCAATAACTTGTATACAAATTTTTACTACTTTTTCTTAGTTCATTTATTCCGCCTAACTCAATGTAGTATGAGTGTTACTCTTCTTTTGCTTGTACTTTTCTTTAGTTCACCTACGCAGGCCCTCTTACCTGGGTCCCTTGAGCCTAGCGTAGTATGACTTAGTTCGATAACATTGGAAGTTCTCCTAAATCTCACGAGAAAATTATATAGTCCTATAAAGTACAGACTGTACAATGCACATGCGGAAAAGGATGTCTAACCACTTCTTTTTCTGTAACTGATGCATTTACCCAGAATCTACGGTGCCAACCAATTACAGGAGTCACTCAAGTCGACGAATCTTGTGATTTCTCACCCTCTAAGAGATTCTACATATCCTAACCAGCAACAAACTCTAAAGCCATATTTCGAACAATTGCAACTCCAAGTCAATAAAAAATACATTCATAGTAGAGCTAACCCCATGCAATCAAAACCTAACAAGTACCACCTGAACTAAAAGAAGAGTCCAAGTAGAAAAATAGACCAAGCGAGGATCCCCCCCAGGGCAGCCACACGAGTATATATAGAATACACTCCATCGATCACGTTTTACCCCTAATTCTAATCCCATGGAATATATAAATCAGTCACATCCTCAACTCATGTAAGCCACACCAAGGGGAATGATGGGGATAGGATGCCGACCATTGGTTTGTATGTGAGGTCACCACTCTGTGTATCTTTCATCAAATATGTTAATTAGGTGTAACTCACTAGGATGAAGTGAATAATATATATATATATATATATATATATATATATAAATGTGTATATAAATTGTTTGACTAAAATTCATATGAACTGTACCACATGAACTTAGAGGCTTTAGGAGCAATTTTATATTATTCCCACTAGTGTGGTCAATCCAAGTATTTTCTTATAATAACTTTTCGTATATACTGCATAAACAAGATTTTCCACTAGATGGATGAAGTCGATTTACACATACAACAGGATGTGTTCTATAGATTAAATGCTTTATGCAACTGTAACGTCCTGAAAATCGTGGGTCGAGCATAAACTCAACTCCCGAGTTCCAACGCATCACTTATGCAACAAAATGAATGATGATTAAATGTTGTCTGTATTAGTGCATTGAACATGATTAAGATTAAGCCAAAACAGTATATCATACTCCAGAGACAGTTAAATTGTAAGCGGAAGACTGATAAAATATATAAACTATAGTAAGTCTCTAGAGTGTGATAAGGTTACCAGGTTAATGAATTACAAGTGCAGTTTCAAATTATACCAAAGGTGTAATGTCATCTAGACATCTCTGTAATCCCGTCGATCAAGACACGGCTTACATGAAGACGTCAGAAAAATAGTATACACGAGAAGGCATCCTTGTCATCACAAAAGTTCGGCTCCACCCCAAAAGTAGCGTCCCCATCAGCAATTAGACAATGTCTGGTGGGTGTTTGGAACACCGTCCCATAACGTGGGAGTGAGTAGCTAACTCAGTGGAACAATAAAGCATAGGTTAACATGTTATCAATTCAGTCAAGCAGTAATGATAAAGCAGTATAATCAAACACTCCTAACTACTCTTATTAATGCAAGTATGAATGCAGTCATGATGGATGCCCTTACCTCACACTCCCTTGTGTGACACCATCTTATGTTCGCGGCATGCTTGCATTCCTCAGTACTCCACATCTTCCAGGCACATGTAATGCATGATGAGCATGATTATCGAGTTGTTATTAGTCCATTTCAAACAGCAGGATTGGGAAACTAAGGTACTTCCCTTGCATCATTCCCAAACATGATCCAATCTAGGGTCGTCAGTCCTAGTTAATCTCATACGATGGTGTATTTCTAGGTCGCTGCAAAGGCTGCCAGGGTTATTACGCAAAAAGGTTACACCACTCCCCCATCACCTCTTTAATGGTTCATTACTATACAGATACAGGCCTATTTCATACTCTATACACCGTATCAAAACTCTAAGGCTAACCGCAAATTCAGAGTATGCTTGAGGTCATTACAAAGGGCTGCCAGGGTTGTTACGCACAATGGTTACACCACTCCCCCATCACCTTATCAATGAAGACCGATAGCACGAATATAGTGTCTCATACCACCATAATCGGCTCACGAGACTGGTTGCTCACTGGTCACTACGGAGAGGCACATGGCCCCAGCGTAGGCTGACAGCTCAACCACGGTGTCCCATACCACCATGCCCGACTCACGAGTCTTAGAGGATCGAGGTACCATGGTTAACGGGATTTCACTGGTAAGTTTGGTACCCTAGGTTCAAGCAGTAGCGTCCAAACATGGTGAACATACATTAGACAGATCGAGTTACTTGACGAGCTTGGCTAGCTCGAGCGCACAACAAGTTGAACAATATGAAGCGCATAAACACTTTGTGTGGCCAACCACTATCGCCAACCGAAGTACGACTCGGGTTCGTCGAACACATCTCACGTGGCAATTGAATCATAGCCACGAATTCAATCCCGTTACCGATTTCCTGGACTATAATCATAGCCCCAAACACAATCAATTACAGAACAGTTAAAGTAGTAATGGATCAAGATTTTAAATTATACAATCAAATATCCAATATTGTCCGCTTAGGGCTGCTAAGGCTGTTGCTCGAAAACGTTGCACCACTCCCCCATTACCCTTCACGGATTTTATGGAATACAATTTAACATGTCAAGAAATCAGAACAGAATTAAATAAACAAGTAATTCAAAATATTAACAAGCATGTTATAAAACACAATGCAAACAGGAAATCCAAACACATACGTTTCATAAAACAGTAAGCGATTAAACTAAATAACTTACATGAAGGAAATCATACACATCACTAAGGTAGTTGAGAATCCTATCTCAACACCTCTATTAAATTTTGTTCATCACACTATTTCTTACACAAGTATTTTATCAAACACTTAAACTACACCACTCCAACATACATGACGTATGTTGATTTCAACATAAATTAGGACAAATCCTTATAGCAAGGAGTTGTCGCATACACATCAATCATGTTCTTACATTCAATACATATGGCAGGCATAAATCATAAATCCATAATTACTTAGTCATTTCAGCAAACACTTAGACTACACACATCAACATACATGACATATGTTGATCACATAGGTATAAGGCCAAAATCCTTTCACTAGGGAGTTGCCCCAATTATAACACGTGTGCACCCACGACGGATAGTCATGGTAAGTAGGAATCCAAGTTCCATGTTCATTCAGTCATTTCCACAAACACTTGGGCTACACATTTTAGCATATATAGTGTATATTGGTCGTGGCGTGATTTAGGGTAAATCCTTTCGCCAAAGGGGGGTATCGCCAAAACAACAATCATATATCCATGACAATTAGTCATGGAGAGCACGAATGAGAATTCTATACTCATTCAGTCATTTTCACAAACACTTAGAATACACTATTTTCACATACATAGTGTATATTAGCAAAACATATTTTAGGGCGAGTCCTTTCGCCGAGTAAGTATTTTACGCATATATAATATATTCATACAACAAATAATCATGGCAAACACATCTCCAAAATTTATACGTATACGGTACTTCCTAGAATACACTATTTCTACATACATAGTGTATATTAGCAAATCATGTATTATGGCGAATCCTTTCGTCAAATAAGTATTTTATCCATATATAGTATATTCATACAGCAAATAATCATGGCAAACACATTTTCAAAATTTATACGTATACGGTATTTTCTACAAATACCTAGAGTATGTAAAATTCCATAATCTTCATCTTTAATCGAAACGGAAAACAAACAGCACTTTGTACATGTGCAATTGCATGTAGATCATGAATCTACCATTAACTGACATTGAAAGCGTTGAAAACCATAACCTATACACCTAAAGTCTGCACCTTTTGTCGTAGAATCGTAACGGAGTCGATGGATTTGCTAAGCTTTCATATACGGTAGTTTGACAATCTATAGAACGAAATAGGTTAGCTATTTCATAACCTACAACTATCAACACCCCAAATTAGATTAGGGTTAGGGTTTCTTACCTAGAAACGGAGTTGAAATCGTCGGAAAAGCGATAAGAATGGGGTGGTGGAGCTTGTGTAGTGGCAGGGAAAGAGGGTAAGAAGGATCTCCCACAACTCTCTCTCTTTTCTCTCTTCTCTCACAAATTCGTATGACTGAATGAGAGAGGGTTTTAAGGTCCTTATATAGCCTAAAAAGTCACCAAATTAGACTTCAGGTCAAGGTATACTTAGGTTATAATCAAAGCGGGTCCCTTTCAGCTCAACGGAGGACTTCTGGCGGCTCCCCTTGAGCCAAAGGTCGGACTTAAGCTCACAGACATTGGATCTAGGTGGAGTTAAGTTTTCGTTTTAGTCGGATTCTCAGATCATGTGTGGCGGTCCAGTTTCAGTTCAATGGTCAGCGGGTCTCGATCTGAAATTCTGAGTATGTGGATATGTTTATGAAAATTTTCCTGATCCGAGGGTGTATTTAGGTCAGATTCTGACGGTCTGGTTGCTTACAAAATGACCGCAAGTAACAAGTCTCAGATTACTATTTGAGATATTTATTTTGTAAAGAAAATAAGTGTTCTCACCCTCTCACACTCCGGACTCAAGCGAACAGCCGTGGGACATTGACTGGATTTGATTTCCGAGATGGTTGTCAAGCCCAGCGAGGCGGTCCTAACTCCTTAACCTCGTATTATTCGGACTTCCGACGTGCGGTCCAGATCTGATACAAAATTTCAACGTGCTCCCGAGAGTAGTCGGGTAATGAGTTTGATCCGAGATTTTAGGGTAACCTAACATCAATGATTCTACAAGTTTTGGGTCTTGCAGATCGTATTTAAAGCAATTCTAGCAGATTTCATAGCTAATCTAGTTTAGCACTTAGTTAACTTTGTCAAATTTCTAAAGGATTTAGTCCTGTAAGATTTCTGTCTGAGGTGGTACTTAGTCCTTTGTAGTTTGTATATAAGGTGATCCAAGCTGTAATACTTAGCTAATTTAAGATAGTGTCTAAGGTGAAAGTACTTAGAAAAAGTGAAAGAAGGGTGAGATTTGTGAAGGAAAAGGGTTAACAAACGATTTTTCGAATATGGGATTGGGTTCCGACAAGTTAATCAGGTGTTAAGATCGACCCATTGCCTAAGGACGTCTAATTTCAGGTTGGCAAAAATCCGGTATGTTATAATCTACCCCCTTAAAATAAAATTTCGTCCCCGAAATTGCCTAAGGGTAATAAGTAAGAATTATATTATTTCATTTGCCTAAGACTTATTGATTTCAAGTTTCTACGCATGGTAGGGTATATACTAGCCTGGTTCATTTTAGTCTACCCCCCTTAAAACTTATTTCTTTATCCATTTCTCATACCCTGATGGTTTGCTACAATGGATTTCTTTCCCTATTTGGAGTCTTAACGACAATTCTCAACAATTTAGAGTAAGATAGCTGTTTTCAATGTTTGACCAACACGGAGAGACGGGTATAGTGGGCTTGATCCCGATACATTGATCACCTACCGGGCCAGCGTAGAAAGCTCATCGTATCCCTTCTGAATCCTGGTGGATCCTGATCTTCTGCTTGGCCAAGCAGTGAGTCCATTGATAGTCGCCCAGGATTGAGAATTGGGTCAAGCCATGAATGTTTCGCAGTTGTATATTTTAGTAACTCCGTAGTCCGATCACTCTAAAAATATAGGAAATGTCCATCATTGAAAGGTTCAAATGTCCTATTTCTAAGGATGCCCTTTAGGTCTTAGTCTAAGAGAGTCCTCGTTATTATCTATGCCAAGGACATTGTGAATCAAATCTTACTAGATCATCCTAAAACGGTTTCTCATAGTAGAACTTGTTAGGGCTTCTATTATGTTCGTATTCAAGGAGCACAGTTTCGATCCTGGGCCAGTGGGGTAGGGTCCACCACGCTTTCGATGCGCCACCCAGATCAAAGAAGTGTATTAATTTAACCTACCTACATCTATCGGTCTCTGACATTCTCTAATGTAACCGGTAGTCTAATCTTAATTTACGAGTAGTGGATCCATAGGTGTAGTCTAAAGTATATGCTCCTACACTAGATGATTTCACATAATTTCTAATACAAGGAATGGTTCTATCACTTAGGGTCAAAGTTGTCTAATTGGAAATGAGTTGTTTGTACTTGACGCTCGAGCATTTCACACATGCTCATTCCAACTAAGAGGGTCCTAAGGTTCACATTATAAATTTGTTGGATTTCCTACACAGTCAGGTTTGTCGAAATCTACGAGCACCGTTCTAGGTCCAAAACTCCAAGGGCCTATTGTCAAACAACCATTTACTCTAAAAGCTTAAACTGTCAGAGTGTGGTGGGTTAATGTATATCAAGGGACTTTATCACTTCAACACTATTTGGCCAGTGGTATTAAGTCGTATTAAATGGGACTGTATTGTTAATCCCACTTCAAGATTTGGAGTGGCATGTTTGGTAGGAGGGTGGGAGGGAATTAATTTTTATAGGCTTTAGAAAATGAGTCTTGTGTTGGAAAGTGTGAGATGGGATTTCCAAATCCCATGATCATGAATCTCTAAGTGTACTTAGAAAGGAAAATTCTGGGATTTACTCTTAATTGCATACACTCCAAACATTGTATTGGAAAACATGGGATACACCCAATCTAGGGAGCATACCTTACACATACATTTTACATACATTTATTGTTATTTTTACAATTCTAGCCACCTTAATCTTACCTAATGCAATTGGCTGAACGGGCCCTAAACGTCCTAACATTTGGAGGTTATGAAAGTTATGGGACACAAAAAAATGTGGATTTTGTGTTCGTATGGGTGTGAAATGGCGAGGCCAAGAGGAGTAATGGTGGAGGGGTGGAAGGAGTTCACAATTGTCGCGTACAACTCTAACTTGCCAAACATTCGACACATTCCATCAACATGAAAACACAAGGATCCTAACGTAGGGGCTGAAACTTTTGATTCTTCACGAGTTTGAACCTCAACAGGGATTCTAAAGGCCCCAAAAGATAGGGTTTGAAGAAAGAAAATGAAGAAATAGGATGGGTTGAGAGCTTACACGGTTTTGAGCTTCAAATGAGGGGGTGTGGGAGCTCAAATGAGGAAAAATGGAAAGGGTAGAGGGTAGGTGTTGCTATGAACGATGGAGGGGTGTGGGTTTTAACAGAAAACAATGGAATGAGTGATTGGAAGGGAGGTTTGAGAGAGAAAACCATATTTTTAAGGGAAAGGGAGAGCTTGGAGGGTCACTTTGTGAAGGAAGTACTAGTTTGGGGAGGTTTTAAGCCACGACCCCTATATCAGGGAGTTCCCCTAGGCCCCAAACATGATCAGCCCGACCGGCCCGCCCGGCATGGCCCGAAACCCGGGGAGGCCTCGCTGACTTGGGGAGGTCCTCCCTGACTTTTGGAGTGGTTGGTAATGCCTCGCCATTTGGGCGAGGTCCTCATAATCCCTAGGCCCCAAAAATGTGTGGGGCCCACCCTGGGTCCCCCTGCAAGTGCTTCGTTTGGCCCCCGACTCTATTTGAGGCATTTTCGGGGCCAATTTACAAACCAGAATGATTTTATATGACGTGTAGCATATGATTTTGGGATAGGAGGCGCTAATCTATCCAACTAACCCATTTATTTCATGAGATTCCATAATTTGAATGGTCAAAAGTCCAATTTCTACGTATATTTACTATTTATAGTAAATTTTTTGTTTAAGTATTATTCTTCATCATTTATATGTTAGGATTTATGTCTAGTATGAAAGGACTTAGAAAAATTTGAAGAATGAGGTAGTGAAAGAAGAGAATTTGAAGGAATTGGATAAAAGGGGTTTTAGGCTTTGAGATGAAGTGTAAGGTGTTGTGGTTGACCCATAACCTAAAGGCATTCGTTTCTAGGGAACGACTCAAACCCATCGACTGACGGCCTAGAAGTGATTCGGGATCGTTTCGCATGATCATGGGTGTGTACGGGCCCAATCTCAGCGGTCGATTTCGGTCGGTTTCGCCGTTCAGCGAAATTGAAAAATCCTAAGTTGGTTTATACGTTCCATCGCTCCCTCCTAAGTCAAAGTGCGTCAGAGTGCGTCGTGTGACCATAACCCAGGTCCAGTTTAATCCAAATCATACTCTGATACTATCTTGTAACGCCTTGAAAATCGGGGGTCGAGCATAAACTCAACTCCCGAGTTCCAACGCATCACTTATGCAACAAAATGAATGATGATTGAATGTTGTCTGTATTAGTGAATTAAACATGATTAAGATTAAGCCAAAACAGCATATCATACTCCAGAGACAGTTAAATTGTAAGTGGAAGACTGATAAAATATATAAACTATAGTAAGTCTCCAGAGTGTGATAAGGTTACCAGGTTAATGAATTACAAGTACAGTTTCAAATTATACCAATGGTGTAGTGTCATCTAGACATCTCTGTAATCCCGTCGATCAAGACACGGCTCACATGAAGCCATCAGAAAAATAGCATACATGAGAAGGCATCCTCGTCGTCACAAAAGTTCGGCTCTGCCCCAAAAGTAGCGTCGCCATCTACAATCAAATAATGACTGGTGGGTGTTCGGAACACCGTCCCGTAACGTAGGAGTGAGTAGCTAACTTAGTGGAACAATAAAGTATAGGTTAACATGTTATCAATTCAGTCAATCAGTAATGATAAAGCAGTATCATCAAACACTCCTAACTACTCTTATTAATGCAAGTATGAATGCAGTCATGATGGATGCCCCCACCACACACTCCCCGTGCGACACTGTAACATCTCGAAAATCGAGGGTCGAGTAGTAACTCAACTCTCGAGTTTCAGAACATCACTTATGCAACAAAATGAATGATGATTGAATGTTGATTGTATTAGAGTAGTGAACATGAGTGAGATTAAGCCAAAACAGCATATCATACTCCAGAGACAGTTAAATTTACAAGCGGAAGACTATGATAGATAAATAAAATATATAAACTATGATGAGTCTCCAGAGTGTGATAACATTACCAGGTTAAATAATTACAAGTACAATCCTAAAATATACCAAATGTGTAAGGTCCTCTAGTCAATATCCCAGAAAGCCCCGTCGATCAGGACACGGCTCACAGGAAGCCGTCAGAAGACAACCAATACAAGCAGGCATCGTAGTCATTGCAAAGTTCCGGCTTCGCCTTAGAAGTAGCGTCGCCATCGAAATCGAGACAATGTCTGGTGGGTGTTCGAAACACTGTCCCGTAACGTGGGAGTGAGTAGCTAACTCAGTGGAACAATAAAGCATAAGTTAACATATTATCGACTCAGTCAAGCAGTAATGATAAAGCAGTACAATCAAACACTCTTAACTACTCTTATTAATGCAAGTATGAATGACATGATGTATGCTCTCACCACACCCTCCCTCGTGCGACATCATCTCACGTTCGCGGCATGCTTTCTTTCCTCAGTGCTCCACATCTTCTAGGCACATGCAATGCATGATGAGCATGATTACCGAGTTGTTATTAGTCCATTTCAAACAGCAGGATTGGGAAACTAAGGTACCTCCCTTGTATCGTTCCCAAACATGATCCATTCTAGGGCGTCAGTCCTAGTTAATATCAAACGATGGTGTGTTTTCTAGGTCACTGCAAAGGCTGTCAGGGCTGTTACGCACAAAGGTTACACCACTCCCCCATCACCTCTTAAACGATTCATCACTATACAGAAACAGGCCTAGTTCATACTCTTTATACCGCGGTAAAACTCTAAGGCTCACCGCGATTTTAGAGTATGCTCGAGGTCACTACAAAGGGCTGTTAGGGCTGTTGCTCGCATTCGTTGCACCACTCCTCTATCACCTTATCAATGTAAGCCGACAGTATGAATATAGTGTCCCATACCACCATAAGCGGCTCACGAGTCTGGTTACTCACTGGTCACTACGGGGAGGCACGTGGCCCCAGCGTAGGCCAACAGCTCGACCACGGTGTCCCATACCACCATGCCCGGCTCATGAGTCTTAGCGGATCGAGGTACCATGGTTAAAAGGGATCTCACTGGCAAGTTTGGTACCCTAGGTTCAGGCAGTAGCGACCAAACATGGTGAACATATATTAGACACATCGAGTTACTTGACGGGCCTGACTAGCTCGAGCGCACAATCAATTAGACGACATAAAGTGCATAAGCACTTCGCGTGGCCTAACCACTATCGCCAACTGACATACGACTCGGGTTCGTCAAACGCATCTCACGTGGCGACATGAACCTCAGCCACGATCTCAAATCTGGTACCGATTGTCTGGACTATAGACATAGTCCCAAACTCAGTCAATTCCCATCCATAGCATGTAGAGTAAAGCATGATAAACAAAGTAGTTCAAGCATGCTAGTAGACATGTTATAAGGCATGTTATAAAGCATGATATAAAGCATGTTGTAAAGCACTACATCAATAAGAATACAAACACATGTATTGCAAGTAAGCGGTTTAAGTGATCAACCTCATGAAGGTAATCATACATGTTGCTAGGGTAGTTGAGAATCCAATCTCAACACCCTCCTAAGGCATCAACATTCAAATACTTACTCACACAAGCATTTTCACAAACACTTAACATACACTATTTCAACATACATAGAGTATGTTAACAAACATGTATTAGGGCGAATCCTTTCGCCAAGCAAGTATTTTATGTACACATAATATATTTAGACAACAATTAATCATGGCAAACACATCTCTAAAATATACATGTATATGGTACTTTTACAATACAGTATTTCTACATACATAGTGTATATTAGTAAAACATGTATTTAGGCGAATCCTTTCACCAAATAAGTATTTTATCCATATATCGTATATCCATACAACAAATAATCATGTCAAACACATTTTCAAAAAATATACGTATACGGTATTTTCTACGAATACCTAGAATATGTAAAATTCCACACCTAAAGTCCGAAATGTAAAACGGTACACTCATGTGCATAATCGTGAAAGCATTGAAAACCATAACCTATACACCTAAAGTCCGTACCTCGTGTCGTAGAATCGTAACAGAGTCGATAGGTTTGCTAAGCTTCCGTATTCTGCAGTTTGGCAACCTAGAGAACTAAATAGGTTAGCTATTTCATAACCTACAACCTATACAACCCTAAAATAGGTTAGGGTTAAGGTTTCTTACCTAGAAACGGAGCTAGAATCGCTGGAAAAGCGATTAAAACGGAGCGGTGGAGCATGGATAGCAGCAGGGAAGAGTGGCAGGGAGATCCTCCCACAACTCCCACATTTTCTCTCTCTTTTCTCTCTCTCAAATCCAAATTTGTATGGCTGAAATGGGAGAAGGTTTAAGGTCCTTATATAGCCTAAAAATTCACCGAATTAGACTTCTGGACAAGGTTTACTTAGGTTATAACTAAAGCGGAACTTTTTCAGCTCAACGGAGGACTTCTGGCGGGCCTCCTTGAGCCAAAGGTCGGACTTAAGCTCACCGACACCGGATCTACGTTCTATTAAGTTTTCGTTTCAGTCGGATTTCCAGATCACGCGTGGCGGACCAGTTTCAGTTCGACGGTCAGTAGGTCTCGATCGGAGATTCCAAGTACATGTAAATGTGTATGAAATTTTTCCTGATCCGAGGGTGTAATTTGGTCAGATTCTGACGGTCTGGTTGCTTAAAACTGATCCGCAAGCAACGAGTCTCAGATTACTATTCAAGATATTTATTTTTAAAGAAAACAAGTGTTTTCACACTCTCTCGCTCCGGACTCAAGCGAACAGCCGTGGGACATTGGCTGGATTTGATTTCCGAGATGGTTGTCAATCCCAGCGAGGCGGTCCCAAGTCCTTAACCTCGTATTGTTCGGACTCCCGATGTGTGGTCCAGATCAGATATGGAGTTTCACGTGCTCCCGAGAGCAGTCGGGTAATGAGTTTGATCCTAGATTTTAGGGTAACCTAGCGTCAATGATTCTATAAGTTTTGGGTCTTGCAGATCGTATTTAAAGCGATTCAAACGGATTTCGTAGCTAATCTAGTTTAGCACTTAGTTACTTTGTCTCATTTCTAAATGATTTAGTCCTGTAAGATTTTTGTCTGAGGTGGTACTTAGTCCTTTGTAGTTTGTATATAAAGTGATCCAAGTTATACTACTTAGCTAGTTTAAGATAGTATCTAGGGTGAAAGTTCTTAGAAAAATTGGAAGATCAAGGTGGTGAAGGGTGAGATTTGTGAAGGAAATGGGTTCAAAGGCAGCTTTAGACATTGGCATTCAGTTCTGACAAGTTAATGAGGTGTTAGGATCGACCCATTGCCTAAGGACGTCTAATCCCAGGTTGACAAAAATCCAGGATGTTACAGACACCATCTTACGTTCGCGGCATGCTTGCATTCCTCAGTGCTCCACATCTTTCAGGCACATGCAATGCATGATGAGCATGATTACCGAGTTGTTATTAGTCCATTTCAAATAGCAGGATTAAGAAACTAAGGTACCTCCCTTGTATCATTCCCAAACATGATCCAATCTAGGGTCGTCAGTCCTAGTTAATCTCATACGATGGTGTGTTTCTAGGTCACTGCAAAGGCTGTCAGGGCTGTTACGCACAAAGGTTACACCACTCCCCTATCACCTCTTTAACGGTTCATTACTATACAGATACAGGCCTAGTTCATACTCTATACACCACGACAAAACTCTAAGGCTCACCGCAAATTCAGAGTATGCTCGAGGTCACTACAAAGGGTTGTGAGGGCTGTTACGCACAATGGTTACACCACTCCCCCATTACCTTATCAATGTAGGCCGACAGCACGAATATAGTGTCCCATACCACCATAATCGGCTCACGAGGCTGGTTGCTCACTGGTCAATACGGAGAGGCCCATGGCCCAGCGTAGGCCGACAGCTCGACCACGGTGTCCCATACCACCTGCCCGGCTCATGAGTCTTAGCGGATCGAGGTACCATGGTTAACGGGATTTCACTAGTAAGTTTGGTACCCTAGGTTCAAGCAGTAGCGTCCAAACATGGTAAACATACATTAGACAGATCGGGTTACTTGACGATCTCGGCTAGCTCGAACGCACAACAAGTTGACTATATGAAGCGCATAAGCACTTCGTGTGGCCAACCACTATCGCCAACCGAAGTACGACTCGGGTTCGTCGAACACATCTCACATGGCAATTGAATCACAGCCACGAATTCAATCCCGTTACCGATTACCTGGACTATAATCATAGCCCCAAACACAATTAATTACAGAACAGTTAAAGCAGTAATGGATCAAGATTTCAAATTATACAATCAAATATCCAATATTGTCTGCTTAGGGCTGCTAGGGCTGTTGCTCAGAAACGTTGCACCACTCTCCCATCACCCTTCACGGATTTTATGGAATACAACTTAACATGTGAAGAAATCAGAGCAGAATTAAATGAACAAGTAATTCTAACATATTAACAAGCATGTTATAAAACACAATGCAAACAGGAAATCCAAACACATACGTTTCATAAAACAGTAAGCGATTAATTAAATAACTTATATGAAAGAAATCATACACATCACTAAGGTAGTTGAGAATCTTATCTCAATATCTCTATTAAATTTTGTTCGTCACACAATTTCTTACATAGGTATTTTATTAAACACTTAAACTACATCACTCCAACATACATGACGTATGTTGATTTCAACATAGATTAAGACAAATCCTTATAGCAAGGAGTTGTCGCATACACATCAATCATGTTCTTACATTCAATACATATGGCAGGCATAAATAATAAATCCATAATTACTTAGTCATTTCAACAAATACTTAAACTACACACATCAACATACATGACGTATGTTGATCACATAGGTATAAGGCCAAATCCTTTCACTAGGGGTTGCCCCAATTATAACACACGTGCACCCACGATGGATAGTCATGGCAAGTAGGAATCCAAGTTTCATGTTCATTTAGTCATTTCCACAAACACTTGGGCTACACATTTTAGCATATATAGTGTATATTGGCCGTGGCGTGATTTAGGGCAAATCCTTTCGCCAAAGGGGGGTATCGCCAAAACAACAATCATATATCCATGACAATTAGTCATGGCGAGCACGAATGAGAATTCTATACTCATTCAGTCATTTTCACAAACACTTAGAATACACTATTTTCACATACATAGTGTATATTAGCAAAACATATTTTAGGACGAGTCCTTTCGCAAAGCAAGTATTTTATGCATATATAATATATTCATACAGCAAATAATCATGGCAAACACATCTCCAAAATTTATACGTATATGGTACTTCCTAGAATACACTATTTCTACATACATAGTGTATATTAGCAAATCATGTATTATGGCGAATCCTTTCGTCAAATAAGTATTTTATCCATATATAGTATATTCATACAGCAAATAATTATGGCAAACACATTTTCAAAATTTATACGTATACGGTATTTTCTACAAATACCTAGAGTATGTAAAATTCCATAATCTTCATCTTTAATTGAAATGGAAAATAGATAGTACTTTGTACATGTGTAATTGCATGCAGATCATGAATCTACCATTAACTGACATTGAAAGTGTTGAAAACCATAACCTATACACCTAAAGTCAGCACCTTTTGTCGTAGAATCGTAACGGAGTCGATGGATTTGCTAAGCTTTCATATACGGTAGTTTGGCAACCTATAGAACGAAATAGGTTAGCTATTTCATAACCTACAACTATCTACACCCCAAATCAGATTAGGGTTAGGATTTCTTACTTAGAAACAGAGCTGGAATCGCCGGGAAAGCGATAAGAATGGGGTGGTGGAGCTTGTGTAGTGGCAGGGAAAGAGGGTAGGAAGGATCTCCCACAACTCTCTCTCTTTTCTCTCTTCTCTCACAAATTCGTTTGGTTGAATGAGAGAGGGTTTTAAGGTCCTTATATAGCCTAAAAATTCACCAAATTAGACTTCAGGTCAAGGTATACTTAGGTTATAACCAAAGTGGGTCCCTTTCAGCTCAACGGAGGACTTCTGGAGGCCCCCCTTGAGCCAAAGGTCGGACTTAAGCTCACAGACATTGGATCTAAGTGGAGTTAAGTTTTCGTTTCAGTCGGATTCCCAGATCACACGTGGCGGACCAGTTTCAGTTCAATGGTCAGCAGGTCTCGATCTGAAATTCCGAGTATATGGATATGTTTATGAAATTTTTCCTGATCTGAGGTATATTTGGGTTAGATTCTGACAGTCTGGTTGCTTACAAAATGACCACAGGTAACAAGTCTCAGATTACTATTTGAGATATTTATTTTGTAAAGAAAACAAGTGTTCTCACCCTCTCACACTCCGGACTCAAGCGAACAGCCGTGGGACACTGACAAGATTTGATTTCCGAGATGGTTGTCAAGCCTAGCGAGGCGGTCCTAACTCCTTAACCTCGTATTATTCGGACTTCCGACGTGCTGTCCAGATATGATACGGAATTTCAACGTGCTCCCGAGAGCAGTCGAGTAATGAGTTTGATCCGAGATTTTAGGGTAACCTAGCGTCAATGATTCTACAAGCTTTGGATCTTGTAGATCGTATTTAAAGTGATTCTAGCGAATTTCATGGCTAATCTAATTTAGCACTTAGTTAACTTTGTCAATTTTCTAAAGGATTTAGTCCTGTAAGATTTCTGTCTGAGGTGGTACTTAGTCATTTGTAGTTTGTATATAAGGTGATCCAAGCTGTAATACTTAGCTAATTTAAGATAGTGTCTAAGGTGAAAGTACTTAGAAAAAGTGAAAGAATGGTAGGATTTGTGAAGGAAAAGGGTTAACAAACGATTTTTTGAATATGCGATTGGGTTCCGACAAGTTAATCAGGTGTTAAGATCGACCCATTGCCTAAGGACGTCTAATTTCAGGTTGGCAAAAATCCAGGATGTTACAACAACTATAACAAAACTAGTGTTGTAGATGATTCTCATAGTGTGTTTTAGGCTCAATATTTTGGGCACTATATGAAAATTTCAAAAGGACACCAATTGCTTGTGCCTCCTATAGGATTTTTAGGTTAAAACATATAATAAAAATAAAAGATTTTTAAAATCCATATTTCATTATCTTAATAACCAAAATGCCCATTGTGGTAATTTCATATTTCTAGAAATTAAATCTTAATGAATAGTTTAGATTTTACTTTACACAATTTAATCATGAAAAATTTTTTTCCTCTCTGATTTGTCAATACATGTCATTTACATTATGAGGTCTCTCCTTGATCTATCACATGTGGAGGAGGTGAGAGAGTCATCGTTAAATCCTTTAATAGGGACTAAGGATGACATACTCCATTCACAAGGTGGATCACACATGATTACACGCGTGATATAGAGAAGGGAGAAGGATAATGCTCACTCACTCTCACTCCCCCTCCCTCTCTCCATAACGTGAGACCCAAGAAAGGGAAAGGGGTGGACGTCTAAGGCTTTTTTTTTTCTCATCTCTAAGATATGATCAATATATAAGGAGTTAGAGTTTTATGAGTATACATAAGTATGATGCTCTACCACTCTATAGACTTCTTTATACCCTACTATGAATTTTTTTTTTTATTATTAAACTACCTTAACCATACATATACTTATAATCAAATCCATATACTATCATGGCCATCTACCAAAGCTCTAGATCCTATACTGATGAAGTAGTTGACTATTAAATATCATCAAGTTCGATCAAAACAGTTTTAATAGCTAACACAGAACTTTAACAGTTAAAAACCTTTGAAAACTCATCTAAAACCATTAAAGTATTGGGCCCAACAGTAAAACCACTTAATGTGTCTTTAATTTAATCATATTTACTCATAAAGCATGTCCATAGGTAAACCTAATGGATCACATGTTAGCCCAAGCAAGAATCGATGAATCCTAATGGGCATACCTAATGTATCCCCTTTTTAGAAGTATCGTAAAGTGAGAAAAAGCCTCCTAATCTAGATCATGTAATAGTGCACTGATTATGCACCTTATTTGTTAATCACCTAAGTTCTTGCATCATGTAGTTGTTTGAGCTTGTAGAACCTGAAGACCGAAGACACAAGTGAATGTGGAGCATCAAGGACTAAAGAACATGTATATAAGGTGCCTTAGTAACCCTAACCCTTGACCCAAAACAATATAAACCTCTAGATGATCCTAACCATAATAGGTAAACATTTTTCATCCCTTAAGACATATGAACCTCAATTGACCATCCTTAGATTGGCTTTAAAGGTCCTGAGTTGTTGGAAGATCTGTACAAATTCAGTAACCTTCGGTTCCACCGAACCCACCTTCGATCCCACCGAAATTTGCTAAAATAGGACATCATGTTGTGGTAGAATTCTAGGTCATTCGACTACAAAGTGAATGCCATATTTAGTCCCATTGACAAACATGTTCGGTGTTACCGAATACCACCTTTGGTGCAACTGAAAGTGCCTAAGTCTGTCCAGCGACTTTCCTGTCTAATTCAATGCGAGTGAATCCTAATTCGGTGCGACCAAAGATTAGTTGTTTCTACCGATTTTACGACCATTGGAACTCGATTCTTGTATATAGAAAACTTAGTCTTTATGCATTTGGATAGATTTTTAGTGCAATAGAAGCTTAGGTGATTCTATGATCATATCTATCATCTTAAGCCTCTAAATCAATGAGTTCTAAGTCATATTCCTTAAGATTAACACTTTATGAGGTTCCAACCTCCATCTTAAAGATGTGCTTGAACTCCACCATTTTCAAGAGTTCAGATCCAACCTTTATAAGTATATAATTATCTAAATTCTCTAAAAGACTCATTTAGGTGAATTCCTTAGGAATTACAACATTTCATTAATTATAGGCAATTCACCCAACCTTTATAAGTATATAATTATCTAAATTTCTATCACCTTGGTCACTAAAAGGAGCATTACATGCAATGTATTTGATCATGGAGTCGAAGCATTGGTGAGGCATCAACATCATGATCAGGGGAGCAAAGTGGATATAATTAAAATACGAGAGAGCATTAATCAAATAACTCAAGAAGGTGCTACAAAAGGGGCTCAATTCGACAAGTAAGTTGTCAGTTGTAAGAGTTTATGTACACTCCTTCATTATATAGGATTGAGTGTGGAGTTTAAATTGCCAAATTCGATTAGGTTCTTGTGTACGACTTTATTTCTTATGTAGGACCCAAATTAAAGTCCTTTTGTAGGTCACCAGACATGGGTGTGTACATGTTAGTATTTGAAAAAGCCTTCAACGAGAGTAAACGTATGTCCTTGGACTAGCACCGAAGTTCGTGGTGAGCTTATAAAACACCATATAAGTTTTTGAGGGATCCTCCTTATGTAAGATTGTAAAAATTAAAGGTGAAACTGATTTAAAACCTCCGATAGTGAAATCCGGTACACTTATGAGCTGAGTGCATCCATTGGAAGTGTAGTAGGGAAACCGAATCACTATATATGCCTATGTTTAGGATTGTCTTTGAGCACTTGTTTAATTATGCCTATGTGATTGAATGCTTAATTATATGTATGTATGATTAGATAAATGTTATGAGTTGATAGTTAGCGTATTCCACATACACATGTATACTATCATATATAGATTAGTTGCTTCATTAGCATATTTTTTGTAGTTTATGTGATTGGACTCTCTATTAGCTTAGAAGCCTTATTGCTTTACTTAGTTTAATTTGTGTATTAGTTTAAGTAGGCAGTTAGGTTTTAAAAGGTAAAAATTTTATCTAGTTCTAATCACCTCCCCTCTAGGACTAGGGGTGTACATCGAGTAGAACCGAGTCGAGCTGGCCTCAGCTCGACTCAGCTTGGCCACTGGCTGACCACAGCTTGAACTTGGCTCGGCTTGGTCCTTGAGCATGATTGGCCAGCTCAACTCAGTTCAGTCTGCAGCTAGGGCTAGCTCGGGCCGATGTTGAGTCAAGATCAAGCCGAGTTCACCATTGAGGTATTTCCACAAACACCTGAACTACAACTTTAAAATCTCACTGTTTTACAAATAGAGGCAATGGTTTTACAAGTATTTTATCAAACACCTTCTAAGCAACATAAAAACTAAGAAAAACAAAAAGAAAAAGGGTATTTGTTTCATGTACATACCTTCCTTGCCACCAGCCGCATGTCGTTGAGTCATTTTATCAAGTAGTTGGTGAGCAACGTTAATGGCAAAGTAACCGAGTCACCGAACTGGTTTAATCCGAGTTCGATTCGAGTTGGATTCAATCCGAGTCAAGTCGAGCAGGGGCCTGCTTGAACTCGGCTCGAACTCATTTTCGAGCTCAAAAAATCAGCTCGACTCGGCTCGAACTCAGCTTCGAACTGAGTCGAATCGAGCTTTTTCGAGTTGAATCGAGCGAGCTAACCGAGCTAGCTCGGTTCGTGTACACTCCTATCTAGGACACAACTTTCATTTTGTAGCTCCGCCAAGCTTCTGTGCATAACTCGTGGACCCACCATGTGCAATTTCATCATGATCTTTACTCATTTTCAGGTTTAAGAATTAATCATCTTTTATATACATCAAGTTCTTAATTATATTGATCTTAATCTAAGTTAATGGGCCCAGAGACTATTGACTTGAACTTGATTCTCCAATGCAAGTGCCCAAAGGTCCAATACCAGGATTCTATCTCAATGACACACTTATGATCCTGTGAAAGGTAGGGATAAAGACATAACTGATACTAAGCTCCTTATGGTAGAGACCGCCCATCCTTTCTCAAGTTAGTCCTCTCACACAAGATGACCATACATTTTATAGTATGATGTCCATATATCTATCCTAAGTATTTATGTTGGTCGTGACTTAACAAAATGCTAAGATCCATGGATCACAACTCTCCCTATTCAACAACAGTTGTGTCCAATCTCAACTTCACAAGGACTACCCAAGAAGTCACTCCTCAAATAATTTGTAATTATATGTTTAAGGTTACATTAAACATTAGCTAAAATATGTCACATATGTCCAAAATAACTCATGGTCGTCATTCAGATCAATGGTTGAGATTGACCTTATCATATATATATGGCCAATGGATTAGGATGCATATTGGTTTTTAGGGCACAACTCCAACAATCTCATACTTACCCTTATACCAATTTACACTCAAATCCATTAAGTAGACATGTCAAATAAGACTTCTTGGCTAAGAGAATTAATGAGTCATATTGATCGTCTTTTTATTCTACATTGCCTCTCTATTAATAACCTCCACTGTCTAACGCCCTTAATCACATACTGGTTCCACAACTGTTAAAACAACCGTGCCTTTTACCTTTGTGATCATGACTCAATCACCCAACATCCATAGTTTACTTAAGAACTCATTGATTTATGACAATAAACTTTTGCATATTGCACATCTATATCATTATGGAACTATTTAGAATATATATCACATACTAAACAACAATGTTATAATATGAGTGGCATAACCAACTTGGTATCTGGCACATTATTAGAATTATTCTTATTCACACAAGTGGAGATAATTCTAAGGTTGTACTAACACAAATGTTTTCTGCCGTAAGCCTTCCTTGAACTGATTAAGACATCTCATCTTAACTCTCATCATGCCTTTCGAGGTTATAGAAAAAGTTGATGGGTTTTTTTGACCCGTCCTCGATCGGTCGTGAGCCCTGTTCAACCGATCGAAGGTGGCGCTCGACCAGTCGTGGGTTCGAGTCCTGCCACGACTCAAAGTCCAGCTACTTTGAGTAATTATTCTCCGGGGTGCTTGACCAGTCGAAGGGGTGCTTGACCGATCATAGGTGACTCTTAACCGGTCGTGGACTCGGTTCGACCAGTCAAGATTACGCAGATTGGTTCCGCGATTTTGTGCGGATTTCGTGTCGCAAGTCTTTTCGCAACTGAGATGCAAAAAGGAGTTTCCTAAAACTTTAAATATGAGTTCCTAGGGCTTTCTAGGTACGACAAGAGGGTTTCCTAAAGCTTTACAAGGGATTTGCTAAAGGGTTTAGGGCTATCAAAGATGAGAGAGAGAGAAAGAGAGAGAAAGAGAGAGAGAGAGGAAGCTTATAGAAGGGAGGTTATGCTCATGGAGGTTATCTACTATGCAATCTATATCTTAGTGCTTCTATGTCCTCATAATCGATGAGATCTCTCCGTTTTCTTTGTTTCTCTTATTGTTTATCCACTCCTACATGAGTAAAGAAGGTTGTAACATTCTACTTCATAGTGGATTGTTGATCTGGACGAGGTCACGTGGTGTTTACCTCTTTGAGGGTTTTCCACATAAAAATCTCTTGTGTGGTGTGTGATTGATGCATTGATTATTTTCATTGCTTTATTATCCATAATTCTAATTTGTTCTGGAGGGCTAGATCCTAAGGTTTTGTGCAAGGCCCCCAACAAAAGTATCCTTGTGAGTAGATTGTGCATGCCTTTCGACATACTAAGTATACCTCTTGGTTAACATCATCTAAGTAACACTTCAAATTCAACCACCTTATATGAAAATAATTATATATACTAGTAATTCTTCCTTTTATGATGGTGGTTAATGTTTGAACCTTAGTGCTTATGATTAGGCGAAATGACCATGGAATTCATTCATCATGCAATTGTACCATAAATGTGATTCATCAAGTATCATTGTGTGATATAATCAAAACTATCGCTCTCATCACCACTTTCTATCACATGAGTGGTGTCTGATCTCCTTTTTCCTTTGGGATTTGGGATATCTAACTATTCTTTTTGCACAAAAATGATGTCGGATCTCCTCTTTTCTTTCTCACATTTCGATCAAGCTTAAACCGCATCCCACTCCACACATTTCCAAAATATTTACATCATCAACTCACACTTCAATTTTATTTTATTTTAAAAATCTTTTTCTTTATTATATTCACCTACAAGAGTCAGTTAACTCTATGAAGTAAGGCTAGGATCTTTTTATTTTTACCTACTTGACCCCTTGTGGGTTATGTGAAGCATGACTAAATATATAATGCCGAAAATCTATTGAATCTTTCAAAAAGTCATAAAATTTTATCACCAAGACTCTTACTCAGAATCGACGGTTGCAGATCAACCATAGGAGTCACTTAAATTGAAAATTCTCATGATTCCTGGACTTATAAGCAATTCTACAATTTTTAGTCGACTGTACATTCTAAGATTTATTTGGCTAGTGGCGGCTCTAAAAATCCCCCGCATTTCGTATATTTGAGCCAATTCCACAACTTAACAGTGCAATTGATAAGCAAAAGTAAATGTGACTACTTACAAACATGACCATTCACAAATAGCCTATGATTGATGTGTTTAACACATCATTATTAGGCTACACATCAAGTTTCAACTAATCCAAAAACAAATAAGATTCATCCAAACTAAATATAATGGTCTAGATTCAATCTTGGACATATCGAATTATCATGGGTCAGATCTACACCATCCAATGGTTTCCTTACGTGGAATAACAACCCCACCTAAATCTTTAGATCAAACGGACCACAACAAGTGTGATTCCTATGGGGTCATTGTCACCACTACTTCGTATAGTGTGGTCCACTCAAGCCTTCAATTTACCTACTTTTGGGGCTCATGTCCTAAAATGATCTTAAAAAATGGATGGCAACATTCAATCCTTGTTGTTTGGTCTGCTTGAAATTTAGATATGCTTTATTTTCTGGACCATGGTATAAAATGAACTGTAAAAATTGATGGATGGTGTGAATATAGAACACATACATCAAGGTGGGCCCCAGGGAAATACCCATGGGAAATTAGTTAAGGCCCACTATAAAGGTCCATTAGGTAAAATTGTCAAAGTTCAAACAATTTTATCTCTCTCACACACGCGCGTGCATACACACACACACACATATATATGTATATGAGTCATGCTCCCTTGCGCACCTACACATGTGTGCACCTTTGCACACGTGCCATGGGTGTCTAATCCGAACAGTCCATGTGATGTGGAATCCCATGAAACCTCATGTGACAAATTTTCACCTCGATCTAAAATTCTTGTGGGCCATAGAAAAGAGAAATGCAAATTAAGGGAGGAAACTGTTTTCATTTTTCATGGCCCATCAAAGTTTTAGATGAAAGTAAAACTTGGGCCCTAGGGGTTTCATGAGGTGCTGCTTCACATGAACGGTTCAGATTTTGGATCCCTATCACGTATGATGAGTTCTCAAAAAAGTTCGTACGTAGTATGTACGAACTGGTTCGCAGTGAGCATTTCAGTATATATATATATATATATATATATATATATATATATATATATATATATATATATATATATGGGAAAAGGTACAATGCGCTCGAGCTGACAATAAGCTCCCGTGAGGTCGAGCTGTGTGGGCCCCACCGTGATATGTTTCGACCATCAACATCGTGCATTTGATGGGTACCCTTTAAATTATGGGATATCCCAAATATCAGTCGTATACGGAACTCAGGCGGGCCATACCATCTAAAATTATGTGAAGAAACCGTTAAAACATATAAAAGCACTTGGTGGGGCCCACCTGAGTTTTTCAAGCTCCTGAAACTTGGCCTGAACCCTTATTCAAGTGGGACACACATAATGGATGGGCTGGATTTGCAAAATACATCTTGGTGGGCCCTAAAAAATGGTTATGAATGTTTTAATGGTGCACGGCCCCTCCCCACTTCTGTATGTGGTGTGGCCCACAAAAGTCACGGATTGACTTGATTCTTGAGACCAAGGCTCACGATGGAATGGTACATCTGACTGATGGGGTAGATGTTCGAAACACATCACGGTGGGGCCCACACAGTTCGACCTCATGGGGCGTTAAATTCAGCTCGAGCGCATTGTACCTTTTCCCTATATATATATATATATATATATTAATTCAGTACTAAATTTCACTATTCAGGAAAATTTTCAAACAGTTTATAGGAACAGACATTCCAACACATCAATACTTAAAATTGAGTACACTCCAGCCCTCTACTTGCCATAAACATAAAATTTTGTTTATCGTAATATAATTGGGCTATTTCACTAATCTAATGTAATAGTAATGTTGCATTAAATGTGCTGATAATGTCAGTGATGATGTGGACCAATCACCATGTAGGAAAACAAGAAATCTCGCATGTGAATTTCATGCTAAAGCCCCTAGTTGGAAACTTAGGTAGGGTCCACTGTGATGTTTGTGAGAAATCTACCTTGTCAATCTATTTTGTAATTTCATTTTAAGATTTGAGACCAAAATTAAATAAGATCCAAGACTCAAGTAGGCTGCACTAAAGGAAATGGTTGGTAGGGAAGTTCCTGCTTTTGCAACCTCAGTGGGTCAACAGTGATGTTTACATGTCATCCATGCTATTCATAACGTCATTCCTATGGGATGGACAGAAAACACAAATATTAGCATGATTCAAAATTTCCGTGGCCTCAGCGAATATTTCAAATAGGGACGTTTAATCCTCACGTTTTCGCCCAATTGAGTAATGGATCCGGCTCATTTTTGCCTTCATGTCCTAAAATGAGCTCAAAAAAAGGATGAACGGGGTGGATTTCTCACAAAAATCACGGTGGGCTCGCCTAAGAAGAAATCCTGGGAAAGGCTTTCGCCAGTAGCCATTCGGTGCCCCCACTTCGTGCCTGCGCATCAAGCGTTGTATGCAGCGTGAGTATCAAATAATTCCCCGTTTAGCTTGTTCGCTCGAAGAGCTTTTGATTCTCGAGTCTCGACAGCTCAGCTTCATGGATGAAAGCGATCTGGGTAAGAAGGCTCAACCCCAATCCCACAAATACCCTTCCTACGTTGAAATATATCAGTTCTACCCTCAACCATGTCGAGCTCAGCACCCTTCTTTCCATCTGCGGAAAGGAAGGGCATTTCTTTCTTGGGTCTTCCCTGCATGCCTTCATCCTCAAAAATCCGATTTCTTCCAGCTTCCAAAACCAAACCAATCAACATGATCGTCTCGTCGTTTGGAATTCTCTGATATCCATGTACTCCAAATGCGGAGACTTATCATATGCAAGGAAGGTGTTTGATGAAATGCCTTTGAAAGATACTGTCTCTTGGAATTCGATTATTTCGGGTTCCTTGTCCGCTGGAAAATTCGAGGCGGGTTTTGCGCTTTTCAGACGAATGCATTGTTCGGAAAATTTTCTATTTGATCGTGCAACGCTAACCAGCGTTTTATCGGCTTGTAATGGACCGCACTTCCTTTATGTGATTATGATGATGCATTCGTTGGTGTTTATAAATGGATTTGAGCGGGAAATTTCTGTAGGAAATGCTTTGGTCACTGGATACTTCCGATGTGGGTGCCTTGGCTCAGCGAGAAGAGTATTTGATGAAATGCCTGAAAGAAATATTGTTACCTGGACTGCCGTAATTGCAGGTCATGCGCAAGGTCAACTTTTCAAGGAGAGTCTGGCTTTGTTTTTTGAAATGCGTCATTGGATGATGGATGCTAATTCATTGACGTACTCTAGCGCGCTTGTGGCTTGTTCTGGTTTGCAAGCTCTTAGAGAAGGTAGACTGATTCATGGGCTAGTTTTGAAGTCTGGGTTTGAATCAGATTCATGTCTAGAAAGTGCTTTAATGGACATGTATTCAAAGTGTAGTAACGTTGAAGATGCATGCACGATTTTTAAGTCCTCCGGGGAACTGGACGGGGTTGCAATGACCATCATGCTTGTGGGTTTGGCACAAAATGGATTGGAAGAAGATGCTGTTGAGCTTTTTGTGATGATAATGAAGGCAGGATTTGAGATTGATGCGAACATGGTTTCTGCTGTTCTTGGGGTGTTTGGTGTTGTTACGTCATTGGCTCTTGGGAAGCAACTACACTCTTTGGTGATCAAGAAGCGGTTTGGTTGTAATCCATTTGTGGCCAACGGGCTTATAAACATGTATTCCAAGTGTGGCGAATTCAGGGAATCTCTTAAAGTCTTCAATCAGATGGCTTGTAGGAATTCAGTTTCATGGAACTCTATGATTGCTGGCTTTGCTCGTCATGGACATGGGTTGGAAGCGCTTCAATTGTATGAAGAAATGAAATTAGAAGGCGTGGAGCCCACTGATGTGACATTCCTATCATTGCTTCATGCTTGTAGTCATGTCGGCTCAATCGAAACGGGCATGCAGCTGCTGGAGTCCATGTCCAAGGTTCATGGGGTTCGTCCTAGGATGGAGCATTATGCTTGTGTGGTCGACATGTTGGCCCGAGCAGGGTATTTGGAAGAAGCAAGAAGCTTCATAGAGAGGTTGCCGGTGGAGCCTGGTATTACTGTCTGGCAGGCGCTGCTTGGTGCTTGTAGCATTTATGGGAATTCTGAAATTGGGAGATATGCTTCTGATCGCTTGATTCAACTAGCACCCCAGTGCTCTGCAGCTTACGTTTTGATGGCCAATATATATTCTTCTGAAGGGAGATGGGCAGAGAGAGCTAGAGCTATCAAGAAAATGAAGGAGAATGGGGTGAAGAAGGAAACAGGAATGAGTCGGGTTGAGGTTGAGAAGAGGGTGCACAGCTTTGTTGTGGAGGATACATCTCATCCACAAATTGATTTGATTTATGAGGTGTTGGATGGGTTGATTGCAGTTATGAGAGATGAAGGGTATGTGCCTGATAGGAGGTTTGTGCTCTATGATTTGGATGTAAGATAGCAAGGGAGTTTGTTGAGTTTGAGTTAAAGACCATAGTTGGAGTAACATGCAAATGTCATCCTCGGAACTCTCGGCATTGCGTTGTGAAAGAGGAAAGGCTGCTAATCGGATACATCAAGCTCTTAGGTATTTGGCTCCATGATTTCTAATGCTTTCCTTAAGGGAATAGGAAATTCCTTGATTTGCTGGCAGACTAGGATCATCCATATGCACTGCATAGCCATTATAAACTTGATATACATCTGTCTCAAGCCCAACTGTCCAAATCTTCAGCTGGGTTGTTGACGGTTGACAGTGAAATTTGATTCAAACCGTTCGATTTGTGGACATTCATTGTCTGAAGTGAAGAAAAAAAGAGAGTTGACATTCCAAGTTCAAGAAAGAAATGTTCATGGTTTAGAGGTTGGGATTGTCAAATTAGTTTGATTTGGGCACTATGCCCTATTCATGCTATAGTTCTAAAACTCGGTGACTCGACTCAGAACTCGGCCAAGTTGACTTGATGAGATCTCAAGATGAGTCAATGGGAAACTCAGCCATGAGTTTTACTCGGTCGAGAATCAACAAGATTTGTTGAGTCAACTCTTTAACTCAGTTGAATTGGCAGGGCTCAACTCAAACATAGTTGCGTGTTTGATAACAATCCATACAAGGTTTTTGAGGTTTGGTCTTCAAACTATATCTAAACATGTAAGGCCTTGTTTGGCTGCAACTTAAAAATGATTTTATCTCATTTTATTTAACAATAATTTATGTATTAAAGATCATAGCTTACATAAGGGAAGTTTATAAAATACTACCTAATTTGTATGGAATTTACATTTTGGTACCTTTAAAAAAATGCTCTTATTAAACTATCTCATTAAATTAAGTTCAAGCTACCTTCTGTTAGATTTTTCTAATGGTAGCTATATCAAGTACGGAAACTTTTTATAAATGACAAAATTGCCCTTCCAAAGAGAACCCGCTTTCAACAAACAACGTTCACATATTGGATATTAGAATTGTTCAATCAATCTTATTTTGGAACTTCAGCCTAAGTAAGCGATTTTAACAATTTAGTCGGTTCTATTTGAGTTGGCATATACCACGTGTATAATCTCACGGTGCTTGTGTATCAACTATCATACTTAATAGTATCTAATAAGCAAAAAACTTTCCTTCTCACCGTTCTGTCTGGATTCCCTATGCAGTGACGCTTGGTATTCTTCTTACTATGCATCTCATTGTAGGTAAAGATGATGTTGCCTACTGCTATCTGAGCACCACATGGATCAAACTTCACGAGATCCACTCCGTACATTAGGTAAGCTGAATCAACTTCACGAGATCCACTCCGCACATTAGGTAAGCTGAATCAACTTCACCCAATAACCAAAAATGATGATGATCCAAGACTCTGGCAGGCTGCACCATAGGAAACCATTGGAATGGGGCATGCCTATCATTGTTTTTGTGTACAGCCCACCATGGTGTTCATATGCCAACAATCTATTCATTTTACATTCCTCTTGGTGACCACAGAAGTTTTTAATCAGGGTGATATTTGTGTTTTCTATTCATCCTGGTTCATATCACATAGTAGGGGCATGGCACGTGCAGTACACGTGGAGCAGAGGGGATAGAAGGAGAAAGGGAAGAAATTAGGAGGGAGGGAAAAAAAGGGAGAGAGGTGGAGGGAGATGGGAGTCCTCTACACCACTTGTTTCTTGCACTGCATAAAGCACCTGAGTCTGTGCGGCCCACAATGTTTTAATTGTAAAATCCACTGCGCTCATCAGGTTTTTGTACCTGATCTTAGGTCTTGTGGTAAAAAATGAGCTAGAGACACAACGCAGATGAGCCACACCACATAGAACAATGGCAATGAGATGCTGAAATTACATTTGTGTGTGGGCTACCATGTGGTGTATCTTACATTAAGCCTGTTAATCAGGTCTAACTTACCAGGATGAAGAGGAGAGAGAAAAATCAGCTTGATAAAAAGCTCAGGTTGGCCACACCGTGTGAACTTCGCAGTAAGCAGTTTTGGAAGCAATTTTACCTTGTTCCGATTGGTACGGTCCATGTGAGTTTTTAATCAGGTTGATCTTTTCACGTGGCTCTTATGAATTGTGGGCCTAGCTGGTTTTTGGTCTTTGGGCCTAACATCGAGTGTAGAACTTGAAAGATGAAGTAAATTTTACATATGTAGCATAGTGGGCTCCACAGACATGGGTGTTTTACACACTACGTAAAACAGGTGTTCTAGAGGATTCCAATCCCCCCCCCCCCCCCCCCCCTCTCTCTGTCTGTCTCCCCCTACGATCTCTCTCCGCTACGTTAACAGCCTCAACAAGAGGAGCTGACGCAAGCCGTGGGGTTCAATGTGATGCAGTTGTGATGTCAATCTGTTCATCAATTTCGCAAGCTCATGTTAGCACATGAGATAAAATAAAATGAGGCAGATCCAAAACTAGAGTGGGCCACACCACAAGAAACAGTGGGGATAGAAATGCCTACCATTGAAACCTTCCTGGAGCCTGCCCTCATGTTTATATGTGATGTAACCCGTTCTTAAGTTCATTATAATCAGGATGAAGCGAAGACGTAAATATCAATCTGATCCAAAACTTTTGTGGGCTGCAAGAAAGTTTAAATGGTGGTCATTCTATCCTACCATTTTTATTTATTTATTTATTTATTTATTATTATTATTATTTTGTGTGTGTGTGTGTGTGTGTGTGTGTGTGTGTGTGTGTGTTCCACTTGAGCTGTGAATCTGCCTGGTCTTTGACCTCATGTCCTAACATGGGGTGGCACAATGGATTGACAAGTAGATATAATAGATACACTTTGGTGGACCCTGCAGGTCTTTTGGCAAGGGGTCTCTCCATCTATTGGGATGACTTGGCCCATTCTTCAGCATTGGTCGCCAACTCTCAACTGACTCAGGATTCAACTCAGGACTGAACAAGTAGATCAGGCTAACCGAGTCTCTAACCAAGACTGTCAACAGGTTTTTGTTTATAAGAGGGAAGTGCGATTTTGTCATTTACAAAAATATCTCATTTAATCTAACTACCTTTTGCAAAATCTAACGTAAGAAACTTATTTAAATTAATGAGGTAGTTTAGTGAAAACATTTTTAAAAATGGTAAATGGTACTGTATTGTAAAGTCTGTAAAAAATCAGGTAGTATTTTATAAAATTCCCTTTATATAAATTATGGGTAATCAAGATTATTTTTAATCCTTACCAAAATCTCAAATACAAAATTACTGTTGACTAAATTGTGATTAACTCATTTTTAAGTGGCAAGCAAACAGGGCCTAAACTTCAAAAGCAGCATGCCAGTTTGTGGCTTCCCGGCTTTTGTCTAGAAACCTTTGAATAAATTCAAGTTGCAACTGTTTCAAAATTTTGTAGGGAAAAGCCCTTGTAGTTGCAACTGTTTCAAAATATTTGTAGGGAAATGCCCTCGGAGTTGCAACTGTTTATTTTTCTTTTTTGGGAAAAGATAAGAGTCCCGGGCCTGTTTTGACGCTACTGGTAAACTTTGGGACCACGTGACACGTAGGTAGGGTGTAACTATTGAGTAGGACAGCCTATTAGGTTTGCCCTGCTATTCATGGGCCACAGTGAAAAACTCGTGGTGATCAATGAATATTGGCCCTTTTCCATTACCATTGGTGGGAGATGGCAATGGTTGCTTGATCAAAATGGTTCCTTGGAGACTTGTTATCCAAAGCAAACTCGACTAAATTAGCTATTCACTTTGAGCAACATGCCTTTGATCTAGGCTGTCCATTTTATCCTTCCACTGAAAAAAAAAAAAAAAAAAGGCTGTTCATTTCTATGGGATTGATCAGATGGAGAAGATCCTTTGATTGGCATGAATTTTTCACCTTGGCCCATGAATTATGTGTGGAGTAGAACCTAAGGGATGGTCCAAATCAATGCTTTGACCATTCACGCTCCCAAAAGCACCATGTGCATCAATTCTCCATTTGTTTGGAGACTATTGAAGCTAGGGGTGGCAATGGGTTGGGTCGACCCAAGAGTCAATTGGCCCGACCCGCTTCTAAGCTCGGTTCAGGCCAAGTTGGGTCGGGTCACCAGGTAATAATGGGTAGCGGGTCGGGTTAGGACCAAATTTCTTGACCTGTTTATTAAATGGGTTGGGCGTGGGTTGACCTGAGTTGTCTTTGAGACAAATAGACATAGCATTATGTCAAATCAAAGATTGGGTTTTCAAACTATGGTCTATAATTTGAACAGTTAGGATTGGGTTTGAAATCGGCTACATGTATGGTCGTGTTCATAGGCTTTGCTAGATTAGCAAATAATTCCTCAGTGGAGCTGAGTCGAGTCTTTGAATCGACCCAGCTCGCATAGACATTGCTGATTGGGCCCGAAGGGGGGAAGTGCGATTAATGGGTGTCTGAAGAATTCTTTCAGATGATCTAGGAATGGTGGCACAACTCTGAATTTGATGGGTGGGCGGGCTAAGAAGGGCAAAGAAGCTTCACTTCATGAAACTCAAAAGTTGGAGTTTGGCATTGAAACAAAGTAAGAGCGGCAAGAAGGAGCTCCTTGAAGTCTCAATTCAGCAGCTGGATAAAAAGAATGCTAATCAGGGCAGTTGATCATCAGAAGAATGGAACACCGAAAAGAACTTAGTGATCCGAGGTAGGCGGAATCGTTCCGATAGTCGAGTTCGCATAATCTCGTCTGTGAACGAGGATGCCTTCACCTCGGGTCCTGCCCGATTGGCATGGCGACTTTGCTTCATATTTGTGATCTCCTCCCGCATTTCCTTCCGTGGGTCCTGGAGCTCAATCTTCCAGGGTTCGTCGCTGTCAGTTGTACCTCAACCGGGAGCCTGTTGCGCCTTCTCCGATCTATTTCGTGTCGTAGATCGGTGGCAGGCAGCGGGGTGGTTACGGAGATATGGGAGGGTGCAGGCTCAGCCGGACCCTGGTGTTGGCCTTGCTGAGGAACAGTTCGCTGAGCGACGGGCTGAGGATTGACGAATTGTCGTGGAACATTTGCCCGACCATCCTCTTGTTGAGGTAGCTGGACCTGCTGGCGATGAATCTGTTCCAGCATCTGCTTCATGTGGTTCATATCGGTTCTGAGTTCCTGGACCTCTTTATCTAATCGTCCATTCCCTCGATTTCGTTGAGAGTGCCTGGTCGAAATGGAAGTTGCCTGACGGGCTGCAGAGCCTTGTCGATTATCCGGTTGGTTCTGGGCCCCTTGGGCTCCATTCGTACCACGCGGGCCCTCTGTTGACGGTAGTCTGGTGACAGGGATCTCGCTGGGTTCGTTCTGGACGGTTCTCCTTGTTCTCACCATTGGAGATTACCCATTGTTTAGAGAAAATGACTTTTCGTATCGTTCCCATAGATGGCGCCAAACTGTTAATACTTTTTTAAGCTCGCTCCTTTTTATGGCACTTGAACCTGCACAGGAAGAAGGAGAAAGGTGAACCTGGCTTTACCAGGGGACCCTCCGATGCTTAAGTTAGAATCTAGGTCTTAGAGTAAAGGTTTTAGGGCGAGAGTTTTTTGCCTACCTTTTACCATGAAGGTGTTTTTATTTATAATGGTCTCGTACCCCATGGGATTTCCACAATTTGAGTAGATCTCAATCTCTTGGGATTCGTAATCCTTGATACTCATGAATTTTCGGGGATCTTAACTTTATCTCCCGAAAATCTCGGATGGAGATCCAGAGTTTTACCAGATAATTTTCGGATATGGAGCAGTATAGCTCGGCCGACTCTCATCTCTTCAGCACGGTTGTGCTGAAATAGGTTTTACGGCTAATCTCCGCCCACTCTATTGGCCGACCCAATTTATGGGTCGGACTAAAGCTCAGGCGGCTCTAGGGCCGACTGATATTAGGTTAGTTTGGGCTTTTCTTTGTGAAGCTTTTGATCGAGCCTTGAGGTACACTTCCTCTCTTGGAGGTTCCGCTTTATGGCTTAGGACATTCAAGCCATGGTTAGGCTAGGCACCTCATGATCCGAGCTACGTCTCTCCTTTTAGCGTTTGGGGGCTTTGGGCTTCACTCGGACTCGGCGCTTGACGAGTCCGAGCCATTGCTTCACCGACTCTTCTGACCCTCAAGCCGATTGAAGGACTAGTCATTTTTATCCCCAACATCTATTTTTGACAAATTTAATATTTTGAGAGATTTTTTGTTATTTTGAGTAATTTTGAATTAGGGTTCTGGGTCTTTCATATAAGTGCTCTAATCGAACAATCTTATTATTAAAAATAAAAAATAAAAACTCTGAAATTTCTTTTTTACTTCCTAGGGATTCAAGAACTCCTTTTGTGGATTAAAGGTCTTATTACTTGAGGAAGACTATAATCTTCTTCTTATGGTTTCCCGCCCTTACCTACTTCAGAATCCAATAAATCATTGGGTCCAGATGGCTTGTCTATGTGGTTCTTCCGTCATTGATGGAACCGGGAAAAGATTATATAGATGTCTCAATTGAATTTTCATGCTACAGGAGCTCTCCACAAAAGCATTGGAGCCTCCTTTGCCTTATCTTTAAGAATTTGGGTGCCAAATCACTTTCTGATTCATACCTATTAGTCTGATCAGGACCATTTATAAAATCATCAAAAAAGTTCTAGTTGGTCATCAGAAAAAGTTCATTGCAGCGATCATCTCCTTGTGAAGCGGTAGGCCTTTATCTCTGACACACAAATCCTAGAAGACATCTAATGGCAAGTGAATGCATCTACGAAGAAGGTGAAGGGAGAGAGAACATCTACAAAACTGAAATAGAGAAGGCCTTGAACCATGTAGTATGGAATCATCTGCTATGCATGCCCTGGCGCATGGGGCTGTGTAAAGATGAATGCTGTCTTTGGATCAACTAATGCACAGGAATTTACACTGTTTGATAAAATGGGCAACCATGGTCTCCCTCAACATACGAGTGTGACTTAGCAAATGAATGGATCAGATTGATTCTCCAGAATGGCAATCCTCATTGTGGCACCTAACCTTTCCATGGTCCTGATTGTCTACTTTGAGTATTAGTGGGAAAGGTGGTATGGAACAACAACTTTGCGGTGTCAGGTTTCTACAAGTGGTCATTGACCTGATATTAGTAGGGATGGCAATGGGTTAGATTTGGGCTTTACATAGTCAGACCGGCCCAACTCATTTGTGCCTAACATAGCAAGCCCAAGAATGAGCCCAAGATATGTGGTTGGGCCTGATCTGAATTCAAGTCAGAATCACCCTTGTTTTGGCTTTTTACACTTTTAGGTAGTTGGGTTGATGAGAGAGAGAGAGAGAGAGAGAGAGAGAGAGAGAGAGAGAGAGAGAGTCTATGTGCCTTGAGCCCAAGCCCAGCATGAAAGCCAGAATGTCACCCCCGTATATTAGAAACGTTTGGCAACCAATCATGAATCATACCAATCAGATAAATACTAACCAATGGATCAATGGTCTTCAACTAAGACAGCCAAGATCATTTACTGGACCCATCTCTCTCTCTCTCTCTCTCTCTCTCTCTCTCCTTACACTTTCTTTTTGGACCATGCAGAGGGTGTGCTTTCTTTATTGGGCTACAATGTTTGCGCTTTCCACTGTTTTACTAAGAAGTAAGAGAGAATAAATGAGATACATCATGTGGGGCCACTCCACCTTCATTTTATTGAGATGGTATTGTCAGCATTATCATCTTCACCATCAGATTAGGAAAGATTTGGGAAATAAATTGGCTTATCTTTCTACACGTGGTTAATCTAAATAAATTATTCAGAACCTGTTTCAACTTTTCTAACTTAAAATATAATATAACAAGTCGTTACCATATGCCTAATACAAAATGACGCGTATACAATATATTTTAATTGTATGTGAACAAAGGATTATGATTTAGTGGTCTACTGACATGGGACATTCAATATTTAAAGGTTCGATGAATCTAGAGTTGTACATGAGTTGAATTGAGTCGAGCTTGGCACAACTCGACTCAGCTCAGCCACTAGCTGACCCTAACTCAAACTCGGCTCAGTCCTCGAGCTTGATTTGCTAGCTCGGCCCGGTTTGGTCATCAACTTGGGCAGTTTGAGCTGAGTTCGAGTTGTGCGGCATTTTCTCAAACACATGAAATACATCTTCAATCTCTCACAATTTGCAAAACAACAGTAACAATCTACATGTATTTCATTAAAAACTCATTAGGCTGCATCAAAATTAAGATCCAAGGGTAGTTTTATCATGTAATATTTGTTTTCTTGGTAGCGTTTTGTTTCATATTCATACCTTTTTCGCGATCAGCCAATCCCACGGATAATATATCCACCCGAAACAACACTTCCTTGAGCCATTTCATCAAACACTTGGTGAGCAACATCATTTTCGAGATGAGGTTTGATCCGAGTCGATTCGATCTCAACTAGAAATTTTTTCAAGTTCCAAAAATCGGCTTGACGTGAACTCAATTTCGAACCGAGTCAAGCTTTTTTGAGTTGAGTCGAGATTTAACCAAGCTAACTGGGTTTGTGTACAGCTCTAGTTGAATCCACGTAAACCACCAGGCACTAACCAATGTGGCAACGCGGCACAAGCACAAATCCACATAAAGTGGGTCTCATTGTAGTTCTAATCCATTTTTAGGCCATTTATAAAACCTCTCAGATGGCTCTATTTGTGCGATTGTCCTTATCACTGGCCAAGGAATAATGTTTGCCCATGGGTCCCAGTTAGGTGATTAAAACCACTGACCCATAGGCAGGCATAGATGGGTGAGATCCAAAGTATTCCGATCATGGGATCCTAACCATCCAACACGATGCCAATTTGGCATAAGTGGCGAATTTTTCTGTAGCCCCTGTTAGAGGGGAGTCCGATGCAACCAAATACACAGGTAGATCACCCCTTTCTTGGAATTGATCCAAAAATAAGGCTGATTCAATATCAGGTGGACCACCCACTCTATAAAATTATTGCTAAAACCCCTAAAAACGCATCCTACGGCCTACCTGAGCATCCCATCCCCTCTCAACTTTTTCCTTATGGTGTGCCCTACCTGAGTATTGGATGATCTAGAGTTTTGGATTCTACGGTGATATCAGGACAGAGTACCTGATGGACGGGGTGGATATCTTGAAAGTTCCTCCCACGTGGCGCTCCGTTAGCGAAAGTGACCTACCGAACGCACCGACGTACGCTAGTGTGACTAAAAAAAAAAAAAAAAAGTTTTCAAGTCCAACCGATTGGAATATAATTTAGGGTCCACTCCGCACGTAACTTCCAACGTTTCACGTTTGTACAAAATCTCACCCGTCCAATATGTTTTTCCAATTATTTAGATTATGTTGCAGTAAAATGAGCCAAGAGACTTATAGAGTGGACCATGCATATATATTTTTTATTTATCAATGGTTAAAATTGTTTTCTATAATGGGGCCCACATAATTAATGGTTGGGTCTGATTTTTGCATAAGGAGATCCTCATGTGGGGCTCAAACACTTGAAGGGTTGGAAGTCGCATAAACATGATACATTAGAGGTTATTTTCTAGGTGGACCGTAGATTATCATCCAACCTGTTGTACTGGAAACCTTCTCTATAAATAAATACTGACACAATCCTCGCGGATTTGAAAAGGCAGGACTGCAGGAGCGAAAGAAGAAGAAGAAGAGAGGGAGAGGAAGAAAACGCTACAGAGAATGAAGAAATCTGCGGTGTGTTTTCTCATTTCTTCAAACTCTTCAAAGAATTTCAAACCCACTTTTGTTTTAAAGATTTTCTTATTCTCATTTGAGATGTTTTCTTGGACAAGAAATCCCACAATCTTGAATACAACACCCATGAAATTCCATATCTCAATCTATGCTTTTTTATTTTCTTCCTTTTCTCTGTTTGTTTCTTCATCTTCTTACAAGAAATTAAGCTAGAGGAAAGAAAGTAGTTTTTCAGATTAATAAGGAAAGCTAGGCAGCTAGTGACGAGGAGTCCTCCCTTGAAAATATCATATAGAAGTGGCCGGAGGAGGAAAATCAATTCATCAGTGGCGGAGTCCACTACGGATGCTTTCCAGTGAGGGGTTTCGTCAAGAGATTGAGTTGGGTGGTTGCTATTAATCTTGAAGAACTCCTTGTACGGTTGGGATTGTATTTTCATGTTTTGATTTGTTTTTTATTTTTATTGGTCATTTTGGTGGGAATTTGAGTTGGGTTTCCTCAATAAATTGTAGAAATCTTGAATACATACAGTAGAATTCTTGACAAGTCTTTCCCAGCACCTGAACACAGTTTCTGGACTCCACATAATGGAATTCTAGGATGCCTAACTTGACTGGAAGAAAGAAATTCTCGGGGAATCCAAATCTGGAATTGAATACTTGAAAGAATTCCCAAATTTAAGGTTTCTGGATGATCCTTTAGGATTGTACTCTATGTTTTGATTTTGTGTCTTTTCTTGTAATTTTGATGGGAATTTGAGTTGGTTTTCCTTGATAAATTATAGAAATCCTGAACACACACGGTATAATTCCTGACAAGTCTTTCCTAGCATCCAAACATAGTTTCTTGATTCCATAGAATGAAATAACAGGTTGCCTAACATGACTGGCAGAATGAAATTCTTAGGAAATCCAAGTTGGGGGTAGCAAATAGATGATTAGGAAAGAAAGCACAGGAACAGTTCACATTAAAGTGAGGAACAACAGAGATATGTTGGCTAGGATATTCCAATCTGGGAGACAAGTTGTGGATGGGAAATCCACTTTGGGGTCGCATTATATCAAGAGCTTGGATCTGGATCACTGAATCATGGGGCATAATCTGAACTCGAGCATTGCATAATACGTTAATTCGGATCTGAGCAATCATCTTCAATACCTTTTTATTTCCAATGTTTTCTTTTCATCTTTTGTAACCTTTTTCTTCTTATTATCATTATGGGTTTTTTTAAAGGAATGCCAAAAATCTGTTTAAGTTTTTTTAAAGGAATGTCAAAAATCTGTTTAAGTTCCACATATGGTGACTATGGTTAGGATTAAATGCCAATGTGATGATTTGTGTATTTTGCTTGTTATTGGGTAGGAGTTTGAATGGGGTTTTATTAGGATAACCTGAGAAAAATGCGGCTTAATGAGAACTATCTTACTGAGAGTTATCATTCAGATATGCACAGTCAATTGATTCTATTGGGTACTTTGAGAATCCTAATATGTGCAAGAGAAAAGCTTTGATATCTAGTAGAATGCGATGGTTGATATGCAGGCACCAAGAAATTGTGTGGCATATAAGTAATTCAAATTAAAACATCCAAAATGCGAGCCCCAATTTGGATGGATCATGATTCACATATCAAAAGGTTGACTAGTTTTGTTACCTAATTATCTGGTTGATGGACATTTCATGGACGGCCGAAATGAAAAGATCCAAAGGAAAGCATCAGTTACTTGATATAAAAAAATCAAACTGTCTGAATTAAAGAAACACGTGCCCATGAATCAGAGGTTAGGATTGCTCAACTATATGATTTTGGTAATTGAAACTAATTGCAAATTGAAATTAATATACTAGGCTAAGCTTAAACATTCACACACATAGATAGATGGAAAAACATGTATAAAGAAGAAGAAAGACAAACTCATTGATTGCAATCAACCTATGTTTGATAGTGCTTGCTTGTATTCAACCTATGTAATAGTCTATTACGTTGTACATGAGCGAGTTTTGTGCTCTCATTACTGGTCCCAAGCTCGAATAAAGGAGGGTTGTGTCAGGTTTGCAGCCAATGTCAAACTTATGCCTTTACTTCCATCATGAATCCGAACAATATGACATTCCAAACATAAAAGACTTCATGACCTAAAGTGGAATGGTGGAACAAGATTCCTGTAGCTAACCCCATTTAATTGGGATAAGGCTTAGACGATGATAAAAGAAGAAGAAAGACGGAAAGTGGGACTCAACGGTCCCCAGCCTTTATGCTAGAGATTACAAACCCTTCACCCTTTTCTACCAAAAGAAAAAACTGTCAGCAATTCTTGTTGAAAGAAAATCTCATAAAAGGTTCTCTGTGTATATAGCCATTAGAGCCTATGTATAAGTTATTGAAGATTTCTATTCCTAACCTACTACATATGGATTTTCTAAAAAGTGAAAAAGAAACCGTTAAGAAGCTGGAAAAAAAAGAAGAAGAGGAAATTGCACCAAGAGACCCTTGCCACACATGCTTAACTGGGCCCCATCCAGATCTTTTCTTGTGCAAACATGTGGAGCTTGAACATGTGGGATGAGATGTGACTGCATCAGAGTGCTTGTGTGTCAATTATCACACATTGCTAGATTATCAACTAATTCCCTATCCACAAATTATTTTTTTCCTCTTCCTTTTTTCATCTTTTATGTCATTTTCTTTTTTATATCATGACTAGAATATGACTTGGACTTTTACCATAAGCTTAGACAATCTTTAAAGAAAACAGTAGATATGGTCTTTTGGGTATTTTGAGGAATCTAGACTCAAAAGAAATCCATATATGCACAATCATTTCCTTATTTTCTTTTCAATTTAAAGCCTTTCTTTTTAATATGGTCATAATTTGAGTTGGATTTGATCATCGGTTTAGATGATCTTCAAAAGAATAGAAGGAAAAAAAATCCGTTGGTTGATTAGCATTTTATTTGCATGATTTGTTTTTTGGTATTTCAAGAGATTTAGATATGCACAATCTTTCTTCTGTATTTTCAATTGTTTATATCATTTTTTTTTGGTTGCAATTTAAACGTGAGCTGGTTTTTACCTCAAGTTTAGATCAGCCATTTGGGGCTGGCTTTACAAATCCTGTTTAAAAATGAATTCTTACGATTGCTTGGTGAAAATTCAATGATTGGCTGCCCACCTAACATAAATCCTCTACTTCACTTAGGCTAGGAACTGGTTGATGCATTCACCATCATGTGTATTTTGACATATCTCCTGATTCTGGTTACAAAATTGCTATCCTTTAAAAAAAAGTTACAAAATTGCTCACTCTTGAGCATTGTTCGGAGTATCCCCGATATTATCGAAATATCCCGATATTATCTATATCTCCAGCTTGATGATACCGATAGTGCTGGCAACGATACCGATATCACTAGTAGTCTTAGAAATTTCAGGTATCGGTGATGTGTCGCTAAGTATCACCAATGCATCACATCACCAATGTATCGCCAGTATTTTCGACCGTGTAAATTCCAGGTGTTGCGTGTATCGCCAATGTCTCGATGTCACCAATATTTTCGGCTATGTAAATTCTCAGTGTTGCTTGTATCGTCAGTGTATCGAAAATACTTCGATAACATTGCCAAAATTCTGTTTATTAAAAAAAAAAACTCCACTTCAAATTTTTTATGGGCACGTGGTTATATGCATTGTTTAAATTGTCAACGATCATACCAATCATATCATGATATTATCATTATTGCAATATGGGCGATATCGACACCATAATCTTTCGTTTTCTTTCCAGTTGTCTATGATTTTTCGGCGAAATATCATGTGTTATTAATATTTTGAAATATCGATGGATGTCGGGATGGATGGATGGGATGGTTGGACTGGTTTCTTACGACATCATATGCTTTTAGGCTCCCCATTAAATGAAAACTTATTATGTATGCATTTTTTTTTTTTTTTTTTTAAAATCCTAAATATGTAAATGTGTGTATTTTAACATCTCCTGAAGTTTCACTGAAAAATTCCACCATTTTCCCTAATGTTTCCTCGCATTTCTGGTTATTGGCGATATCGATATTAGTGTTTTAAGTATTGACGATATCGGCTGATACATCCCACGATATATCTTGTATCTACCTGTGTGATACAAAATGCACAAGTAGGGGGATATATCCCACATGTTCGATCCAGTTAGCATTTTCGATTTTTGATCCTTTTTTTTTTCCCACTATAAATCATGTTAAATCAGTGTCCAATTGTTACAAATCCATGATTTTTCATGTTTTGCATGAAAAATCATGGATTGGGAGCTTTGATTTTGAGATTTAGAGGAGATGGGCCGAGTTGTGAAAAGTTGAAAAAAAATTAAAAATTCCAAATTTCTTATAAATCGGTTACAATCTGTGTCTAAACATTAAATCAAACATGTATGTAACCTGATCTAGTAATTCTTCTTTTGCTTTTGAATGTATTACTTGTGTTTCCACACGTCTTATTACATTTATAAATTATATGAATAGACTTTGAATATACTTGCATCAATTCAGTTAGACAATGCATAGATTAGGATCCCATACAAAGAACACCTATTATGTGTACTTTTTTTTTTTTTTTTTTTGTATTGTATTGTTTTGATTTATAAGTATGTATTGATGTCTTTTTTAACAATCACCGAAGTTTCATTGAAAAATTCGACCAAGTTCCTAATGTTTCCCCATGTTTCCAACAACAATGATACATTACGTGATACAACCGATATATCCCATGCGATCCGTTATATATTTGATGTAGGACATGAAATTCAAGTATGATGTGCAAGAATTTAGGCTTAGATCATACCAATTCAGAAACAATCCCACATGATAGTCCAAACATTCAATGAAAGGGGAATTTATGCGGGTCTAGGCCGACACAGGCTAGGGCTGGACCAATAAAAATTATAAGCCAAACGATGTCAAAGGGAAATAAAAATCAACCACACATGCATAAGAATTAGTCCCTAATCTAAGGGATTTCCTAATTTCAATTCAACGAACCCTAGGGTGAAAAAAAAAGGGTAAATAAATTAGGGCTAATGCAAACTAAGGCTTGGGTTTAGGAAATATGAATGAAAAGAGGAAAACCAGAGGAAAACCGGATCCGGAGAAAGCTCCTGTGTGCAGATGGTGACCCGGAGCTGACGCACGTGCGTGGGTGGGCTGGCCACACGTGTGATGGAAGCTCGCCTCCCTAAAGTGACACTTAGGCCTTGGTCGGCCGGAGGAGACCTCCAATCCCTCCAAGTTTGACGACGATCCAACGTAAGGTCGAGATGTAGTGCTCCGCCAAAGTTTCAGCAATCCCACAGGTCCAGATTATGGAAACTGCCTGTAGGGGGATGAATAGTTGTAAAGGCTAGGAATTTCAAAGCAATAATGATGATAAAAGATGAGGTATATGGATGAGAGAGGGTAGAGACGGATGGGGATAGATATGGCTTCACACCACGTAGTTAGCCCTTCGAAAAGGGAGGGCTTCGCACCCACTTTTGAAGTCTTCCACAACTCACGAAGAGCAGAAAAATAAAGCAGGATTTTTTTTATTATTAAGCTTAAATGAACGAAAAGAACTACAAGGGGTGGTGCCTATTTATAGGGAAAATCTTATACTCCAAAACTTGCACCATGTGCGCAACCTATTACTTAGCGGTGAAGTAAACTAAAATAAAAACCAAACAAAGAAATCCAAAACGTTCACGATGTTCTAAATAATAATAATAAGCAAAACCTAAAATATGACATCAATCCGACGAGTAAGCCACGATCATGAGGTCCCATGATGGGCTTTTCTTGACTATCGGGCCCACCATTTTGAACCAAAACTTCGTCTTCTAGCTGGGAGGCCCTCCCTGGACGTCGTCATTGAACCAGATCGATGGTGGAGTCCTCCTGCGTACGTACGTGCATAAGGGGGATGGCGTGCGTGCGCGTGTAGGCAGCGTACGCACGATGTCCTCATTAACTCTTCCCGGCTGCGAAGATTTCGCTAATGGCGAAATAAAACTCTTGAACTGTTCCAGGATGTCAGGATCAAGTCTCTGAAACTCTTCTTCAGTGAGCCACGTGCTGTCTGAAGCTGGGCTTGACTTCCATTTAACTAAGTACTTCTGAAACCCGCCATCTGACGCGGAAACTATCTCATGGTCCAGGATATCCTCTATTTCCTCTCTGGGTGTGTGAAGGCTAGGTATGGGAGGCAGAGGCTGAGATGAAAGGTCGGGAAGAGGCCATGGATCAAGGGGTAAATCTGAGGAATCATGATGGGTGGGCGAAGGGCCGGACAAAGTATCAGTGGGTCTCTGAAAAGCAACGAGATCTTCCACATTGAATGTGGAACTAATTCCCATGGAAGGTGGAAGATCTACCTCATATGCATTGAGACTTTCGCTTTATAATTTTGAAGGGCCCAGCACTACGCGCTTGTAACTTACAAACGGCCCCTGGAGGGTACCGCTCGGGCCTAATGCGGACCATCACAGAGTCCCCAATGTTGAACTCTTTGAAATGTCTATATTGGTCTGCAAAAAAATTATAATGTTCGTTACTAGTAGTGATCTGTCGCCTGATTTCTTGATGCAATGAATGTATGTGATGCGCAAAAGACTCTGCAGACTCTGATGGCGTATGGGACAATGACATGGGGATAAGATCAATAGGCTTCCTAGGCTTGTAACCAGTAACAACTTCAAAAGGACTTAGACCTGTGGACCTATTGACAGAACTATTGTATGTAAACTCTGCTATGGATAGTACGGTGTCCCATGTCCTGGTATGCTCCCCCACTAAACATTGAAGTAAACTCCCTATGCTCCTATTAACCACCTCAGTCTGGCCATCGGTCCGAGGGTGGTAGGCAGAAGAAAATTGAAGCCTAGTATTCCTCATGTGCCATAGTGTCTTCCAAAAGTAACTCATAAAGCGCGCGTCACGGTCAGACACTGGTTTTTGGTAACCCATGCAGTTTGACGACCTCACTAAAGAACAGCTTGGCAACACGAGATGCATCGGAGGTCTTAGAACAAAGAATGAAGTGGGCCATTTTAGAGAAACGGTCCACGACAACAAATATGGAATCGTGTTTCCGAATAGTCTTGGGAAGTCCAAGCACGAAGTCCATATTGATGTCCTGCTAAGAGATGAATGAGACTAACAAAGGTGTGTATAATCTTATATTCTGTTTCCTTTGCTTTGCCAGTTGACAAGTACGACATTGCCCTATAATTTTGACCAGGTCTCGCTTGAGGCTTGGCCAATAAAACCTATCATCCACTAGGGCAATGGTCTTGTCACGACCAAAATGACCTGCGACCCCTCCTGAATGTAACTCCCAGATAAGAAAATCGCAGAGGAAGGTGCGTGGTATGCACAAGCGGTCACTCCTAAATAAATATTCGTCCAAAATCAAATATTCACTGTTAGCTCCTGATAGACTCTCTAATAACGACTCGTACATAACTCCGAAATCTGGACATGTAGAATACTCTTCTTTGATACGCTCAAGGCTCGTAACTTCAACGCTGATGGAGTCGAGGAATGCGACTCAATGACTCAACGTGTAGGCAAGCTTGTTCTCGACACCGGCCTTGTGCTTAAGCACAAAAGTGTACTTTTAAAGGAATTGAACCCACTTGGCATGCCCGGGGCTTAATTTCTTCTGAGAGTTCAAGTATCTCAAGGCCTTGTGATCCGAGAACAAGACGAATTCTTACGGTTATAGGTAATGATGCTAATGGCGTAGTGATTGCACTACCGTGTAGAATTCCTTGTCATAGGTGGAATATCTTTGTTTCGCCTCATTTAGTTTCTCACTAAAAAGGGTGACAGGGTGCCCTTTCTGACTAAGTACTCCTCCTATGCCGACTCCTGACGCGTCACATGCGACTTCAAAAGCTTTTGAAAAATCAGGAAGTCGCGTGACTGGAGCTTCGGTCATCTTGATCTTTATCTCCTTGAAAGCCTTCGAGGCGGCCTTTGTCCATTGAAACTCTCCCTTTTTTATGCAGTCCGTGATCGGAGCCATAATGGAATTGAAGCCTCGAATGAACCGCTTATAAAAGGTGCCTAAGCCATGAAAGCTGTGCACCTCATGAATATTGCGGGGTTCAGGCCAATTAACAATGGCCTTGACCTTCTCGGGATCCGCCGATATGCCTTCAGCTGACACAATAAAACCTAAGAAGATCACACTACTAGACAAGAACGTGCACTTCTTTAGGTTGGCGTACAACTTTTCAACCTTAAGGATCCCACAAACCTGCCTCAAATGGTTGAGGTGTTACTCCTTAGTCATGTTATAAATCAAGATATCATCAAAGTATACGACCAGGAACTTCCTCACGAAGGGTCTCAACACTTGGGTCATTACACGCATAAAAGTGCTTGGGGCATTAGTTAACCCAAAAGGCATAACTAACCACTCATATAGCCCATCCTTCGTCTTAAAGGCCGTCTTCCACTTATCACCAGGGTGTATACGGATTTGGCGATACCCACTTTTGAGGTCAATTTTTGAGAAGATAGTAGCATTGGCCATTATATCTAGCACGTCGTTAAGACGCGGTATGGGAAACCGATACTTGACTGTGATTTTGTTGATGACACTATTATCAACACACATCCTCCATTTACCATCCTTCTTAGGTGTAAGAAGGGCGGGCACGGTACACAGACTCATGCTCTCTTGAATGAAACCCTTCTCTAGGAGTTCATCAATCTGTCTCTTCAACTCAGCGTGCTCCTTTGGGTTCATTCTGTAATGCGGGAGGTTTGGTAGAGTCGCCCCAGGGATTAAATCAATGGAATGCTGTATATCCCTCATAGGGGGAAGCTCATTCGGTAGATCATCAGGAAAGACATCACGAAACTCATGTACTACCTGAATGGCCTCAGTGGGTAACTTTACGGTAGTCTCTGGAACACTCTCCCTAGCCACAAGGGCGTATATCGTTGAGTTCGCCTTCGTTTATCGCTCAAAAGTCTTTGGCTTTCAAAATATGGAGTGGTTTGGACTTGGAGTTCGACTCCACTTTTTTGGGCCGCTCGCACCACTTTGTGTGGTGGACTCTTTTCCAGTCGTATTCTTGGGTGGCAAAGGATTTAGCTTGACTTTCTTGCCCTCAAAACAGAACGTACACACATTTGAACGACCAAATATGGTGACGTCCCTGTCATAGAGCCACGGCCTACCCAAAATGATATGGCCCACATCCATAGGGACAACATCACACCAAATTGTGTCTTTATATGATCCAAACTGAATAAGGACAAGACAACGGCGCGAGACTGGAATGGATGTTTCATCAACTCAAGAGACTGTAGGGTTGAGGATGGGCTTCCAGCTTCAAACCCAAACGACTCATAGTGCTAGTCGATGCCACGTTGGCACAGCTACCACTATCCACGATCATCTTACAACTCTTTTTCTCACATTTTGCATAAGTGTAGAAGATCGTATTGCGGCGCTAGTTATCGGTGCTCTTGGCTTGAGTCAAAGCGTAACGCACAATTGCGATGGTCGTAGACTCTTGCATTCCCTCTTCCTTATCACTAGGGGTTTCGACTGGCTTATATTCCTCCTCACCATCACTCTATGGGGGCACTACTTCTACTTGCCCATCAATAAGGAGTACTTTGATGCCTTCTCTCGTGCCGCACTGGTGAGCAAAATGACCAAACTCCTGACACCTAAAACACCTAGTGGCTCCGCTTCCACGCAACTTAGACCCGACAATCTCTTTACCCTTATCATCCTTGGGTCTGGGTTGAACATTAGGGGAAGGTTTTGTTTTGAGATCCCGTGTTAGTTCTAGCCCCAGAGGGGTTGGCCTTAACACCGAATTCGCAAAAGTCAAACCGTCTTCCCACAAATGCTTTAAGGTATTGCTCGACATCTAATACTACTTGGTACAATTGTTCAATAATGTCTATCTCTTTGGTGAGCAATTCTCTCCTGATGTCAGGACGGAGGCCCGTTTTGAAACGAGTAAGGGTAAGTACTGGGTCCTCATCAACCTCACAGCGGGTCGAGTATTCTTCAAACTTCTCGATATAGTCCAAGGTGTCCCGTATCGGTATCGGTTGGCGTAACGGTGCAAAGCCAAACCGTCTACGGACTCTGGCGTAATCTTGTCGATCTTATTGAACGTCGTAAGTATGAAAAAATTTTTTTTGCCAAAAAATATGAAAAAATATGGATTAAATCCAGGAATATTCTAAGCATTCCAAATATGCATTCATTTATAAATTGGAACATGGTTATGGTGGTGTAACGGTCCACTCTTTGGTGAGAAGTTGTATCGTTGTCGATGAATTTATGAACAGATAACCTAAATTTGACTACAAAATTCATATTTTTAATTTTCTAACTGTCTACTATCAATGATAGATACATTAGAATGAATGTAATATGAAAATATCTTACATTAGGTGTTTGCAATTATTTTTGAGGAATTTCTCGAACATACATGTGGTCCTGTGCACGTGACTGTGATTCTTGTCTATAACCTGTCATCCTCAAGTCAAGAATATTAAAAAAAAAATAAATTAGTAGTGTCGATATACTCCCCCGCAACTTGATTAAGGATTACTTGATTGGTTGTCGGGGAGTTATTTTAAATCTACAAGTTCGGCAGTGTCAAGTGTGTGCATATTTGCATGACTTCTTGCAATATCTTCGTGTAGTGTCTCGCTACAAATACTTACCTAGTTACCTTAATACAAATATATACTCACAATCACAAGTCACCACCAAAATGAAAATCGCTTTTTGTGGTTGCTCGACCTCCACATCATCGTCATCGTCACCATCGGTGAGGCCAGTCAATAGGTGTAGGTCGCATATCCATAATATCAGTGCGAGAAAGAAATACTTAGATCAACGAAACCGAGAAGATGACCGATCCACGACTGAAGCAACGACTCGACCCCGAGTAAGGATATCCACCGGTGCGAGTCGAATAGCCATACCTGGTGCCCATACTCGGTACAAGTTGAGAATCTTGAGATTGAGAGTCGTCTGTGCGATGAGTAACTTGGATTTGGATCGGATATCTATAATCATATGAATATTGATCGGAGGGCTACTCCAAACATGAATGTGATGGAACAGGCTCAAGTATAACCATCATAATCATAATCCAATTGACCATAAGAATATCCATCATAATAACCAAGACCATGAGCTGTCGATGTTGGGACCTCTCGGACCCGTGCACCACTAGATGTACCCTCATCCACATTTGTCATCGTGACTCGGTACACTCGTAAGTCCGACCTCGTGTACCACGTCGTCGATGTTCATCGCCATCGCGACCGTAGCATTTGTGTATAGGGGGTAAGCAACAGGAAGTGCGGACCAAAGGGGGTCGTCATCATCCAGACACCTGGTCACGCTACCACCGCTCGTACTATTTTGTTGATCTTGAGTCAGATCCGTGCACGTGGCATAAACGCCGCCCTCTTCTTGGGTCCAACACATCTACACGACTCTCTTGTTGCGCTGCGTATTTCTGCGGGTCATCAATTTCCAATTCTTCACTATCCTCTTCAATTTGCTTTTCCCTTGTTTCCAACCAAGGTAGAAGTGGGTCATCCTCATCATAAATATTGTCCAAGTTTATTGAAGAGTCTCCGTCATCGGCAATGTGTAATGCTCTATGATGTCGTCGCATTCTTAGTTTTATATTGTAGTGCATGAAGACAAGTCTATCTAATGTTTATGCAATCTATTCTATTCTTTGAATGAATGACGCGCAAAACAACTCCATTCCTTTGACTAGAGGAAGATGTTGTTTGGCTCAAAACTTCTTTATGCAATTTTTGGAGAGTCTTCGTACTCTCTCGAAATTAATCCACCATTAGTAGGTTCAACCTGAGCCATTTACGCATCTTTGTCAAGAACATCTCCAAAGCTACAAGGCGATTTCCAAATGTATCTAATTCATTCAACGCCTTTATTTGTAAATCTAAGTCGGCTCTAATCTCTTTATCACATTTTTAGCCCGACACGAACTTCATCATCCTCAACAAATGATTGGGCATATCTATACTCAGGATTTAGGTAGTAAGAATCTGCATGAAGATCGTGATGGAGTTGTTTTGTCCATCTCCTGTCGATCATCTTCCAATAGGTCTCCCAGTTTCTACAATCACGTTGAATTGCAAGCTTTGCCTTATCCATGGCATCATATAGGAAGCCCATGGTAGGTGCTTCATCGGTTTCAACAAGACGGAGTACCCTCATTAGTGGCTCCATCACCTTTAGGATCGCTTTAACCTTCTTCCAATATTTGTTGTCCCGTATGGTATTCACAACGTCGACCGGTGTGCCCGATGTCTTCTTCCCATGTTTTGTGTTGAGCCATTCTCGGAAGCAAACATCTCACTCAACTCTCCCTATCTTTGGAATAAACTCTCTAATGTTATAAAGTTTGTTGCGAATCTAGTCGCCATGTGCCTCAACAACTCTCGTTCTTTCGTGAACTTTCTCATTATTGCGACTACTTGATTATGGTTGTAAATAAACGTCGTCACTTCCTTTGCCCTTTCGACCATTTCCTTAACATTCTTCTTCTTCCCAATATCTTCCAATATAAGATCGATACAATGGGCAAACACATGGTGACCAAAAAAGATGTTTTCTCTCATCCATCAACATATGTCCTATGCAAGCTTATATGATGCTTCATTATCATGTGCAAACCGCACTACATTCTCCTCTCAATCTCATCCACAACTTTATCCATTAGACCCATAATATATTCGTAATCTTTTGTTGCTTCCGAGGCATCAATTGACTTGTGGTATATAGTTCCTAGTGGTGACACCATGAAGTTGATCATGCTACGTCTGGTTGGGCCGGTCCAACCATCACACATGATCGTGCATCCTGCGGCTTGCCATACGGAGTTTAAAGGTAGCCACGTATGCTTTCACATCCACATACTCGCATTCGTCCATTTCCCCCTAATCTCCTTAGCCGTGGGAGCTTTTATTCCTTCACCGCTACGCTGCTGCTTTGCATCGATTACCACACCCAATATGGAGAATTGGCGCGTTAGGAGGTATGTTGGCATGTATAAATAACTTTGCTCTTGCTCTACCTAATTTCTCAACGGAAGTTCTACTCCACATTTGTTTTATTTTTTTTTGTTTAGTTGATTCTTTCCTAAATAGGATTGGATCAATAGAGGTCTCTAGGCTCATTTACTTCTTCATCCAAACGTATAGGGGCATCACGTGAAGATGTCTGTCGTCGGCTCCCAAACATACGTCGTAACCCACCAAACCTACCCCCCACCCTCGGCCCCACATGCGATAGCGGTTGCACTTCGGTTGCACTCCCCGTCCCACTCCCACTCCCCCACTACCCCCCCGTATCACGCACCGACCCATGCGTGCCAAACATGCGGCGACGTTCTTCCTCTTCACGAGCTAGGCACGCTCTCTCTCCTAGCTATAGTTAATTCCCGATTTGAATCTTCGTCGAATCAATAATATCTTCATCACGAACGCCCATATATTCAGGACCAAACACTTCTGCTGAGGCTTGCATCCAAAATATCATCTTTCTTCTTTTGTACAAGCAAAGACGCCACGTTTACCCTTCGACTCATCCAAACTAGCTTGCATTAAAAGCATTATTTCTTTCGGCTACGACACATGGCGCAACTTGGCCCTTTCGATGTGCTAAATGTTGTTTGAGCGGTAATTCCACCGATACACTAGTCTATCACAATACTTGCACTTCATTTGATGCCTAGTACCACCAACCCTCTCACAATGTTGCCATCCAATATCCTCACTTACTTGTTGTTCTGTGGACCAGTCATTTCTTTAGGTTTAGGATATGAGTATAAGTGTATGACCTATGTTAATAAAGATAATTTTATGTTCTAACTAAACCCTAAGAAGCTCCAAAACCTGTTCAATATAAGCAAATAAAAATATAAAGTCACTAATTTGAAAATACAAAAAAAAATTTATAAAATGACACCACAAATCTGTAAAATGCACATTAACATGTTTTACACTTCTACTATGATTAACACATCATATGACATGATTAAAACAGAAAAACAACCCTTAAAAATTGATTTTTCAAATTTAAAAAAAATGGTCAAAATTCATGCGTAAATAGAAAAAAAATATAAAAAAAATATAAAATGGCACTCCAAATCTGTAAAATGTACATTAACATATTCTACTATGATTAACACATCATATGGCATCATTAAAACAGCAAAAGAATCATTAAAAAATGATTTTTGAATTTTCAAAAAAACGCCAAAATTCATGCGTAAATAGAAAAAAAATATTTAAAAATATAAAATGACACTCCAAATCTGTAAAATGTACATTAACATATTCTACTATGATTAACACATCATATGGCATCATTAAAACAGCAAAAGAATCATTAAAAAATGATTTTTTGAATTTTCAAAAAACGCCAAAATTCATGTGTAAATAGAAAAAAATATTTAAAAATATAAAATGGCACTCCAAATCTGTAAAATGTACATTAACATATTCTACTATGATTAACACATCATATGGCATCATTAAAACAGCAAAAGAATCATTAAAAAATGATTTTGAATTTTCAAAAACGGCCAAAATTCATGCGTAAATAGAAAAAAATATTTAAAAATATAAAATGGCACTCCAAATCTGTAAAATGTACATTAACATATTCTACTATGATTAACACATCATATGGCATCATTAAAACAACAAAAGAATCATTAAAAAATGATTTTTGAATTTTCAAAAAAATGGCCAAAATTCATGCGTAAATAGAAAAAAAATATAAAAAAATATAAAATGGCACTCCAAATCTGTAAAATGTACATTAACATGTTCTACTATGATTAACACATCATATGACATCATTAAAACACAAAAGAATCATTAAAAAATGATTTTTCGAATTTTCAAAAAAACGGCCAAAATAAATGCGTAAATAAAAAAAATATAAAAAAATATAAAATGGCACCCCAAATCTGTAAAATGCACATTAATATGTTCTACTATGATTAACACATCATATGACATGATTAAAACAAAAAACAACCCTTAAAAATTGATTTTTGGAATTTTAAAAAAAGGGTCAAAATTCATGCGTAAATAGAAAAAAAAATATAAAAAAATATTAAATGACACCCCAAATGTAAAATGCACATTATCATGTTCTACTATGATTAACACATCATATGGCATGATTAAAACAAGTAAAACATATTTAAAAAATAAATACCTATTTTTGATAATTTAGAAAATGGCCCACCGAGCTTTGATTCAACCAAATCCGTGATATAACGTGTTTTTGTCCCAAATAACCACCTCAAGTTGGTGAAATTACTATTGGAAGGTATGAAAAATAGTTTAGAAGCAAGAACTTTGAAAAAAACAAGACAAAAAAGTCATTAAAAAGACAAAAATAGAGCCGTTATCGGACCGCTGGCCGACGTTGCCGATGATGTTGGTACTGGTGGCCGACTGGGCCGATACGGGCCGTATCGGCCGATACGGGTGCAAAAAAACGTAACGGCCGATACGACCCCGTATCGCGTATCGGCCAATACCGTTACCGTTACGTATCGGCCGATACGTAACCGATACCGGACACCCTGATATAGTCTGCAACACTCATGAAACCTTGTTAAATAGACTGCCACTCCTCAATCAATCGTAAACGATAAGAGAAAGGGAGGTACTTTTCTTTAAGCGCTTCTTTCATCTCTACTCAATGAACTATTGGGAGTTCCCTCGCTCTTTCTTTCTTTTGCTCAACCGTCACCCAAAACCTCTTTGCTTGACCCACAAGCTTCATCTTGGCGAATCGGACTCGTCGAGCATTTGACATATCATACCATGCAAAATAGTGGTCCATATCCGTCAGCCAATCTAGAAAGGCTTTAGGGTCCAAGTGACCATCAAATGTAGGGGCATCTACCCTAACTCCTTTGAGGAGTTGTGCATCTGGGTCATATTGATCATGATGTCCTTCATGGGGTGGGTGCACAGGTACGCGCCCATGACCAGCTCCTTGGTCGCCTCCATTCTTTGGTCTGACCTCCTGACCAACTGCCTGAGATTGGGCATCCTCCCCAGTGGTGGGGTTTGCCCTGAAGGAGGCCTCTATTTCTTCAAGGCATTTATTTATGCGTTGTTCTAAGTGCTTATTTAAGGACTCAACCAGCTGGGCTAACTTGGCCACTGTTTCTTGTAGTTGCTCCATGTTTAGTGTGGGGTGCAAACTGAAACCACGATCCGTACGTGTGGGCATACACTGACTTGCTCAACCTAAGGACCTGCTACGGCAACTATATGCATCTAAAAACTAAATGACCCTACGAGACTCTATATGAAGGAGACTACACACCGTTACGAAAATTCAGCTATATATATATCAGGGACTATGGTTTTCTAGCAGCTATATATGATGGACTAGATGCATGAAGGACTCAAACAAACTAAACCCTAAATATGTGGTGAATTCCCTTACAAGAACCATAGGGTCTGATACCAAATTTGATGCAGGACATGAAATTCAAGTATGATGTGCAAGAAAGATCATACCAATTCAGAAACAATTATATAAATTTTACATCCCATATGATAGTCCAAACATTCAATGAAAGGGGAATATATGCGGGTCCAGGTCGACACAGGCTAGGGCTGGATCAATAAAAATTATAAGCCAAACGGTGTCAAAGGGAAATAGAAATCAACCATACATGCATAAGACTTAGTCCCTAAACCAAGGGATTCCCCAATTTTAATTCAAGGAACCCTAGAGTGAAAAAAAGGGGCAAATAAATTAGGACTAATGCAAACTAAGGCTAGGGTTTAAGAAATAAGAATGAAAAGAGAAAAACCTAATCCGGAGAAAGCTTCTGCGTGTAGATAGTGACCCGGAGCTGACGCACGTGCGCGGGTGGGCTGGACGCACGTGTGATGGAAGCCCGCCTCCCCAAAGTGACACCTAGGCCTTGGTTGGTCGAGGGAGACCTTCAATCCCTCTAAGTTTGACGACGATACAATGTAAGGTCGAGGCATAGTGCTCCGCCGAAGTTTCAGCCCTCCCACAGGTCCAGATTCTGGAAACTGGCTGTAGGGGGATGAATAGCTGCAAAGGCTGGGAATTTCAAAGCAATAATGATGATAAAAGATGAGGTATATGGATGGGAGAGGGTAGGGACGGATGGGGAGATGTGGCTTCACACCACGTAGTTAGCCCTTTGAAAAGGGAGGGCTTCGCACCCACTTTTGAATTCTTCCACAACTCACGAAGAGAGCAGAAAAATAAAGCAGGAATTTTTTTATTAACCTTGAATGAATGAAAAGAACTACAAGGGGTGCCTATTTATAAGGAAAATCCTATACCCAAAAACTCGCACCATGTGCGCAACCTATTACTTGGCGGTGAAGTAAACTAAAATAAAAACCAAACAAAGAAATCCAAAGCGTTCACGATGTTCTAAATAATAATAATAAGAAAAATCTAAAATATGACATCAATCTGACGAGTGGGCCACGATCATGAGGTCCCATGATGGGCTTTTCTTGACTATCGGGCCCACCCTTTTGAACCAAAGCTTCGTCTTCTAGCTAGGAGGCCCTCCCTGGACATCGTCATCGAACCAGATCGATGATGGGGCCCTCTTTCTACGTGCGTAAGGGGGGTGGCGTGCGTGCGCGTGTAGGCGGCGTGCGCACGATGTCCTCATCAGTATCCGTATCCCAAGGGTGAGATACGTAACGCGATACCGATATTTCGAACATTGATCGATATTGTTTCCGTATCCCCGCCAACAAAACTTTTAGCGATACCAATACTTCAAACACTGATCTCGAGTAAAAAAATCTAGAGAAACATGTAGATATGGTTTGAATATTCAACCACAAATATTCTTTATCATGACACATTCAAGTGAAATGAGTGTCTCAAAAGTAAATAAACTAGGAATAAATACATTTGAAGGAAAAATTTCCTTCATCTATTCATAAGAAAACTTGGAAAACTGCTTAGAAATATATAATTTCTATCTCTTGATGTCTGAGGAACTGAAATTCGATGATATCGTCAATCATCCAATCTACTCTTATTCCTTTGTTTAAGACATTTTAAACGGTTTAGATTGCCAATTGTTGGAGTTTGAGAGTGGGGGTGTGGATTGTCAAGCGATAGAATGAGAGTTTTGGTTTTATTTTTTAATTATTATTAATTTTTTATATCCATTTTGAATCACACACCGGTTAGGAGTGAGATGGTACAAGTCGAAGGCTCTAAAAGGGCAAGGGGAAGGCCCAAAAGGACGTGGTGGAGGTAGTAAGAAAAAACTTGAGGACCTATGGTCTAATTGAAGGTTTGGCCCTTGATAGTGGAATGGTAGAACAAGATTCATGTAACCGACCTCTGTTAATAGGGATAAGGCTTAAATGATAATGATGATGATTCATTTTGAATCATGCTTGTGGGAGTTTTGTGCTCTCATAGTTGGGTCCTAAACCTGGATAAAGGATGGTTGTGTTAGGTTGGCAGGTGGTCTTAAGATTTGTGCCTTGGTGACAACCTTTCTCATGAACAATATCAAAATTTGAGCTTAATAAGCTTATATTAGGGCATTCCCTATAAGGGATGCACTGACACCCAAGTGCAGAGAGAAGTGAGCAAGGGTTACTTAGGGTGTCTCCAGAAGCGATGCGCCACAATGACTCCTGGTTGTAGCAAGAAGTGGGCAAGTGTTCCCATGCTATTTTTGGATGAGTGCAAGTAAAGAAGCTAGTCCTAAAGAACAGAAATTTGTCCTACTACATGGAATATAGGAACATTAACCGGAAAGTCTAGAGTTATTGGATATAATGAAATGAAAGGAGAGTTATAGCTTGTGCATATGAGACCAAGTGCAAAGGGGCAAAAACTAAAGAATTTGATTGATATGAACTTTGGCATATAGGCTTGTGTTGGGAGAGAAGATAATCAATGTCATTAGTGCATATGCACCACAGGTAGGGTAAGAAGATGGAATGAAGAGGCAGTTTAGGAAGAGACAGACAGACTAATGCGCAACAAATTTCAAATGAAGCAAGAGTATTTATAACAGGAGACTTAAATGGTCATGTTAAAGATATAGTAGAGGATATGAAAGGTAAATGAAGGATATGATTTTGGGAGAAGAAATGAGATGGGGATGCTAGCCTTGATTTTTCTATAACTTATGATCTATTTCTTGCAGACAAATACTTAAAAAGAAGATGAATATTTAATAACTTTTAAAAGCTGATTATACATAAGCTAGATATACTTCTTTCTACTTGGGACAACAAACCTACCAAGTACCAATAGATAATGGCTGCAATGTCATATTAGGTGAGAGTTAGACTATGCATCATTGGTTGATTGTTATGGATGTTTACATTAAACAAATGGAAGAGAGGAGTGAAATTAATAGGTATCAAAAAACGAGGTAGTGGAATTTAAAAGGAGAGAAAATAATGTTAGTTACTAATAAATCAACGGAAGAAGGAAAGTGGAATGTTGAGAAAATGTTACGTGAAACAAGATGGCAAAGCGCACAAGTAGTAAAAGAAGTTTTTAAGGAAGTATCTAGAGGGAAAAGCTACTTGTATAGGGAAACTTAGTGAAGTGATGAGTTGCAAAAGGCTATTAGCGAGAAACTATAATGTTTTAAGGCTCGGAAAGAGACTAAAAACAAGGAAAATTTAGAAGACCATAGAAATGCCAAAAAGAATGCTATGTTAGTCTCCCATAGGCCGTCAAAGTTCGCAGATGCATTTGCACGCCATATTCATGACTTGCATCATGGGATTAAGAAGCGGATTAACGTAAGCAATGAGAAATATAAAATGCTAGTTGATTCACATCACATATTTAAAGAGTTTCAAGTGGGTGATTATGTCATGGTTTGGATAAGGCCAGAGCGATTTCCGCTAGGAGCAGTGAAGAAATTACATGCTCGCAGTGTTGGAACTTATTAAATATTGAAAAGAGTGGGCCCCAATGCTTATGTTGTGGATCTTCCACCTGACATGGGCATTAGCTCTATGTTCAATGTGGAAGATCTTGTCTCTATTCAACGACCAAAAGCTTCACCCATTGACCCTTCTTCCGACTCTCACCCGTGGCCTTTACCAGACCCATATTCTTATCCTTTGCCCCCTTTACAATCTATATCGGCTATAAGAGGAGATAGAGGGTATGCTAGATGAGTAAGTGGTTTTCACCAAGCGCAGAGGTTTTTAAAAGTATCTCGTCAAGTGGAAGAACAGGCCAGAGTTAGTACATGGATCATGGAGAGCGAGCTTTAGAGACTTGACCTAGATCCTATTGAGTATCACCACAGCTTTATGTCGCCAGAGGTGATCTCTTCTCAGTTGGGGGGAGTTGATGAGGACATCTGAGCACCATATAGAGTATATCAGAGGACAAGACGAGCCGTGATCCACGCCCCAGTTTCTCTATGGCTAGATGATCATTACGTAGGGCCCGACACCAGATCGTAGGTGCGTGGAAGATTCCACATGCATATTTGGTGCATCATTGAAGACCCTACATTAGGGAGATTCATGTGGGCTGTTTATTGCGAGCATATAGATACGTTTTACACGTGGAGACACGTTTTTCGCCTTAGGTGGGGGTTATTATATATTTGTTAGAGAGTTAAAGGGTTATGTCTTATTTTGGTTTAAAAGTAGGAGGTAATTAAGACTTTTCCTTATTGAGAGGCGTCTTTTTGTAAAAGTCCCAAGTTGAGACTATTTAAGGGTTATGGGAGCCCTAATTTGGGTATGCTATGATTATTATGAATGAGATTTCTTTGCTAGGGTTTTTCTCCTTGCAATTTCCTGTGATTGGAATTGTGTGATGCCGTGGCGTGAAGCCATTAATCTTAGTCCAGATAAGTTTTCTTCTCTCTATTTCTACTTCTTTCAAAATTTCCTTTTATTTTCCACTTTTCTCAACCCATCTCCACAATATTCATTCCCAATCCCCATCCTTACGAAAACCCAATTCAGACCACATCAAAACCTAACCTAAACCTATTACTCCTGTTTTCCCTAGTTTGTGAACAGTGCCGTGAATAATTCTTAGTGCCGTGAACAATGATTGCTTACTTGCATTCTCCTTTTCTCCTATTTTCCTAACTTTTAAACCCCGAGTTCCTAAATCTCCAATTCTAAAAAACCTAAATCCCCAATCCCAAACCCTTAACCTAATTCCCAATCAATCCGAACTTAGAATACTTGACCCTGGGAGGGTTCAACAAAGCATATTTGAGAGGGGAGTAGAGATGAGGGAGTTGGGGTACAAGAAGCCTGGGAAAGGTAGGAAAGAGCCTTTTGGTAGTATAGTAGGAGAGGTGATTTAGGCTTGGAGCGTGGTTGGTTAGGGCATGGGGAGGTGGATGAGTGGGGCTTTGTTTTAGGGTAAAGGACATAGTAGTCAAATTTCCCTGAAGGTTCACCCAAAAGACCAACATCTGGATTACCAGCAGCATATCATTGGGCAAGATCAATTTGCTCAGTGTGAAAGGAAGTCTTCCTTTTCCCATATGGACGGGTTCTCCAATCATCTTCTTCATCAAACATGTCTTCAATGCATGCCTCACAATCACAAACATCATACCAAATATGTCCTTTGTCATCTTCACCTTGGTAAGAGCCATACGGACTTACAGGTAAGGGGTCCAGACCTGACAACTCCTGATCTAACTGCAGCGGAATCACCTCCCTGTTCAATACCCCTCGGTTGTCTCTAGGTTCAGCTATGGGTGGGTTTGCCTAAGGTCGCAACAAACACATTTTGAATCTAGCTGAACTTTGAATCTTTTCACTGTAGCTTCCACAGGAAGCACCCCTTGCAAAGCTTTCTAGGCCGTAATCGAAATCTTAGGCAGGATGCACTTGTTCCACATCCATTTAAACCAGAGCGAGCGGCTGCTCCTGGTTCTCAGCTAATTCCATTCATATTTGACAAAGAATTTACCTGAAGGAGAGGCCATCCAGATAAGCCGATCCTGCTGATCACTGAAAGATATCCTGCTATCCAAAATCCAGTTCAGTAACTCAGGAGGTACCTGCCCCTCCAGTGCTGCTATGTTCCAAGCACCATTTTCCGCTCTGAAGTCCACTACCCAAGCTAGGGATGAAACCTCTGGCACTTGGACCCCCACAGCCTTCATCCTGTAGGACCTAGGATTCTGAGAGTAGCCATTATAGTATTTGGCTTTCATAAATTTCATCTAGATAGATTTACCTTGCAAAAATGGAGAAGCACATTTTGATTGTAAGGCTGGCCATTATGTCCCTAAGCGCCCCCCCACAAAACACCCACCCACAACAACAACTAAAAGAAGAAGAAGAAAGAAGCAAAAGTGGATTCCATCTTATTGCAGAATGCGATCGGGATGTCAATGGGGTGCAATGTGTAGCTGGATAGAACTTGTTTTATGAGCTCCACCCTCCCAGCCTGAGATTGATTTGGCTTTCCATCCTACAATGCCACTCGCCATTTTATGAATGAGGTGCTGGAAATGTGTTGCTTTCAGTCTGCCCTTAGTGATTGGGAGCTGTAAGTGTGTCATTGGGAGCTTCTTTTGCTTGAAGCCAGTCAACTGCTTTAGCATTTGGATTTGAGCCGGAGTAGCTTTCCTGGAGGCAATGAAGCTTCTCTTGCCCTCATTAATCTTTTGGCCTGATATACTTTCATACTGCTTTGGGAACTCCAGAAGTTTCTTTATCGTTGCCTTCCGTAAACAAAAAACATTGTGTCATTAGTAAAGAGCAGGTGTGACACTCTCGGCAACATTATTCATTTGAATTGAATTGAATTTTTTTTTCTTAAAATTACTTGGGGGAGATGATGCTAAATGTTTAGAGATGTTCATTAGTGGGATGAGTGTCATAGTTAGCATGAATTTGGGTTGATCTGGAGTCTGTCTAAGCTCATCAAGTTCATGAAATCATCATACAGCCTGAGCATGCATTCTCACCAAAGAGTGGACCGTTATGCCATCATAAACGTGATAAAGGGAAAAGAATGCATATTTGGAATCCTCTAAATATTTGAGTTTTTCCACATTTTTCCTCATCTTTTTGAGCAAAAAGAGAAATAAAAAAAAGGGACCATTAGTTATGCCCACCGAATCTAAAGTATTTGGTTTCGTTGGCCATTGATATACCCACCGAAACTGATATGGTATTCCTTGCTTTGTGGGGAGCATGCAATAGTTGGCTAACATGCAACGTCAGATACAACCTGTTGGCATGTAAGTGGTATTTAGTAAACATGGATCCTTAGGGTCCTCGCTACACTGTGCAGCCAAGCATGGTCTCATTTATGTGACTCATGCTCAATGTTATGCTTGACAACTATCCCTCAGTGATTCTGCGAGGTTAGTATGGGGTGGGACCCTGTGGGCATGCATGTGTTGTCATTGCAAGACTCTACCATGGTGACTTTCCAAAGTAATAGAGGAAGGTTGTTATCTGGTGGGTAGTGGACTAGAAGACTTTTGCCAATCTACCTTTCAAAAGCTCACTCTAAATTGCTGGTAGAAGCTAGGATGATGATGAGGATTGATTATTTGTATAATAGTTATTTTGAGAAATCCAGATGTGCATGACAGCAGTCTATTATTTTCCTCTCTCTTTTTTTATTTATTTTTATAAATTTTAAATATCTTTTCTTTCCTTTATTGTAATATTTGAATTAGAGCTGGGTTTTATCATAAGTTGGAAAACCGGCAAATATTTGTATCTTGATTAGAGTTGTATTACTATTTCTGTGATCCGAGTTTTATGATTTATCATGAACCATGTGGCACCCAAATCATTAAACTATACTTATATATCATTTTATTCCTTATTCTTGTTACTTACTAGTAGAATTTGAGTTGGGTTTACCATTAGTTTAGAAAATCTTGAAGAACCCTTTTCTTGATTAGTGTTGTATGTAGACTCCCCCCCCCCCTTCTAAATATGATTTGGGTTTTGCAAATAGTTAATTTACCATCTGAATTCATCAGGTTTATTTTCTATTTATTAAATTTTAATTGGGAAATCTGCCAAAATTCAGGTTGTCAACAATTTGATGCTTGATGTTTGTATTTCCCACTCATCAACGGAATCTTCTTCCAAGGCCCCATTCATACCAACTTTTCTTTTCGAAATAAAGCTAAGAGCTTCGTATTGTCCATGATTTAAAGCTTGAATATATTAAAGCTGGCATAAGATATTCATGCTTGATTGTTGTTTCAGCTTACAAGAACTCACCTCCAATTACATAAACCATTTTTTGTTCTTGAAGAAATCAAAACTGGTGGAACTAGTGAATGGCAAAGAAAAATAACTTCTAGCTAAATAGTCTGACGCTGCACTCTTTTGACAGAAAGCCCATCAAACCTCCCAGAACACAGTAGTTGGTGCATATGCTGTGCAGTGCGGTGAATGCTTCAAATGGAGGTTGATTCCGTCACAAGAAAGATATGAAGAGATCAGGGCTACTTTCATAGAGGATCCGTTTTTCTGCAACATGAAGGAAGGCGTTTCATGCGATGATCCCGCTGATGTAGAATATGATACCAGTCGAATATGGATTATCGACAAGCCAAATATTCCCAAGCCTCCAGATGGCTTTGAGAGGGGGTTGACACTGAGAAAGGATTATTCGAGAATGGATGCGCACTATGCTACTCCTATAGGGAAGAAAGTAAGAGCCCCTGCAGAAGTAGAGAAGTTTCTGGAAATGCATCCACAATACAAGAAAGCTAACGTCTCTGTTTCAAGCTTCAACTTCACAGTTCCGAAGATAATGGAGGACACAGTTCCTAGGAAGACGGGGGGAAAAGATTCAGCCAGTGCAAGTAAGAAGATGAAAGCATAGAGGACAGCCGATGATTGAAAATTTTGGGGGAAGATGGTTTGGCATGCCCGTTTTGATGGTTTACGCCAGAATGTGGTTGGAACGTGGAATCTTTGCTGGCTGTGATTCAACATCTTGGTCCAAATGCAAATACACTTTTTTTTTTTGTACCAATGGTGTTGATGGTCTAGTCTCCTTGTTGTACCATGATCATGTATCCATTTTACAATTGTTACCCCTGGGCATTTATTTGGTGGTCTTACTGTGTTCTTGTTGTACCAATTTCTGTCTCATTTTTTTTTTCTCATTGTTTGTGATTTTCTATTCTTGTGTACCTGCCATTTTCCACAATTTTGCTAGGATTGTTTAGGCTCTTTTGGCGACTTCTATCAGGACAAACATACGTGTGATGTATGTGCATAAGGTGTTCTATCATTGTCACATCTAGCCCTGGATTTTACGAACTACCCATTGCATCAATAAGAATGCTGTGGATCTTTGCATGTTTGTACGCCCTTGTGCATATACGTGTGTGCGCACGCATGCGTGTACATGTGTGTGCGTATGCATGTGCGTGCACTCATCTGCAGTATCTGCAACCTAAAAAATATAGTAAATATCATCAATGCGTATGGACTATGGAGAGGGGGTAGCAAATCGATGACATAAATTGGTCACGGAAGATACGAGTAGAAAATGTTCTAGAGCTGGTAGTGTTGTCTTCATATTGAACTACACTGGGATCTTGATAGTAATTTATTATTATTATTTATTAATATTTTTTATATGGGTGTGTTTAGATGCACCAAACTTTCATGAAATATGACTGATTAATCCTGAAATATCATGATATTTGGTGCAACCAAACACCCTGAGTATCCGTAATTGATTAAAATAAAAGAGGGAGAATACGACACAGGAAAGGGGGGATGAAGAATCTTCTTTCAGTGTCACCCTTGGCTTTAGACCTGCTTGCTCTTGACAGTCTCTTTTCACCAATCATCTTCCCAAAACCTTACTGAGTCACCTCCCTATGACCTTGAGAACTACCCTTGATGCCCTATATTGAGATGTTCTCTGATTGTACTATCCATCTTCATGATCCTCATAATCAGTAGCCATCACTAGTTAACTTCTTCCTGATCTCTGGCAGAGACATTTACCTAGGAGGGCCATGTCCCATGTGTTCGGTATCCCTTGCCCCTGCTACTTGATTTTGGGGTAAATAGACTTATCAGCTAGCAACCAAGTGGAATTTGGAGTTGTTCCAACCTTCTCTAGAATTCGGTAGACTGAAAAATTAGACGTGATAGACATTGGAATATTAGGAAGGGCTTACATAATAAGGTTAATTTAGCCCCTGCAAGTAAATACCCTCTCTCTCTCAAGGTCAGTTTCTCCACATGATAAGCTAGGATGATGATGAGGACTAATACTTGTTTACCTAAGGTCAATTTCTCCACTTTAGTAGTTCATTTTGATTTAAGTTATTTGATTATATTAGGTGGAAAACTTGTTGGTTCAGGGACCATTTTAAGTGAGGTCTTAAAGTTTACAATTAGAATGCATGGATGGCCTGGATGATATCAAGGTTTCTATTTCATTTATAGAAAATATACACACATCTCCTTGGATGGGTGTTCTATGAAGAATTGCATTATGTCAGACAATAAGTCTCCCAATCAATCACACCCAGATCCATAGCTCAAGTGGTAGACTGAGTGAAAGATACCTCGTTTCAACACCAAGGTCTTGGCATCGATTCCCTAGGGGGGTGGCTAACAGTGAAGTGTGATCTGACAGTGGGTGTACTAACAAGTCTCCCAATCAGTGGCGAAGATCAGTCTGCTATTGATATCCATGGTAATGTCCAATAAACACAGCCGGATCTTGCACACATTTATGGCGCGTGCAAATTTTCAATGTTCGTGGTTGGCTTTGTGAATTCTTCTTTGGTAGCAATTCCTATTAAGGCCCTATCCTTGATAACTAAACAAGACTTCATATCACTTCTCACCATCTTTAACCTTAATTAATGTTTTGATCCTTTCGAGTTATTTCTGGTCTTTGTTGCACATGGCCGAATCATCCCATTCTATATTTCATTTTATTTATTATTGGGACTAATCCTAGGTTACTCGATTGACCTCAGTCCTGATTCCATGTTTCCAATCTTCCAACACATCCATCCCAACGTCCACATCTCTGCAACATCTAAACCTCTGCTCATGTTTGCTTCTAACCACATAACCTCGATTAACCTCATATATATATATATATATATATATATATATATATAGAGAGAGAGAGAGAGAGAGAGAGAGAGAGAGAGAGAGAGAGAGAGAGAGAGAGAGAGAGAGAGAGATGCTCACACACTAGTTGGACCATGAGTTTTGGTCCAACTAGCTGGGCATTTAATGAGAAATTTTTTCTCTAATGCTAATTAATGTTGAGAGAGGGGCGTTCACTTCACGTTAGCCTTTTAAGAAGTCTTTTGAAAATGATTTTTGACTTGGGTGGGCTCCACTGTGGTGTTAATGTAAAATCCACCTTGACAATCTAAGAACCGAAAATCAACTCCATCCATGGTTCAAGTGGACCGCAAAATTGGAAATAGTGTTTAAAAAAAAGCTCACCTTCTAAAATAATTCCTTTCATGAGGCACACTTAAATCAAGTATGGACCTAATTTTTGAGTTCTATTCCTAGATTTTGATGTGACATCTAATGGTTGGAATGGATTTCACTTACTCATGATCGTGGGTACTATAAAAATCAAAGGTAGATGTCTCTCCATCTACTGTTCTATTGGTGTGTCCTACCTAAATCAAAAGTCAACTTGATATTTTGTCTCTAGATGTAGAATAAAATCACGCATCTGATGGTCATAGTGGACCTCACATGCACATCAAGACATCATGTTGGGCCTAATAAAAATAAGGTTGGACATTCCCCTTCTATCGTTAAGCTTCTTCCTGCTTCCTTACTAAAAAAAAGAGCAAAAATATAATGAGTGGATTAAGTACAATCCATTGCTTATGCAACACAGTTTGTCCCTGATTTCGCCCACCTTCATGTATGTATTGTATATCCATGCAGTTCATTGGTTTTTTCAGCTCATTTTAGAACAGTGATCCAAAAACAAACCAATTATAAATCTCGAGTGGTCCACACCAAATAGAAAATAGTGAAAGTTGAACTTTTACCATTAAAATTTCCTGGGGCCCACTGTAATTTTTTACTTGCCACCCAACTTATTGATAAGGTCACAAAGACCTTGATGAAGGAAGAGAAAAATAAAAATAAATTTCAGCTTAATCCAAAACTTTTGGCCCACAAAGTTTTTAATGGCCAATCACCACTATTTTTGTGGTGTGGTCCACCTGAAATATGTATCTATTTCATTTTTCGAATCGTGTCTTATCATAGCTAAAAATATAGATGTAAAGAATGGATATACAATACCTTTATCAAGGTAGGCTTAGGATGAGGGATGCACAGAACTGCATGTGTGCAGGCTGCACTCAATGTACTCCCACTTTTATGGGAACAGACACTTTTTCTCTCGGGGAATACGAAGAAGTTAAACGGTAGGAGAGAAAGCTTACCTCGATTTTTGATATGGCCCACCTTATCATGTACGCAAGATCCACTCCAACCATTAGATGTGCAATCTCATTATAGGTCTAGAGAGAAAATATAAGGTATATTTGTAATTTAGGTGAACCACACCAATGGAATATTTGAAGGAGAGACATCCACCTTTGATTTTACAGGACCTCAATCATGAGCATGTGAAATCCACTCCAACCATTAGATGCGAAAGTAAAGGGTAAGTGCGGGACTTAAAAATTATATCCATACGTGATTCAAGTGGGCCTCATCAAACAATCATTTTGGAGGGTGAGCTTTTTTAGCATACTATTTCCAATTGTGTGTTCTATTTTAACCAATAATGGGATTTATTTTCAGTCCGTAAATCTAACGTGATGGTCGGGGTGGATTTTACATTAACATTACAAAAGGTCCCACTCAAGCCAATGCTCATTTTGAAAGCTAAAGCCGAACAAAGTCCAATTTCTCTTTCCACGTTAACTAGCATTAATTAATCAGAACTAGTTGGACGGTCCAACTAGTTGTGTGTGAGCATCTCTCTCTCTCTCTCTCTCTCTCTCACACACACACATATATAGTCATGCTCACCTGCGCATCTACGCACATGTGCACCTTTGCACATGTGTCATGGGTGTCTAATATGAACGGTCCATGTAATGTGGAATCCCATGAAATTCCAAGGGACAAATTTTCACCTTGATCTAAAATTCTAGTGGGCCATATCAAAGAGAAATGCAAATCAAGGGAGGAAACTGTTTTCATTTTTCATGGCACACCAAAGTTTTGGATCAAAGTAAAACTTGGTCCCAGGGGGTTTCATGAGGTGCTGCTTCACATGGACGGTTTAGATTTTGGATCCACATCACGTATGATGGGTTCTCAAAAAAGTTCGCACCAGTTTCGTGCTAGCTGGTGGGCAGTTGAGCATTATATATATTATATATATTATATATATATATATATATATATATATATATATATATAAGGTACTATGCGCTCGAGCTCACGATAAGCTCCCATGAGGTCGAGCTGTGTGGGCCCCACCATGATGCGTGTCGACCATCAACACCGTGCATTTAATGGGTCCCCTTTAAATTATGTGATATGCCAAAAATCAGCCGTATACGGAACTCAGTTGGGCCATACCATTTAAAATCATGTGCAGACATGCCAAAAACATATAAAAGCACTTGGTGGGGCCCACCTGAGTTTTGAATGCTGCTGAAACTTGGTCTGAACCCTCATCCAAGTGGGACACACATAATGGATGGGCTGGATTTGCAAACCACATCTCGGTGGGCCCAAAAAATGATTATTAATGTTTTAATGGTGCACGGACCCTCTCAACTTCTATATGTGGTGTGGCCCATACAAGTCACGGATTGACTTGATTTTTGAGACCTAGGCCCACGATGGAATGGTGCATCTGACTGATGGGGTAGATGTTTGAAACACATCACGGTGGGGCCCACACAGCTCGATCTCATAGGACGTTATATATATATATATATATATATATATATATATATATATATATATATATATATATATATATATGGAAATGGTACTATGAGGTCAACCTCATGGGAACTTCCCATGAGGTCGAGTTGTGTGGGCTCCACTGTGATGTGTGTCAAACATCTACCCCATCAGTCAAATGCACCATTCCGTGGTGGGCCACGGGCTTAAAAATCAAGTCGATCCATGACTTGGGTGGGCCATATCACATGCAACAGTTGAGAGGGGTTACCCTCCCATTAAAACATTCATAATCATTTATTGGGCCCACCAAGATGTGGTTCACAAATCCAACCCATCCATTGTGTGTCCCACTTGGATGAGGGGTCAGATCAAGTTTCAGCCGCATCCAAAACTCAGGTGGGCCCCACCAAGTGCTTTTATATGTTTTAGGCATGCTTTCACATGGTTTTAGATGGTATGTACCACCTGAGTTTTGTATACGACAGATTTTTGGGATATCCTATAACCTAAAGGGGACCCATCAAATGCACGTTGTTGATGTTCAACACACATCATAGTGGGGCCCACACAGCTCGACCTCATGGAAAGTTCCCATGAGGTTGACCTCATAGTACCATTTCCCATATATAAAATCTTCGCTTTGAGGAATTTCATGGCCATCAATTCCAACTAAAGCCTCACTTGAATAACCATTCTTACTAAAGTAACATTCCAAATACTTTTGTCTTGGTTCTGCTAATTTTTGTCTCCATGCTCGATAGCCGTCCTAAAAAATCTTAAATTTAGCATTTGGCCCCTCCATAATATTATCAACCAACATCATATATCTACAGACATAAACCCCAAATGACCCTATTCTGAGCACTAGCAGTTAATTCATCCATAACAAGTTCTAAAAGGCAAGGGACTTAAATGCAGCAGGTCAATCCGACTCTTTATCTGATGTGGGATATCCTACTAGGATCCCTTCCCTCCTCTCATCACTAACCAAGCAACCTCCCAAGCTAGATTTGTAAGACCTCGGCAGATTCTTCCTCTTATCCCTATATTTTTTTCGATTACTTGTCCAAGTAAAGAAGTCAGGATTGTCTTTAGCTACTATTGTATGCTCTTATGTCAAGTATTTGGGATTGGGTTTTATCAGTTGATTGAAACCATGCATTTGGATCCAAATTGCTACCATGTAACTTTCAAGTTGGACAAAAGGAATTGGAATGATGTTACTTCTGACATTTTCTTTGATTAAGCTGAGCATTCTCAATTCAATTCACCTACGCATGTCTTGCATGCTTTTAAGATTCATTCACTACTAATCTTTTTGTTCTCACTGCAAACTGCAAAGCCTTTCTTAATTACATAAGCTTACTCAATACCACATGTGGGCCGTCAATTGATTCCCATGTAATTAAGGGGAAATATCATTCCATCCGCATTCATTGAGAATGTATTTGAATATACAAGCAAATTAAATTGCAAACATTCAATTTAATGAAAACAAATGAAAAAGACAAGGAAAAAAAGGTAGTTCTCTGTTATTCAAAATGAGAAAGCAATCCTTGAATTTCATTTCTGATATTTTCAAGGCCTTACTTGCAATTCTGAATTTTCTGAGTCCAACTTGGAAGTAATTGAGATTTGGGGGTCGAGCCCTGCAAACATGTTTGCAAGAGGAAGAACAGTTTAGCTATTTTACTCGTCATTGGACTAGTAATTGCAATTCACTTTGTTAGCACATCCAAACACACCCTAATTCAGGCCAATGTATGGGGATTCTAGATTATCTTTTAGCCGGAAAAAAATCCACACGATCGTTTTCAAGTTATACTCTACATTAGCTTGTATTAGTAGAATAGTTACTGACAAAGAAAGGAGGAATTATATGAACTCAAGTTTTGTAGTAACCTTGATTCCTTATTCTGTACAAAGTGGGGAACATTGTTGGTGATCCTAATCAAGAATTCTTTTCTTAAGAAACAACATTTCCTGGTTGCCCCAACAATGGTAAATGATGTTCATATATAAGTAATCCATGTCGTTCAGCTGGTGGGCCACAAAATGGGATGCCCTATATATCTTCTCTATCAATTGATTGCAGCCATCCTATTGATGGTTTGCAATGGAAACATAGCAGAAAAGGGCCCATATTTAAAGTGTAAATTGTCAAACACTCGCACCCATCCGAGGGGGGAATTTTCAGTGTATTTTCAACCCATTATATCAATGGTTTGAATCATCAAGCAGTGGGTCCCAAATACACTTTGTCGAGTCAAGCTAATTGCATAAACAACAAGAAAACCAACATTTCAAATTAATATCAAAATTTACACATGGCAAGCAGTTGAATTGGCATGCCAGCCCAAAACTAATAGGACCCATCTATGAATATACATGTAAGGCTTGCATTAACTGCTTCTATACATCTAACTGATCTAATATTGAAATGGGAGCCTTAAGAGGGAGAAAAGCAAACATATGTAGGACTACAAATCATCCATGAATTAACTCATGTACGCTCCCCCTGTTTTTTGACTAATTTCTGGCCACCCCCTAACATCATGTGGCAATCTTGTTCGATTACCATGTTATGGTTAGATTACAGTTAGCTTAGGAGCCCACGAGCATCTTCCTGAAGTTGGTGACAGGAGCTCTTCTGCAGTACGATTTAGTCAGGTTTGGTGTACTCGAGAAGCATGTGCGGTGACCTATAAATCTTCACCAGTGTCCAGTAAAGGACTTCTTCAACTTCTAGCTCGCCCTCTGCTCTTGCAGCATATATGTCTTCACAGATTGCGATTAGCCTACACCAAGGCAGAACTGATTTAGCTCATGCTAAGAAGTGGAGATAGTTGTAGCACTTTTAACGGTCATCTTCAAAATAAATAAATAAATATAGGTGTTTGGTGACATAAAAGAGCCACACGATCATCTGTTTGGGAGCCGGGAAAGTCTACGTATTCTTGTTTCCAATTTGGTTGGACATGCCACATTCAACAGGCATGGGTTGTTATATATTCAATGACTTAGCATGTTATATTATTAAATTTTTTTTATAGTATTATTAGGTAGGGGTTTTTACTGCAAAATTCCAAAGTAATTACATCTTTACCAAATAGTGCCTCAACTAATTATTATTTCAAGGTAGTGCTTTTGTAGGGATGAAATGAACAAAATGCCCTCTTTATTTATTTATTTTTCCTTTAAAATGGGGTAAAGTTGAGAATTGTCAGGTCCACATGGTGCGTATATGACATCCAACCCACCCAACAAACACAACCCAACGTGATGATCATAAGAACTGAAATTCTAGAAGATCCAATCACAAGGTGAACCCCACCATAAAAAACAATGTACACTACGCCAAAACATCCAAATTTGCGTGCAACCCATTTGATGATTTGATTGGCCAGATTTTTTGGTTTGTCTAATCATCATGGTGGGGTTCATATGTTGAATAGGTTGGATGTCATAAACATACCATGTGTGCCTCACAATTCTCGACTTTATTACTTTTTAAAGAAAAAAAATAACCAGGGTCATTTTGGTTATTTCTAACCTCAAAAAGCACATGCCGGGAATTTTGATGAGCGAAGGCATTATTTGGTAAAATTAAAACTAGAGAGGAGTTTTGCGGTAAAAATCCCTATTATTTACTACTTTTTAATTATTTTTAACATAAATATTTAGATAGGGCCGAGCAATCTGAAGTTGTGTTACCTGTCGCAAGAAGGAAGATTTTCAAAGGGTATTCTCATCCTCAGGTCAGAACACTGAATTCTGATAAATCGGCCGACTGCTAGCACAAAAGTTATGTAAATGCCCCAAATACTGAACTTGCTAAGAGTCTCACCAAGTATGCCCTCTGGAAAAGATAGTTAAGGATTAAATGAGAACCCCACAAAAAAGAAAAAATAAAATAAAAAAGAAGGAAAAACCAAAATACTTTTCTACCAATCTCTTTTTCAAGACATGCAAAAAACTACATAGCATTTAGCAATCTGGAACAATTTCAATGCTGATAAGAACGTACGTGGTGTTTCCTCAGACACAATGATAGCCATTGGTCCTGTCAACCCCTCACAGCCAGCCACTGATGCATTGATATCATGGAAAGACCACCACGGTGGATTCCCACGATTCAAAAGAAGATCTCCGCTGACCATAGGTCCCTGTATACTAGTAATAATTAGTCTAGAACAAGTAGCCACAAGAAGAACCACCAAAGTAAGCTCATTTAATAATCAGGAAAAATATGGATATATGGCACCATTGTCTGAGCAGTTAATAGGGTCCCAAGCCTCAGCAAACATGTAGTGATTATAGGCCATTGATTGAAAAATTAGGATCTTCTGGAGAACCAAAAATCATACTTGGCAATTTCCCAGGGAGGAATTTCATGGGCTACTTCCAAAATTCAAAATTTTCTTGGGTTGGTGGTATGATTTAAATATCGGTTACGATATGGCCATATTGGATGTGTTGTAACAGTATCAGCCACCCCCATTACATGAAATGGGGGTGAACCAGTCCACTTAAAAATGGGCCATATCAGCACCGATATAGGGCCATTATTTCTGATACGATCATAAAGACCACATTTTGAACCCTTTTTTTTTTTTTTTGTTTCAACATTTCTCTCGCTTTTCCACTTTATACATTTCAACCACGACGGGAGCTTAACTAGTTTTATATTGGATCTAGGCCTATTTTGAGGATCAAAAGACAAGATCTGGGATTTGAATCAAAGCAGAAATGGACAATTTTGGGAATATAGGAAGAAGGGATAAACCATCACTTTTTTTTTTTTCCATCTTCTTTTTGTTGCATTTTTATGTAATTGGCCCTAGTTTGTGCTAACAATGGGCCATGCCTGAGCTTGGAAAAATCAATATTTTGATTAGGCCTGGCCTGACTAGTTCAAAATCTGCGCATAAACCAACCCTATGCTCATCCATTGCCAGGCTTTAGCCCTAATCCACCACAGCATACAAGATTTTGGTTCGATTAGGACCTATTTTTTTATTTTTATATATTTTTTTTACTTTCAGCAGGTCAAGCTGACAAGCAACATTCTTAACAAAGAATGGTCTGCTACACCATTGAATGCATGTTAAACACACATACAAAATAAATAACAGAAAAGATTCTGACTTTTGCAATTTTCCTATTTTCCTAGTAAAAAAAAAAGGCCAGCAGGGGTCTAATGCAGTCTAATATGCACTGTAACGTATTGTTTTTGGGCCCAGTTGATATGCCTACTGATACTATTATTGAGAACTTGGTTAGTAGGAACATGAAAAAATAAAGGAAACAAGATAAAAATATGAAAAAATAATGAATAGTGAAAAGACAGGACAATCATGAACTAGAGATTAAAAAAAAAAGGTTTGAGAAAAGATGAAGTTTTGATAGGAGTGAGGAAAGAATGTTACATTGAAAACATCATGATATTATCACAATACTCTAGGGGTTTGTAGATTTTATTTAGCAGGATAATATGATATAATGTCTCTCTTAAATAATTGTTAGATTTTCAAAAATATCAGATTTATTTTCTGCTCAGCTTTCTAGCTCATTAAATCAATGGTCAGGATCATGGAACTAAGGGCTCAACATGTATGGAGTGCAAGCATTAGGAAGTGGTCCACTCTTTACCAAGTCCCAGGACCCCATAATTCCTCAATGAGGACAAGGGAAGTGAGAAACTGTGAAGAATACCTCTTTTTCCAGATGCCGCACATCGCCGGAGCCAGTGACCCGGAAGTATCTTGGGTAAATGTTTTTTATTATGAAACTGTCAGTAGTTCCATTGAGTACTTCCTTGATATCCAATGGGTTTTGATCTTTAAGAAATATTTCATATTTCACGACTTCCTTTCCTTTTGGCCTGTCCCTAGTAAATACCCAGGAAAAAATGACATCCGTGCCCCAGTCAAGGGATCTCATGAATCTAGTCTGAACTACTTGTGGCACCAGCCAAACAGTGCTTGCATCAGCTTGGCAACAGATCAATTGGATGTCTTTCACATTGTACGCGTCCAGATAACCATGTGGGTCAAGATTAACGTCCACGTGCAGGTATTCCCACAGAATTCTTTCGCACAGAGTGGTTTGAAACAGGCTCAGTCTTCCACTAACTGCTATAATATCGATTTGGACACTCACATCTTTGATGGGGTTAGCAATGTTTGTAGGGTTGCCACTGCTGTACATCTGCAAAAGGGAAATGGCTCAATTTTCATATCGAGTTGGCTATAGACCTGAATGAATATGGAGATCAAGCTTTTGAATATGCATAGAGTTGGAAACTTGCATTTTGAGTATAATGTAAATGCCTCAAGGACTGCACCACATGCTTCCACATGTAAAGAGTAAAGGTATCGTGCAATACAAATGGTATGTCCTCTTGAAAGCAGAAAGTAAAATAACTTAAAGCAGACAAACCACTGTACTTTTCAATTTTGTTCAATTTCATATTGGTGAAGTACCAGAATGTACCAGTCCCTGTTCTGGTCTGTTTGTTCGAATTTGACCATGACAGACACTTTCCACATTTTGGTCAACATAGGTCAAAAGGTTTCCAATAAAAAATAAACTTCTAGGATATTTGTCTTATCTCCATTTTGGCTGACATGTGAATTTGAAAGCAGCAATTGAAAGAAGTGATAAGTGAGAACAATGTTGCACAAATTCTTAAACTACATCAGCTTGCCCATATCAGGTGTGTGGAACGGGTAAAATGCTTTAATCTACTCCCTAGTTACATTTTCTTCCGTGTAATATGAAAACAGTGCACAAAATTTATGGTAAGGAAACCCTTAACCCTTTAGGAATGATACAATGAGAAGTTTGATGAGGACATCGTGCGCACGCCGCCTACACGCGCATGCACGCCACCCCCCCACGCATGTATGTACGCAGAAGGAGGGCCCCATCATTGATTTGGTTAGATGATGACGTCTAGGGAGGGCCTCCTAGCTAGATGACGAAGTTTTGGTTCAAAATGATGGGCCCGATAGTCAAGAAAAGCCCATCATGGGATCTCATGATTATGGCCCACTCTTCGGATTGATGTCATATTTTAGGTTTTGCTTATTCTTATTATTTAGAACATCGTGAACGCTTTTGATTTTTTTGTTTGGTTTTTATTTTAGTTTACTTCACCGCCAAGTAATAGGTTGCGCACATGGTGCGAGTTTTGGGGTATAGGATTTTCCCTATAAATAGGCACCTCTTGTAGTTCTTTTCATTCATTCAAGCTTAATAAAAAAATTCCTGCTTTATTTTTCTGCTCACTTCGTGAGTTGTGGAAGAATTCAAAAGTGGGTGCAAAGCTTTCCCTTTTCGAAGGGCTAACTACGTGATGTGAAGCCACATCTATCCCCATCCGTCCCTACCCTCTCCCATCTATATACCTCATCTTTTATCATCAATATTGCTTTGAAATTCTCAGCCTTTGCAGCTATTCATTCCCCTACAGCTAGTTTCCATAATTTGGACCTGTAGGAGGGCTGAAACTTCGGCGGAGCACTACGCCTCGACCTTATGTCGGATCGTCGTCAAACTTGGAGGGATTGGAGGTCTCCCCTGACCGACCAAGGCCTATGTGTCACTTTGGGGAGGCGGGCTTCCATTGCACGTGCGGCCAACCCACCCGTGCACGTGCGTCAGCTCCGGGTCACCATTTGCACGCAGGAGCTTTTTCCGGGTCGGGTTTTCCTCTGGTTTTCCTCTTTTCATTTTTATTTCCTAAACCCTAGCCTTAGTTTGCATTAGCCCTAATTTATTTGCCCATTTTTTTCATCCTAGGGTTCCTTGAATTGAAATTGAGGAATCCCATGGATTAGGGACTGATTCTTATGCATGTGTGGTTGATTTCTGTTTCCATTTGACATCGTTTGGCTTATAATTTTTATTGGTCTAGCCCTAACCTGTGTCGGCCTGGACCTGCATAGATTCCCCTTTCATTGAATGTTTGGACTATCATGTGGGATGTGAAATTTGTGTAATTGTTTCTGAATTGGTATGATCTAAGCCTGAATTCTTGCACATCATACTTGAATTTCATGTCCTGCATCAAATTTGGTATCAAATCCTAGGGTTCTTGTAAGGGAATTCACCACATATTTAGGGTTTAGTTTGTTTAAGTCCTTCATGCATCCAGTCCATCATATATAGCTGCTAGAAAACCGTAGTCCCTGATATATATAGCTGAATTTTTGTAACGGTGTGTAGTCTCCTTCATATAGAGTCTCGTAGGGTCATTTAGTTTTTTAGACGCATATAGTTGCCGTAGTAGGTTTTTAGGTTAAGCAAGTCGGTGTATGCCCACACGTACGGGTCGTGGTTTTGGTTTGCACCCCACACTAAGCATGGAGCAATTGCAAGAAACAGTGGCCAAGTTAGCCCAGCAGGTTGAGTCCTTGAATAAGCACTTGGAATAACGCATAGATAAATGCCTTGAAGAAATAGAGGCCTCCTTCAGGGCAAAAGCCCCACCATTGGGGAGGATGCCCAATCTCAAGCAGTTGGTCAGGAGGTTAGACCAAGGAATGGAGGCGGCCAATGAGTTGGTCATAGGCGTGTACCTGTGCACCCACCCCGTGAGGGACATCATGATCAATATGACCCAGATGCACAACTCTTCAAGGGAGTTAGGGTAGATGCCCCTACATTTGATGGCCACTTGGACCCTAAAGCCTTTCTAGATTGGCTGGCAGATATGGACCACTATTTTGAGTGGTATGATATGTCGAATGCTCGACGAGTTCAATTCGCCAAGATGAAGCTTGTGGGTCAAGCAAAGAGGTTTTGGGCAACGGTTGAGCGAAAGAAAGAAAGAGTGAGGAAACTCTCAATAGTTCATTAGGTAGAGATGAAAGAAAAGCTTAAAGAAAAGTACCTCTCTTTCTTTTATCGCTTACGATTGATTGAGGAGTGGCAGTCTCTTCGACAGGGTTCCATGAGTGTTGCGGACTATATCGAGAAGTTTGAAGAATACTCGATCTGCATTGAGGTTGATGAGGACTCAATACTTACCCTTACTCGTTTCAAAACGTCCTCCGTCCTGACATCAGGAGAGAATTGCTCGCCAAAGAGATAGACACTATTGAACAATTGTACCAAGTAGCGTTAGATGTCGAGCAATACCTCAAAGCATTTGTGGGAAGACGGTTTGACTTTCGTGAATCTGGTGCTAAGGACAACCCCTCTGGGGCTAGACCTAATACGGGATTCCAAAACAAACCTTCCCCTAATGTTCAGCCCAGGCTCAAGGATGATAAGGGTAAAGAAATTGTCGGGTCTAGTTCGCGTGGAAGCGGGGCCACTAGGTATTTTAGGTGTCAGGGGTTTGGTCATTTTGCTCACCAGTGTGGCACGAGAGAGGGCACCAAAGTACTCCTTATTGATGGGCAAGTAGAAGTAGTGCCCCCAGAGAGTGATGGTGAGGAGGAGGAATATGAGCCAGTCGAAACCCCTAGTGATGAGGAAGAGGGAACGCAAGAGTATGCGACCCTCGCAATTGTACGTTGCGCTTTGGCTCAAGCCAAGAGCACCAATGACTGGCGCTGCAACACGATCTTCTACACTTATGGAAAATGTGGGGAAAAGAGCTGTAAGATGATCATGGATAGCAGTAGCTGTGCCAACGTGGCAACGATTAGCACTGTGAGTCATTTGGGTTTGAAGCTGGAAGCCCATCTTCAACCCTACAGAGTCTCTTGGGTTGATGAAACATCCATTCCAGTCTCACACCGTTGTGTTGTCCCTATTCAGTTTGGATCACATAAAGACAGAATTTGGTGTGATATTGTTCCTATGGATGTTGGCCATATCATATTGGGTAGGTCGTGGCTCTATGACAGGGACGTCACCATATTTGGTCGTTCAAATGTGGGTACATTCTGGTTTGAGGGGAAAAAAGTCAAGCTAAATCCTTTGCCACCCAAGAATACGATTAGAAAAGAATCCACCACACAGTGGTGCGAGCGGCCCAAAAGAAGTAGAGTTGAAGTCCAAGTCCAAACTACTCCATATTTTGAATGACAAAGACTTTGAGCGAGAAATGGAGGCGGACTCGACGATATACGCCCTTCTGGCTAGGGAGAGTGTACCAGAGACTAGCATAGAGTTACCCACTAAGGCCATTCAGGTAGTACATGATTTTCGTGATGTCTTTCCTAATGATTTACCAAATGAGCTTCCCCCTATGAGGGATATACAACATACCATTGATTTAATTCCTGAGATGACTCTACCAAACCTCCCGCATTACAGAATGAACCAAAAGGAGCACGCTAAGTTGAAGAGGCAGATTGATGAACTCCTAGAGATGGGTTTCATTCGAGAGAGCATGAGTCCGTGTGCCGTGCTCACCCTTCTTACACTTAAGAAGGATGGTACATGGAAGATGTGTGTTATAGTAGGGCCATCAACAAAATCACAGTCAAGTATCGGTTTCCCATACCGCATCTTGATGACACGCTACATATGATGACCAATGCTACTATCTTCTCAAAAATTGACCTCAAAAGTGGGTATCACCAAATCCGTATATGCCCTGGTGATGAGTGGAAGACGACCTTCAAGACGAAAGATGGGCTATATGAGTGGCTAGTTATGCCTTTTGGGTTAACTAATGTCCCAAACACTTTCATGCGTGTGATGACTCAAGTGTTGAGACCCTTCATGGGGAAGTTCCTGGTCGTATACTTTGATGATATCTTGATTTATATCATGACCAAGGTGCAACACCTCAACCATTTGAGGCAGGTTTGTGGGATCCTTAGGGCCGAGAAATTGTATGCCAACCTAAAGAAGTGCGCGTTCTTGTCTAGTAGTGTGATCTTCTTAAGTTTTATTGTGTCAGCTGAGGGCGTATCGGCGGATCCCGAGAAGGTCAAGGCCATCATTAATTGGCCTGAACCCCACAATATTCATGAGGTGCGCAGCTTTCATGGTTTAGCCACCTTTTATAGGCAGTTCATTTGAGGCTTCAGTTCCATTGTGGCTCCCATCACGGACTGCATAAAAAATGAAGAGTTTCAATGGACAAAGGCCGCCTCGAAGGCCTTCAAGGAGATAAATGTCGAGATGACCGAAGCTCCAGTCACGCGACTTCCAGATTTTTCAAAAGCTTTTAAAGTCGCATGTGACGCGTCAGGAGTCGGCATAGGAGGAGTACTTAGTCAGGAAGGGCACCCTGTCGCCTTTTTTAGTGAGAAACTAAATGAGGTGGATATTCCACCTATGACAAGGAATTCTACGCGGTAGTGCAATCACTACGCCATTGGCGTCATTACCTATTACCGTGAGAATTCGTCTTGTTCTCGGATCACGTTACCTTGAGATACTTGAACTCTCAAAAGAAATTAAGCCCCAGGCATGCCAAGTGGGTTCAATTCATTCAAGAGTACACTTTCGTGCTTAAGCACAAGGGCGGTGTCGACAATAAGCCCGCCGACGCGTTGAGTCGTCGAATCGCATTACTCAACTCCATGAGCATTGAAGTTATGGGCCTTGAGCGCCTCAAAGAAGAGTATTCTACATGTCTAAATTTCGGAATTTTGTTAGAGAGTCCATCAGGAGCTAACAGTGAATATTTGATTTTGGACGGATTTGTTTAGGAGTGACCGCTTATGCATACCACGCACCTCCCTCCGCGATTTTCTTATCTGGGAGTTACATTCAGGAGGGGTCGCAGGTCATTTTGGTTGTGACAAGACCATTGCCCTAGTGGATGATAGGTTTTATTGGCCAAGCCTTAAGCGAGACGTGGCCAAAATTAGAGGGTAATGCTGTACTTGTCAACTGGCAAAGCAAAGGAAACAGAATACAGAATTATGCACACCTTTGCTAATCCCATTCATCCCTTGGCAGGACATAAGTATGGACTTCGTGCTTGGACTTCCTAAGACTAGTCGGAAACACGATTCCATATTTGTTGTCGTGGACCGTTTCTCTAAAATGGCCCACTTCATTCCTTGTTTTAAGACCTCCAATGCATCTCATGTTGCCAAGTTGTTCTTTAATGAGGTCATCAAACTGCATGGGTTACCAAAAACCATAGTGTCTAACCGTGACATGCGCTTTATGAGTTACTTTTGGAAGACACTATAGCACATGATGAATACTAGGCTCTAATTTTCTTCTGCCTACCACCCTCAAACCGATGGCCGGACTGAGGTGGTTAATAGGAGCTTAGAGAGTTTACTTCGATGTTTAGTGGGGGAGCATACCAGGACATGGGACACCGTACTACCCATATCCGAGTTTGCATACAATAGTTCTGTCAATAGGTACACAGGTCTTAAGTCATTTTGAAGTCGTTACTGGTTACAAGCCTAGGAAGCCTATTGATCTTATCCCCATGTCATTGTCCCATAAGCCATTAGAGTCTGCAGAGTCTTTTGCGCATCACATACATTCATTGCATCAAGAAATCAGGCGAAAGATTACTACTAGTAATGAACATTATAAATTTTTTGCAGACCAACATAGACGTTTCAAAGAGTTCAATATTAGGGACTCTGTGATGGTCCGTATTAGGCCCGAGCGGTACCCTCCAGGGGCCGTTCATAAGTTACACGTGCGTATCGCTGGGCCCTTTAAAATTATAAAGCGAAACGGTCTCAATGCGTATGAGGTAGATCTTCCACCTTCCATGGGAATTAGTTCCACATTCAATGTGGAGGATCTAGTTGCTTTTCAGGGACCCACTGATACTTTGTCCGACTATTCGCCCACCCATCCTGATTCCCCAGATTTACTCCTTGATTTATGACCTCTTCTCGACCTTTCATCCTAGCCTTTGCCTCTCATACCTAGCCTTCACACACACATGGAGGAAATAGAGGATATCCTGGACCATGAGATAGTTTCCACGTCAGATGGCGGGTTTCAGAAGTACCTAATTAAATGGAAGTCACGCCCAGCTTCAGACAGCACGTGGCTCACTAAGGAGGAGCTTCAGAGACTTGAACCTGACATCCTGGAGCAGTTCAGGAGTTTTATTTCGCCAGTGGTGAAATCTTCGCAGCCAGGGAGAGTTGATGAGGACATCTGCGCACGCCGCTTACACGCACACGCACGTCATCCCCCCTCCGCACGTACATACGCAGAAGGAGGGCCCCACCATTGATCTGGTTCGATGACGATGTCTAGGGAGGGCCTCCTAGCTAGAAGACAAAGTTTTGGTTCAAAAGGGTGGGCTCGATAGTCAAGAAAAGCTCATCATGGGACCTCATGATCGTGGCCCACTCGTCGGATTGATGTCATATTTTAGGTTTTGCTTATTGTTATTATTTAGAACATCGTGAACGCTTTGGATTTCTTTGTTTGGTTTTTATTTTAGTTTACTTCACCGCCAAGTAATAGGTTGCGCACATGGTGCGAATTTTGGGGTATACGATTTTCCTTATAAATAGGCACCATTTGTAGTTCTTTTCATTCATTTAAGCTTAATAAAAAAATTCCTGGTTTAGTTTTCTGTTTTCTTCGTGAGTTGTGGAAGAATTCAAAAGTGGGTGTGAAGCCCTCCCTTTTCAAAGGGCCAAGTACGTGGTGTGAGGCCACATCTATCCCCATACGTCCCTACCCTCTCCCATACATATACCTCATCTTTTATCATCATTATTGCTTTGAAATTCCCAGCCTTTGCAGCTATTCATCTCCCTACAACCAGTTTCCATAATCTGGACCTGTAGGAGGGCTGAAAATTTGGTAGAGCACTACGCCTCGACCTTACACCAGATCTTCGTCAAACTTGGAGGGATTGGAGGTCTCCTCCGGCCGACCAAGGCCTAGGTGTCACTTTGGGGAGGCGGGCTTCCATCACACGTGCGGCCAGCCCACCCGCGCACGTGCGTCAACTCCGGGTCACCATATGCACACAGGAGCTTTCTCCGGGTCAGGTTTTCCTCTTTTCATTCCTATTTCCTAAACCCTAGCCTTAGTTTGCATTAACCCTAATTTATTTGTCCCTTTTTTTTTTTTCACCCTAGGGTTCTTTGAATTGAAATTGGGGAATCCCTTAGATTATGGACTGATTCTTATGCATGTGTGGTTGATTTCTATTTCCCTTTGACATCGTTTGGCTTGTAATTTTTATTGGTCCAGTCCTAGCCTGTGTCGGCTTGGACCCGCATAGATTCCCCTTACATTGAATGTTTGGACTCTCATGTGGGATGTGGAATTTGTGTAATTGTTTCTGAATTGGTATGATCTAAGCCTGAATTCTTGCACATCATACTTGAATTTCATGTCCTGTATCAAAGTTCTGTCGACAATATGCATGCATGTTTTGTACCTATTTGAGAAAGAAAACATATTTCTAGCAGAGTGGAACAAGGTTCACATGGCCGACCCAATGAGTGGGGATGAGGCTTAAGTGATGATGACGGCATATGGTTAAATCCTTGCATAATGCAATAAAAAAAAAGCCCTTAGAAAACAAGAATTCAATGATTGGTACGAAAAGATTGGAGAATCTGGAGGTCAAAGCCAACTAAATGCGAATGAATGGACAGCAAAAAAAGTGGCCCCCCAGATCTTTAGATTTTGTGTGGGCCTTAGGACAATCGTCTCCTAGGTGGCAAAACATTGTGCTTGTATGCCCCTTTTTGGTGATCAATAGCTCGTTTTGAAGGTCTCATCAAAATCAACATTGAATATTCAATACATTTCACAAGATCTCAACATTTCAAGACTCAAAATGTAGAACAAAAATTAGTGATGAAAATGCAACAAATTTTGAGTATTTTACGGTTTTAGTTGAATTCCGTTCTGGTTAACCAACAACTTACCCATGGTTAATACATGATGCATAGATTAGGTAAATGTTTTGTACGAATTGAGTCAAATTAGGATAAGGTTGGTTGGTTAAGTTTGGCTAGGATGGTCATTGCCAAAGTTTGTATATATTTGGGATTTCAGATTCTAAGCATAAGAAGTTTTGACAATGAACTAGAGTAGGATGAGAGGTATTTTCTTGGACAAGAAGTTATGTTAATCGGTGTTTTAAATAGCTTAAAATAGCCTAAGTTGCATGTAGGCTATGCTACATGATAACTTGCATACACTACATGCTACATAGACTATATTATATGCTACGTAGCTCACATTACAAGTTATTTTTCACTACAACATTAAAATCAATAAATGTTTTCAATGACTTATAACATTTTTCTATTTTCAATAAAATTAATCTTTTCAATGTTTTTTAGTAAAATAATATTAGTAGCAATATTAAATCAATTTCATTGCTCTTTCTTTACCTTCATACTTGATCATTGTCCTTTCCTATCAACTTTAGGTTGCATTTGGTTATACCAAATATCTTGAAATTTTGTTAAATTTCATTATTAATCAATCTAATTCGGTTCAAAATATCATGACATTGGTGCAACCAAGCGCAAACGTGATTAAAAATCTAGTAGCGTGTACACTACACGCTATATAGTCATGCCTCATGTTTCTGAGGGGTGAACGCTACACCACACGCTATTTATAACACTGATTTTAATTAAGGAACAAGTAGGAGTCTGATGCCAAGGAGTTAAGGAGTGTATTTGACATGCTACTATTCACATCTATACTGACACCACCACTCACCTCCTACTGTAATGACCTTTTGGGGTTTAGTTCTCAGATAGGTTTATATTGATCTATTCCTTCCAGTTGTTTACTTTCTCTTTACACTAGTTTCTATAATTCAAGTGGGTCATGAATGAATTCAAGGCTCTCAAGCTGCATCATTGTATCGTGCAGTGTTTTAAATAGCAAATAGTGTGTAGAGTAGCATTTACCCCTCTAAAGTGTGACGCATAAGTTACATGCTACTTCAGTATCTTTAATTAAGGTAGTGCTTTGTTGCACTAAATATGATGTAGGACAGCCTTATCTAACCTTAAATGAGCATGCTATTTGAGAGGGGCAGATTCATGCAATCTTAAAAACAAATAAATATCAGCTTGATTTATACATCATAAACACAAGAAGGAAATAAAGGCAACATAGCATTGATTAGGGCCATCCATCACAAACACGAAGTTTTGAATCTTAAAATCAGAATTTAATTGGATCCGGCGAAAGATAGAACTTTCGCCTTGCAATGGGTCCGTCTAACGATCCAAGTGGATTTTCTAATCCAGAAAAATAGAAATTTCCTGGATTGGAAATCTGGAAAATTCAGAGAAAAAAAAAATGGTGGTTCTTTAAATATAGATTTGGGTGATGGGTTTTATGTGGGGATGAAAAGGGAATGAAAATCTTTTGAGATTAGGAGAAAAAGAAGAGAATGAGGTTAAATAAAAGAATACCTTGAGAAAAGAGAGGAGAAAGAAGTAGGGATGAGAAATCGTTTACCTGGGCCTCACGCCCTCTTCCAATCACTGGAAGTCGAAGACGAGATCGTCAGAAGCAAAAAGCTCTTTTTTCTTTTTCATAAAACATCACATAACATGCTATGGGTTTAGGGCAACCCTTATAAAATCGTAATTACATGAAATTACCAAAATACCCCTACTTAAAAAAAGTTTAAAAAAAAAAAGAAATTTGCACAAAATTGTGCACAAACTGTCTCAAAACTTAATTAACTAAAATGTTCATAAACTAAATGTAAATTTAAGATGCCCGATGGGCCCCGATGATAGTGTCGTGAAGGTAGTGTAATGAAGGTGGGCCGTGATGATCCAACGGTCCGATCATACCATCCTCGCGATCCAATGGTCCAAATGTCTCCTCTAAGCAACTTACACATGTCATGAATACATGTGTAAGGTCTTCAACCTCTAGAGACCCGACCCCTATTCGTCATCTAACCACATTGACACAGGTAATGCACGCCTCCTACGTTGATATATTTTGAATGGCTTGGTGTCCGCATCAACTCCCCTCGACTGAGAAGATCTCGACTTCGGCGAGATAAAACTTTTGTGCTTTTCTAACAAATCTGGATCTAGTCGCTGCAACTCTGCTTCCGTCAACCATGTACAGTCGGATGATGATTTGTTCTTCCACTTCACTAAGTACCTCTGAAATCCACCGTCTCGAGTGGAAACAATTTGCTCATCCATAATTCCTTCAATTTCTTCTCTTATCTCAGGTATAGTAGGCATAGGTGGTGTAGGTTGGGAAGAAAATTCAGAAATTGGCCAATGGTTTGGAACAAAATTAGGGTCTATGGGATGACTTGAACAAGGCATTAGATCCTCCACATTGAATGTTGAACTAATCCCCATGCGAGGTGGAAGATCTATCACATACGCATTGGACCCAATCTTTTTCAGAATCTTAAATGGTCCAGCACTGCGTGCTTGTAACTTCTTAACGGTACCTTATGGGAACCGTTCTGGCCTCATCCTAACCATTACATAATCACCCTCATTAAATTCTTGAATTCTACGATGTAAGTCAGCTGAAATTTTGTATTGTTCATTACTAGCATTTATTTGCCTCCTAATCTCTGCATGCAACTCATGAATGTGATGGGAAAATGCATCGGCTGACTCTGAGGTCCTCTGAGTGACTGACATAGGTAACAAATCTATGGGTAATCTAGGTTTATAACCACTAACAATCTCGAATGGACTCATACCCGTAGACCTATTAACTGAACTGTTATATGCAAACTCGGCGACTGGCAGGACTAAGTCCCAAGTTTTAATGTGTTCACCCACCAAACATCGTAGTAGATTTCCGAGACTTCGATTCACAACCTCAGTTTGACCATCAGTTTGAGGATGGTAGGCAGACGAGAACTGGAGTCTCGTACCCATCATATGCCATAATGTCTTCCAAAAATAACTAGTAAACCGGACATCCCTGTCAGATACTATGGTCTTAGGTAAACCATGTAAGCGAACCACCCCTTCAAAGAAAATCTTGGCTATGTTGGACGCATCTGAGGTTTTAGAACAAGGGAGGAAGTGGGCCATTTTTGAGAAACGGTCCACGACCACAAAAATGGAATCGTGCTTTTTAATTGTCTTGGGAAGTCCAAGCACGAAATCCATACTGATGTCTTGCCACGGTGCGTGTGGCACTGGCAATGGCGTGTACAATCCAGTATTCTGCTTCTTCTGTTTTGCCAGTTGACATGTTCGACATTGCCCTAAAATTTTGGCTACGTCTCGCTTAAGACTTGGCCAATAAAATCGATCCTCCACTAGGGCGATGGTCTTATCTCGACCAAAATGGCCAGCAATACCTCCAGCATGAAGCTCCCAAACAAGGAAATCCCGGAGGGAAGTGCGGGGAATACAAAGTCGGTCTCCTTTGAAAAGGAAACCATCTTTTAGCACGAACTCACCCGAACTATGCTGGGCACCTAAGAGTGACACATATGTTCCCCCAAAATCTGGACACATGGGATACTCGTCTTTCAATTGCTCAAACCCGACAACTTCTACACTCAAGGAGTTGAGCAATGTCACTCTCCTACTAAGGGCATCGGCTGGTTTGTTCTCGATCCCGGCTTTATGTTTCAGGACAAATGAATATTCCTGAAGAAACGCTGCCCACTTGGCATGCCTTGGGTTAAGCTTCTTTTGGGAATTCAAATACCTCAAAGCCTCGTGATCAGAAAACAAGACAAATTCTTGCGGTAGAAGATAATGACGCCAATGACGTAGCGATTGCACTACCGCATAAAATTCTTTGTCATAGGTGGAATACTTTTGTTTTGCCTCATTCAGTTTCTCACTGAAATAAGCAACTGGATGACCCTCTTGGCTTAGTACTCCTCCTATACCTACGCCTGAAGCATCACACGCTACTTCGAAGACTTTAGAAAAATCTGGAAGACGCATGACGGGAGCCTCTATCATCTTGCCCTTAATATCTTTGAATGCCTTAGCTGCGGCCTTAGACCATATGAACTCTCCCTTTTTAATGCAATCAGTAATGGGAGCCATAATAGTGCTAAACCCTCGAATGAACCGACGATAAAATGTGGCTAAGCCATGAAAGCTTCTCACTTCATGTATGTTCCGCGGTTCAGGCCAGTCAACTATGGCCTTGACTTTTTCTGGATCTGCTCGCATCCCTACAGACGACACTATGAACCCTAAGAAGACAACTCTATCAGACAAGAACGAACATTTCTTAAGGTTCGCACATAACCTCTCCGCCCTCAGGACACTACAGACCTGTCTCAAGTGGTCGAGATGCAGTTCTTTAGTGGTACTATATATGAGTATGTCATCAAAATAAACCACTAAGAACTTCCCCATAAAGGGTCTCAAAACCTGGGTCATCACACGCATAAAAGTACTGGGTGCATTAGTCAAGCCAAAGGGCATGACCAACCACTCGTACAACCCATCCTTCGTCTTGAAGGCTGTCTTCCACTCATCTCCAGGGCGTATGCGTATCTGGTGATACCCGCTCTTGAGGTCTATCTTGGAAAAAATGGTGGATCTGGCCATCATGTCTAACATATCATCAAGCCTCGGTATCGGAAACCGATACTTGATCGTGATCTTATTAATGGCCCTACTGTCCACACACATCCGCCATGTACCATCTTTCTTAGGCGTTAATAGCGTGCTAGTACGACACACGGACTCATACTCTCACGGATGAAACCTTTTTGCAGGAGCTCATTTACCTGTCTATGCAACTCTGCATGCTCTGCAGGATTCATCCTGTAATGAGGAAGGTTCGGTAAAGAAGACCCGGGGACGAAATCAATGGCATGTTGGATGTCCCGCATAGGTGGAAGCTCATCCGGTAAATCCTCGGGGAATACATCACTGTACTCTTTAAGAACCGAAGTCACCTCAGGGGATAACTCTACATGAACCTCGGGTGTAACTTCCCTAGTCATTAGGGCGTACACCGTCGAATCATCTTCTGTCTCTTTCTCAAACTCTTTTGCATTTATGATATGTAGAGACTTCGGAATAGATTTCCTCACTTCCTTCCTTGACTCACTCGTTTTCACATCCCTAGCCTTGTCTGTGTGGCTCTTGGGTGGCAACGGATTAATCTTGATTTTCTTGCCCTCATGCGTGAATGTACACACGTTCGAGCGACCAAAAATCATGACATCTCTATCGTATAACCACGGCCTCCCTAAAATGATGTGACCTACATCCATAGGTAAAACATCACACCACAACATGTCTTTATATGAACCGATTTGGATGGGGACTAAACAGCATAGAAGACGTGTCAACCCAAGAAACCTTGTAGGGTTGAGGGTGAGGGATGGGCTTCAAACCCAAACGAGTGACTGTGCTAGCTGAGACCACGTTGGTGCAACTACCACTATCCACGATGACTTTGCAGTTTTTGTCACCGCTCTTGATAAACGTGTAGAAAATTGTGCTTCTGCGCCAATCATCACTCTCTTTGGCCTGCGCTAAAGCACATCTAACTACAGCTAGTGGTGCAGTCTCTGGTTCTTCTTCTTCATAATCACTAGCACCTATCTCTGGATGATATTCCTCAACTTCATAATCACCCATGTCATCCGCATTTTCATTTGACTCGTCTATGACTAAGGCTTTCCCGCGAGTCTTTGCCGTGCACTGGTATGCGAAATGACCTGTACCTCCGCACTCATAACATCTCAAATGACTACCACTGCCAGGATTGGCACCAAGGACACCTTTTCCCTTATCATCCTTAGGCTTAGGCGGTGCACTAGCCTGCGCCCTAGGCTGACTTCCAATGTTAGGTTTGGTTCCCTGAAAACTAGATCTAACAGTAGAGTCTCGGGACTCAAAGCGCCTCATGACAGGAGACTTTAGGTAAAGCTCTAACTCCTGTACAACTTGGTAAGCCTGATCCAAGTCACTCACTGCATGGGTCATAAGCTCACGCTGCAGATCCATGCGAAGACCCACCTTGAAACGCGCCAGCGTCACTAAGGGATCCTCCTGAATATCACACCGCATCATATACTCCTCAAATTTTGCGATGTAATCTGCAACCGACATAGATCCTTGGCGTAATGCTTGCCATTGATCTAGGAGCTTTTGACGGTAAGAGAGAGGAAGATATTTTTCCTTTAATAACTCCATCTCTACCCAATGCGCGACTGGGACACCTCCTGATCTCTCGATCCTACGCTCCGTATTTGTCCAAAATAATTTAGCTTGACCCACAAGTTTCATCTTTGCAAACCGCACTTGTCGGTTCTCAGACATCTCATACCATTCGAAATAATGGTCCATGTCCGCTAACCAATCAAGGAATGCTTTTGGGTCAAGACGCCCATCAAAACTAGGAGCATCTACTTTAACACTCTTTAAGACCCTCTCATCGACATCATAACGGTCTTGATACTCGACAGCGGGTTGTGGATTTCGCGCCCCTCCACGTCCTACCCCTCGGCCACGTGCTCCACGACCTCTACCACGATTTCCTACCCGTTCCTCAACTACTCTCCCTACGTGAGATTGTTCATCCCCTCCAATGTCGGAGATTTCTCTTAGGGATGCTTCTATCTGATCCATACGGGTATTCGTGTTCCTAGATTGTGCCTCAATGACGGCCAAACGTTGGTTGATCGTGTTCATCATCTCAGTCAACTGTTACATATTGAAAATCGGGTGTAGACCAAATCCTCTACCAGTCCGAGTGGGCATACACAATAAGACTCAACTTAGGTTTCCTAAAACATGACTCTAAGAGACTGTTTTGACACAAGACTATGGACACCGATGATCCTAACTTCTAGAATGATGCAAATGTGGAAAAATTCAGATTCAGACTCCTCTTTTTTTTTTTTTTTTTTTTTTTTAATAAATGCAAATCTAAAAATTTCAGATTTAGACTCTATATGCGATGCATGAAACCCTAGAAAATAAAATAAAATAAAATAAAAATCTAGACTCTTGATAACTCGATCTAAGACGACCCAATGTAAGAACTAAGCTTTGATACCAAAATTGATGTAGGACAGCCTTATCTAACCTTAAATGAGCATGCTATTTGAGAGGGGCAGATTCATGCAATCTTAAAAACAAATAAATATCAGCTTGATTTATACATCATAAACACAAGAAGGAAATAAGGGCAACATAGCATTGATTAGGGCCATCCATCACAAACACGAAGTATTGAATCTTAAAATCGGAATTTAATTGGATCCGGCGAAAGATAGAACTTTCGTCTTGCAATGGGTCCGTCTAACGATCCAAGTGGATTTTCTAATCCAGAAAAATAGAAATTTCCTGGATTGGAAATCTGGAAAATTCAGAGAAAAAAAAAATGGTGGTTCTTTAAATATAGATTTGGGTGATGGGTTTTATGTGGGGATGAAAAGGGAATGAAAATCTTTTGAGATTAGGAGAAAAAGAAGAGAATGAGGTTAAAGAAAAGAATACCTTGAGAAAAGAGAGAAGGAGAAAGGAGAAAGAATACCCTCACGCCCTCTTCCAATCACTGGAAGTCGAAGACGAGATCGTCAGAAGCAAAAAGCTCTTTTTTCTTTTTCATAAAACATCACATAACATGCTATGGGTTTAGGGCAACCCTTATAAAATCATAATTACATGAAATTACCAAAATACCCCTACTTAAAAAAAGTTAAAAAAAAAGAAATTTGCACAAAATTGTGCACAAACTGTCTTAAAACTTAATTAACTAAAATGTTCATAAATTAAATGTAAATTTAAGATGCCCGATGGGCCCCGATGATAGTGCCGTGAAGGTAGTGTAATGAAGGTGGGCCGTGACGATCCAACGGTCCGATCACACCATCCTCGCGATCCAATGGTCCAAATGTCTCCTCTAAGCAACTTACACATGTCATGAACACATGTGTAAGGTCTTCAACCTCTAGAGACCCGACCCTCTCCGTCATCTAACCACATTGACACGGGTAATGCACGCCTCCTACGTTGATATACTTTGAATGGCTTGGTGTTCGCATCAAAATATCCCGAAATTTTATGATATTTTGTGCCAAATTTCTGATTAAGAACGAAATTTCATGATATTTGGTGCATAACCTAAAATAATAGGAAAAATTAAGGCAAAGACTATGTTTAAAACTTTAAAGATAAAGAAAGGGCAAAGCAAATAATTTAACATCGTTACTTGTATTATTTTACTAAAACCATTGAAAAGATTGACCAACTTTTATTGAAAATAGAAAATTTTCAAAAAATTATTGAAAACACTAATTGATTTTAATATTTTATTGAAAAATAACTTTTAATGTAAGCTATGTAGCACACGCATGCAAATTAGTGTCTAATCTAGGCTACATGCAACTTAAGCTATTTTTATGAGATACATAGCGTTAAGGTTAAGCTACACTATCAAGAGTAAACTACACGCTACATAGTGTAAGCTTTTTAAAACACAAGTATCGTGAATCTTGGGTTTAACCAAACATTGTATCTATGTAGCCACTTGACATTATGAGGTTTGGTAATCCGCATGCACCTCTACTCCTCATCCTTACAGACTTTGGAATTGCCTCACACCATAAATTTTTTTGTAAGCTTGCCTTATCCTTGCACCCAAATTGATCAAGTCCCTCAACTAACCAATAGCATCTACTCTTGACCAAAATCCCATACCAATCTAAAGGTGGACTTCAAGGTCTCAACCGTCGGATATCCATTAAGAGCGATAAAACACTTTTAAAGGTTAAAATAAAAGATCAACAATTAAATCTAAGCTTTCGATTAAACCTTAAACACCTTTTTAGCATTGGGCCCATCTAGAAAACCACTTGATGGACGGTCTAAGATTTAAGTCATAAACAAGTTCCTCAAGGTAACTAGTTGATCCCCTATTGGAACATGTGGACTCCTTATACCAATTCCTAGTGCATGCACCCAACCATCCGCATATGTTAGATGTTAATGTAAACTCCAAGGGTGGGCCAAAGCACACAACACTAGGACTAGTCAAAGCTGCTACATGATCAAGTCAATCCGATCTAGGCATGATGGGTCTCTCATGATAGGATGTGCGAAAGTGTGAGCCCTCAAGATCTGATGGTCTGCACGATGTGGAGCCTCCACAAAGCTGAAGATGAACGGTCCAGATCTAGCAGTCTGCCTAACTACTACTGGAGCAGATGGGTCTAATCACCCCTCTGATTCTACGGTATAGATGGCCCCGGATTATGATCTATGGCTTAGATCGTCTCAAGGAGAAGCTAAACGGACAAATATTTTATGTATATCACTATTCCTCTTTTTACTCTCGTTATACCTCGATATATTTTCACGAGAGAGCCTAATCCTATTTATAGGAAATGATGAGTTTGGATGATATCTGGTCTTATCCCTATCTCCTCTTTTTAAATCCAAATTCAAACTTGAATTTGAAATCCATTTGTTAATGGAAGAGGCCGGATGAGGCCTAAACTCATGGGACCCACCCACTAGTGATTGCCCACCAGTGGCCCCACTGGCCTATGTCCAACATTTCCCACTCAATCACATTGTGGGATGGGCACAAAAAATTTGTCCATCTAACTCGCATAATAATAATCAAAGCCAAACATCACGATCAAAAGAATCAGAGGCGTGGGACCAGCTGGATCACTGTAATCTTCTCGTAGGTGTTAAAGTATTAAGTGACCACCTAACTAGTACTCAATAACTTAAGCTTTGTAATGCCTGTCCTAGTCCGCATGACCACACCGAATAGAGTTAACTCCCGATCTGGAGTACTCGGCCAACATATGCACTTATCCAACTTATCGAGTTATTCTAAAAACTCGATTTTTCACAAACTTATAATCAATTATACACACACACACACACACACACACACACACACACACTTTTTAGAAAGAATATTTGTTTGCAAAAGTCTAATAAATAACAACTCGATGCTGTCGGTGGATAAGTCTTCAAGTGCGTATTTATAGTTCTAGAAACTTGGCGTAACTGTCATGGGATCTTCCCCACAAAAATGTGTAATTTGGAATCAATCAAGCTGCTTTCCTAGCGTAACTGAGTCTGGTTAATCAAGGACCTTTCGTCATAGTACACTAAAGTAGCGACACTCAATCTCATCCTCTTATACACAAAAGGAGGGTAGCTAAGGACCCAAAGGTCACCTACGGGACTGGCTACTCACACATTGCAATGATTAGATTGAATCAAAGCAATCTGTAGGTAAAAGGTCCCAGCACGTGGCTACAATCCACGTCATAAAGTAGATAATACTAGGTATGTGTCGGGTCTACAATACGCGGGTTATTCTATATGAGGTACGACTCATCTCATAACCTCACAACTTGACTATTAATTTAGGCCATAACATTGATCGCATGAAAAGGAATGGTGCAATTATGTTATTTGACTTGATCAGTTTCATCTTCAATTTTTTAAAATTGTAGGCGGATACGACTCACTCATATCATTATCCTTTATTATTCACAATAAAGAGAAGTCCATACCTCGGTGTATGAACATCGCCTCAAATGTACCTCTCTTGTACATTCAAGGTTGGTCAACTCGTGCGAGTGGGTGACAGGCCTGCCGACAAAAAAATAGAAATCCTACATGATCTCATGGAAAATGCTGATGATCTACTTACCTAGTTTATATTAGTACTCAATATTGAATAAATGGATTGTGTTATTCATTAATGAAAGATCAAAGGTACTAAATACAAGCATATCACTCATGCTTTCCTCAATTCCATCTGCCTTACGTGAACCTGAAATAGATCTCTGGCTATAGGTTTCATCATGGGATCAACTATCATTTCCTTAGTAGAAATGTAGCTGAGGGCAGTGTTTTAAATATTAACGATATCAGCCGATATATCCCACAATATATCTTGTACCCCGCCTGTGCAATACGAAACATACAGGTAGTGCCGATATATCCCACCTATTCGATCTAGTGAGCATTTTCAATTTTCGATCCATGTTTTTGTTGTAAATCATGTTAAACTAGTGTCAAATGGTTACAAATTTATGATTCTTCATGTTTTCCATGAAAAATTATGGATTTGGAACTTCAATTTTGAGATGGGCCGAGTTGCGAAAATTTAAGAAAAAACAAAATTTCTCAATTTCTCACAAATCAGTTGCAATCTTTGTATCTAAACACAAACTTAAACATGTGTGTAACCTGATCTAGTGATTCTTCTTTTGCTTTTGAATGTATTGCTTGTGTTTCCATACATGTCTTCTTACGTTTATAAATTATATGAATAGACTTTGAATATACTTCCATTAGTTAAGTTAGAAAGCACATATTAGGACCCCATACAAAGGAAACCCCTATTATGTGCATTTTTTTTTTATAATGTTTTGATTTTTAAGTGTGTATTGATGTCTTTTTCAACAGTCCATGAAGTTTCATTGAAACATTCGACCAATTTCCCAATGTTCCCATGTTTCCCAACAACATCGATCTACATGATATAACCAATATATCCAATGCAATAACCGATATTTATCCGTATCCCAAGGGTGCGATACATTAAGCGATAACGACATTGAAAACATTGGCTGAGGGCGACCTTCTTATCTCTCACTTGATCACGGACGTAATGATAGTTGATCTCAATGTGCTTGGACTTCTGGTGGTGTTTAGGGTCCTTTTGCCAAGTCAATGACAGAAGTATTGTCTATCTTCAACGATATAGGTTGACGAACACTCAGTACAACACCCAGACCTAGTACAAATCACCCATAATACTCCTGAACTGCAGCACAACATGCAATGTACTCGGCCTCCATAGATGAAAGAGCTGTGGATGTCTATTTCTTACTCGACCATGAGATAGCTCCTCCTCCGAGTAAGAATACATATCTTGAAGTAGACTTTCCCTCGTCGGCGTCATTACCCCAAGCAGCATCAGAATATCCTTTGAGCTCGAGGCTTGTGCCTTCATAACACAACATTGGGTCTTTTATTTCTCTGAGATAGCGGAATATACGTTTGACGACTTGCTAATGAGACTGTCCCTGGTTACTCTGATAACGGCTGACTATGCCAACTGCATAGCTAATACCCGGTCTGGTGCAACTAATCGTGCTTTGTACTTGTCCACTGTACCATCTGCCTTTCTTTTGATCTTTAGTACCTACTTATTACCTATCGCTTTGCGATCGGAAGGCAAATCAACAAGTTCTCAGACTTTATTCTTCTTCATGAAAGTGATCTCTTCGTCCATAGCAGTCACCCAATCAATCGAGTTAGAAGATAATAATGTATCTTGATACGAGTCAGGTTCATCAACATCAACCGCAACGCAAGAGAACGTCTGCCACTCAATATCGAAGTATCTTCGGGGAATCAATCCTCTTTCGCTTTAACGTAACTCAGGAGCCTGCTGAGATGTTCTCCCATCGTCCTGACGAACTATAAAAGCATCATCATTTTGATAAGCAGAACTCCCACTCTCCTGAGATACATCGGGCATTTCAAAAAGTTTTATTGGAACCTTTTGCTTCATTTGGCTGAGGTATCTATCTTCGACGAATGTCACGTCCCGAGATTCTATCTCAATCCAGTGTTCACGGTCCTTATAAACTAGAACGTATCCCTTTGAATGCATAAGGTACCTTATGAACATACATTCAATGGTCTTACTATCAAGTTTACCTATATGTGGAGTAGGCAGCAAAACATATCCCAAAGATCCCTAAGGGCATATGTTGGTTAGAGAAGGAATCCTCTCAGACCACATCTCATATGGGGTCTTAGGAATGGATTTCGATGAGACTCTATTAAGGACGTAGACGACTGTTAACAGTACGTCTCCCCATAATGTGGTAGAGAGATTAGCTTGTGCCATCATCGATCTAACCATGTCCAATAATGTCCCATTCCTTCTCTCTGCAATACCATTTTGTTGTGGAGTGTAAGCCATTGTGTACTGCCAAACAATGTCAACGTTTTCACAATATGATTTAAACGTTTCAGATGTATACTCTCCACCTCTATCAGATCGAAGGATTTTAATCTTTTTCTCAAGCTGATTTTCTACTTCAACTTTATATTTAAGAAAACAATCAAAAGCCTCAGATTTGTGTGAGATGAGATACACATATCCATAGCGCGAGTAGTCGTCAATGAAAGTGACAAAGTATTGACATCCATTTTTAGCATATACATTGAAGGGTCCACAAATATCTGAATGGATTATCTCTAGTGGGCTCTTGGACCTAGCTGCTTTAGGGAATGGTTTCTTTGAAGTCTCCCCAAACACAATGTTCACAAAATGACAAATCAACTTTGGATAAGGTATCTAACAAATCAGAACGTACTAGTCTTGTTATATGATCCTGTCCGATATGACCTAACCTCGCATGCCATCTTAGAGATTCAGATACTACAGTTTCATTCGACATAGTAGATAAAGCAAGAGGTGCATTATCATTATCTATGTTCAGAATAAATAAATTTGAAATTAAATTTCCCCATGCAAAGACGAGGTTATTTAGTCTCAAAGAAACTCATGTCCCTGAAAAACGAATATCAAAACCATCAAATAATAACCTAGAAAAATAAATTAAATTCCGATGCATGCCCGGTGCATAAAGAGTATCACGAAGGATTGTTGTTCGCCCTATATGCGTACGAAGATGGTAAACGCCAATCCCTAGTATGTCTTCAACTACGTTATTTCTCATATACACCTTGTAACTTCCCTTGGCTATAGGTTGGAATTCCTCGAGTCCTCGACGACTTCATGTCACATGCTTTGTTGCGCTTGAATCCAAAATCCATTCGTTAGATACAGTATCAACGGAAATAATTTCAAAACAAACGCCTACATATAAAGTATCTACCGACTTAAGAATTACCGTCTTTTTATGGGCACATTATCGGGCATAATGACCGCAAACGAAGCAGATTTTATTGGCCTTTTTCTACTTCTTTCCATTCCCCTTCTTGAGATTTGAAGGTGTTGCGGACTTCTGTTCTTGGTTATTCTTTTTCGCCTTCTTATGTGCTTTGAACTGTTTGTTGTTAGCTTTTTGCTTATGGGTCTCTGTTGCAAAGGCCTTGGCCGAACCTGGCTGAATTGCATTCATTTCAACCTCTCGTACCAAATGGCCACAAAAGTCTTTGAACATAGTGATAAAATCAGTATGGTTCAGAATTCTTTTGATATGGGACCAAGATTCAGGCAAGGAACGGTGCATTGCTATTATCTTTTGATTTTCAGTCAATTTACACCCAACATTCCTGAGGGCACCTATCATCTGCTCCATCTTACGGATATGATCTTTGATGGGGTAGCCGACTGACATCTTGTATTCCTGGAATTCTAATTCCATTGCTTGAACTTTTGCATTTGACTTCTGCGCATAGGCATTTGTTAGTGCTTCCTAGATTCCTTTAGCGATGTCATGCACTTCATACGTTGGTATGAGTTCTCTGTGCATAGTGCTAATTAGGACATTACGGGCAGAACGATTCTGTTTACGCCACTTATTGTAGTGGTTCATTGCAGCCCTATGTTCTCTTAAATTTCCGTTTTCAGCCAATATAGGTTCCTCTTGAACCTCATTAAGTGTATGCGATATGTCGTCCTCGTCCAGAAGGCTTCACACCACGCGAGACTAGTCTTCATAGTTGTCACCGTCGAATTGTTGTCCTTTGAGCTGTTCAGCAATTAAAGCTTTAGTGGTCATCTCTACATTGCATCAAGTATCACTACTTAACTATGATCTAAGGTATTGATACTAATCATCAGCATTTCTACGTGTTATTCAAAATTTCAAGGTATAAAAGCAGTCAACACATCTTAACGAGATCTGAAAGTCCACATACCCGAATGGGCAGTGTAGATCAATCAAGTTCTCTTTTTAAGATGAAATTGATGCTTTTATAAGAATATATTTGTATAATGTGCAACCTTTCATTACAAGTTGCATGCACCATTTAACTCCCACTTAGGTTATGCACAACCTTTATATATAGGGAGCATTCTAACACTAAGTTTTCTATTTTCCAATGAAAAATGGGCCTAGATCTAATCACATCAAGCCTAATTATGTCACACATATAAACATTATCATCAGATTTTAAAAAAATGAAGTGCTTAGATATAAAGAGAGTTCTATCATCACCAATGATCATGTCCATTAGCGATGGATCTAATCATTACCGTTAATGATCATTGTTGATGATGGATCCTATCATTAACATTGATCATCATGGTTGATGATCATTTCGATCACTAATGATCCCTAGATCACTAATTCTCAAAGCAGAATTTATCTACACCATCCATTCATTTTGCTAGCTCATTATAGGCATGAGCCCAAGATTGAAGCATATTAAAAGCTAGAGTGTCAATACAGGCCTTGACTTAGCCGAACCACTATCTCTTTTTTGTTTGATATATTAGGATCATTTATCACAATCAATGTCGTGTTCGTCAATCTGGAGAATCAGGACAACTGAGACATGGCCCAAATCCTGTTCTAGTTAGATATGATTGTATAACCCAACATAGGGACATAGGAGTGATTGAAAGATCATATCAGTCCAGCAAAATGATCACAAACATTAGAGCCTATGGTAATATTTTACCACAAGTTCAAGTTGTGTGGAACCCCACCCAAGATGTGTTTGTGTAATCCAAACCATGATTTCATGCATTCCAGATGTGTGAGGTTCCTCCCCTATCGTGTAAATGTAATCCAATCTGTGAATCATTCCCATCCAATTACTAATTTTAGTATATACAAAGCAGAGCAAAGTAGGGCATCCAAGATGAACGGTCTGTATTTTGTAATTACTTGGTGTGTATTGAAGAAAAGCATGTCCAAAGTACGTTTTTGGTAATTTCATCAGCCAAATTGCGTGTACAATTGAGAAACAATGTGCCACATCAGGGAAAACATATCTGCCCACGTGTAAATATAATGACCAGATGTGCACTTTACGGCGGAGCCCACCTAGAAATGTTTCCTTGTGCGCGAAACGTGTGTATGTATTCCTTGCCACAAGTGTTGTAGATAACTCGTCCAACAAAAAATCTCCATGGGGCCATCGTCATGTATTTGTGAAATCCACTTCGTCCATGAGTTTTCCCAACACATATTAGGAGAATATTTTTAAAAAAATAGGTTGATCTACAACTTAAGTGGGCTACACCAAAGGAAACTGTGGAATGACGACGCTCACCATTAAAACCTTCTTGTGGACCAAAAGACTTTTTGAGTCAGGCCTCCAGGAGGGTTTTGATGATGGGTGCCCCATTTCCATTTGGTTTGGGCCATCAAAAGTGAGTCCCATCATCTCAACGGTTTGGATCATTGAAACACGGGCCCCATTTGTAAAAACTGAAAGCCCAGACTTAATGCACAATCTCTCTGCCGAGTATCATAATAGTCCCTCAGCCGTTTAGAGCTTAACCCTAGCATTTAAACCTTTTGAAAACAACAGAAACAGGGTGACGAAAATCTGTGGTCCATTAGTACCGGGCCTTCCACCCAAACATGGGCACATTAAACATGATCAGAACGGTTCGTTCCATACTCAGCACCACTAATGGCCCATTGTCCATAATAGCATTGATCATCCAGTGGGTGCAACCAATATCTCAAAATTAATGATTAAAACTGCAAAGAGCAATGGTTCACATCCTGCATGCAGAAATTCTTTAGCAGCATGTGGGCAGGAGCATCCGATGGATAGAACATTTTCATACATTATAACAATCCACAACAAGAAACACAAGATGGATGGTCCGGATCAAGAATTTTAGGCCCCATGTATGGTGGTAAGACCCAAGGAATACAATTTATGGTGGTCCCATGGATGGCGTAGGAAATTCGTTTACGTCTGCTAATAATACATTAGACGGTGGCAGACATGGGTATGTGTTATGCCATCTAGTTTCTGATCCTCCCTTCCGAGTGTCTACAGTACATATGGCCTATGTGTATGGAAATTATTCAAATTATTCAAATTCTTATAGCATCAGAATTATTCAAATTCTTTCAGCATCAGAATTATTCAAATTCTTATCTTTAAAAGAAAGGGCCACTTACCTTTTTTGATGAAAATAATAAATCGGAGATCTGCCGTTGAGTTGCTCTGATACCACTGATAGGATGTGCGGAAGTATGAGCCCTCAAGATCTGATGGTCTACACGATATGAAACCTCCACAAAGCTGAAGATGAACAGTCCAGATCTAGCGGTCCACCTAACTACTACTGGAGCAGATGGGTCTAATCACCCCTCTGATTCTACGGTATAGATGGCCCCGGATTACGATCCATGGCTTAGATCGTCTCCAGGACAAGCTAAACGGTCAAATATTTTATGTATATCACTATTCCTCTTTTTACTCTCATTATTCCTCGATATATTTTCACGAGAGAGCCTTATCCTATTTATAGGAAAGGACGAGGAGTTTGGATGAGACTAGAAATTATCTGGTCTTATCCCTATCTCCTCTTTTAAAATCCAAATTCAAACTTGAATTTGAAATCCATCTGTTAACGGAAGAGGCTAGAAGAGGCGTAAACTCATGGGACCCACCCACTAGTGATTGCCCACCAGTGGGCCCCACCGGCCTATGCCCAACATCTCAGTTAGAGACTCAATGCAATCCTCCAATGCAAGTGCTCACCTAGGTCCAAACACAAGAAATTGCACACTGTGAACATTCACACTCCCATGTAGGGTAGGGCATAGGCATGAATATGTCGTTGAGCTCGATGGTGGAGAAATGTCATCCCAACTTGTCATCAGCTCCCTCACACAAGATGACCAATATACTTTTCATAGATTGCCCAATCCCACTACCATGATAATGGAATTTAGGGTACTCAGATTCATGAAACACAACTCTCCCTTGGCTAGTGGCTGCTATGTCCAAACTCACATTCCCTTGTGTTAAGGTCCTTTGATATACATTGATACACCATCTCTAACGGCTCGAGCTTGACATGGTATCAGAGCGGAACGTCTTGTGTTCGAATCTCGGGAGTAGCAAAGATGCCTCCCTAATAAATTCTCCTATGGGGGGCCGTTTATGGTGTGAGTTATGAGTGCCCTTCCACCCTTGCCCAGTATGTTCTTGTGCAGGGGAGTGTTAAGGTCCTTTGATATACATTGATACACCATCCTCTAATGGCTTGATCTTTTAGGGGCTGTTTGATTTTTAATTTCCCTGGTAAATACAGGGAAATAAGTAATTATTACTTAACCCACCTGTTTGAAATTCATCGGGAATTACGTTTGGAAAAGTAGTCCATACAATACCTATTATTACTGATTTAAATATGTGGGCCCCACCATGATATATGTGAGTTATCCACAGCATCCATCCTTTTAAAAAATACATTTTAAGGCATGAACTCAAAAATTAAGAAAATCAAAAGCTCAAGTGGACCACACCTTAAGGAACAATGATCATTAAGACGTCAATGGTTGAAAGCTGTTTTCTCCCTAGGGCCCACATTGATGTTTATTTGTCATCCAACCTGTTCATATGGTCACACAGTCATGGATAAAGGGGAATCAAAAATATCAGTTTCATCCAAAACTTTTGGGGTCCTCGAGAAGCTTCTAATGATAGGAGTTCAATTCCCATTGTTTCCTGTGTTGTGGTCCACTTGATCTTGGGATCTGCTTCATTTTTCGGATCATGCCTTAAAATCGGTTGGCTAAAGGGATGGACGGTGTGGATAAGACGCACACATCATGGTGGGCCCCATGATTTAACATTTTTCTCCTCGGGTGACGTGAGGAGTGTTATAAATGAAAGGTGGCGGTCAACATCACCTTGGAAATCTAACCAGGAATACACTGGTAAATAATTATTAGCCATTTACCTTGAATTACCTCTGTAATTGGAAAATCAAACAGGCCCTTAGAGAAAGTGGTTGTTTGACACCTTAGGACAACTAGAGGAACCCTTCCCTTTAATCCACAACATCACAGATAGATCCGGCTTCTCACTCATTTAATTATGACATTAAGATGCAAAATAAACACACATGGTCATTAAAGCACACGATTTTTACAACGCTATACCAACACCTATCCCTACCCTAGCAACATAGAGCTAGATTTGTGCACACGGTCAAAAATATTAAAAAAAAACACTTTTCAGTCATAAGTTGCCACAACCCCAAATATTAACTAAAGAGTACCACCTTGTTTAGACGTTCCAATGTGGAGAATACTACAATAAGTAGAACCATTTGAAAAGAATTATTTTTAACTCTATTATTGACATAAATATGCAACAATGGGACCTTTGCAAAGATATATTTAAGGTGAATGACATGGTGATAAATCTGCTTTTGATATGCCTTGTCTGAAGGCTAATCCATTTTTATTACCACCATGTATTTGGTTCGTTTTGTGCATGACTTGAGTTGTAATAGAAAGAATTCAGACTATAGGTCCACAAAATGAATATTTCTTGGTAACTAGCATGGGTATAAATGCAGTAATCCTATTAGTGGGTATCCAACTAGATGTTCCCAAGGATGTGACTTTCTATACTTCTATATAAAAGAAAATATAACTTATTTTTTCAAAACTTTCGTATACCTAAAAAACCCATGGTATTAAATCAAATGGCGAACGTACCCTCTATGCAGTCACCTCAGCCACGCTCACAAGGCTGTTCCTCTAAGAGTCCTTGTAGAGTAAGGTTATTGTATGTGTACCATGCATGGGCCTGCCAAAGTGTGCATATGGCATCCAACCTGTCCATCAAGGTTGGCCAACCATGAAAGTTGGACACCCCAAAGATCAGGACAATCCAATCATCATGTGGACCACCACATGCATTGGAAGGTTGTTGGATTGTCCATTGTTTTCTATAATGGGCCACCTTGTGATGTAGGATGATGGAAACTACCCTATGATGCAAGATGAGAGACCAATTTACACATTAATTTCAGCAATCAACTTGTAAAATCAAACATAGCCACATAGTAGATTTGTAAATTCAGATTTATAACATGAAGGTCCTAAGTTATCACATACGCGGTGCACGAAAATATAAAATAATTCAAGAGTGGCCCACTTGGAAGAGACTTCCAATCTAGCGTGGGTAGTGCAATAACCACGTGGATAGACAATGATGCAAGAAAAATTCTAGTTTGGGGAATGTTTCACAAAAAATTCAGATTTTCATTTAGGTATTGTATTCATGGATTGAGATTTAGCAATGAGATTTTTAGGGATTCAAAATATATAGGGTTTAGGGAGTTTTGGAGGGAAATCAAAGAGGGAAAACCCCAAACGGGGGCCCATACGTGGCTTGCCATATGGACTCACATGGGTGCATGTGCACGTGTGAGTCCACACATGGCTAGGTAATGGGAAAGAAAAAGAGAGAGGATTGAGTAGGGTTTTAATGTGTTTGAAAGGTTGTAATGGAAGGGAAAGGAAGAAGATAAGAGAAGACGAAGAATACCCTTTTTTTTGAAGAAGAAGAAGAGAAAGAGGAAGGATGCGTCTTGGGAAATCCAGTACCAAACAAGCCTCTACCCTTCCACAATTCAATTGGAATGGAGGGTTTCTCACAAACCCTAAAACACATTGAGGAAAATTCCTTCATACAAGAGAGCTCTTTTTTTCTTCTCAATAAATCCACTAGGATTGGACGTCCACCTCTCGCCGTGCTTTTATAATTAAAAATTTGAAATAATTACAACTATGACACTCACTTAAGTGAAATAGCCCATCATCTAAAATAAGATAACTCAAACACTTATTATCAATCTCATCCATCAAATAAATCTTAAAAATAACAAAAAACATAAAGGAAGCAAGATTAGAGTCCAAGGGGCCCAGATCTAGAAGATTAGGTGGCTCGATGGCCTGATCAACAAGATCCAACGGCTGGATTGACACGAAATAAAAATCCTATGACTAAAATGGTCTCCTAAGTAGCCCACTTGCATCATACCAAAGTAGGGTCTTCCTGATGCACGCCCAATGCATGTTGAGTCTTCAAAATGGCCCGACGAGCCCCATTTGAAACTCGTCTCCCATCCACGAAAAAAGTTGCGCTGATGTGGGTGGTCGCATCTGTCTTTGGTATACCCAAGTATGTCCTCTGATGTCCTCATCAATTCTCCCCCGCTGAGAAGAATTCACCACTGGCGAAATAAAACTATGATAATGCTTGAGGAGGTCAAGATCAATGCACTAGAATTCTGCCTCTGTAATCTAGGTGGTGTCTGATTCCTGCCTGTTTTTCCACTTCACGAGGTATTTCTGATATCCTCCATGGAGGGTAGAGACCGCGTGGTGGTACAAAACATTCTCCGATCTCTTCTTTCCAACCTGGTAATGATGGAAGGGAAGAGAAGGCAATGGGTGGGAAGTAAAGTCAAGTAAAGGCCATGGGCTGGGGATGGGGTCAGGAACACCATCATCTGAAATAGAAGAAAGGTTTGCAGGAGGCTAGAAGATGGATGTTTGGGTCCGTCACAAGGCACAAGGCACAAGGTCCTCCACGTTGAACGTTGCACTAATGCCTATGTCAGATGAAAGATCCACCACATACGCATTAGGGCACACTTCTGTCAAAATTTTATATGGACCTGCATTGTGGGCATGCAATTTCCTCATGGTTCCCTGTGAGAATCATTCGGGCCTAATGCATGCGGACCATGACATAGTCACTCACATGAAACTCCTTAAACCTACAATGTGAATCTGAAGAGATTTTATAATGTTGATTACTAGCATTAATGCACTTCTTGATCTCACTATGCAAGTCATGGATATGTCGTGCAAATGCTTTTGGGGACTCAGATGACCTATGTGAAATGGACATGGGTATGAGATATATAGGCTTTCTAGGCTTGTACCCAAATACTATCTTAAATGGACTCATTCCTGTGGACTTATTAATAGAATTGTTGTATGCAAACTCGGCTATGGGAAAAACCGCATCCCAGGTCCTAATATGGTCTCCCACTAGACATTGTAGCAGATTCCCTAAACTTTGATTGACAACCTCCATCTAACCATCAACCTGAGGATGATATGCCGAAGATAACTGCAACTTAGTTCCCATCATGTGCCATGGAGTTTTTCAATAATAACTCATAAATCGCACATCTCGATCTGACATAATGGTCTTCGGCAAACCATGTAGATGAACTACCTCCCCAAAGAATATCTTAGCTACGTTAATGGCATCAAACGTTTTAGAACATGGGAAAAAGTGAGGCATTTTTGAAAAACGGTCCACAACTACAAAATTGAATTGTGCTTTTTAATCGTGTTGGGTAGCCCCAAGACTAAGCACAAAATCCATGCTAACATCAACCCATGGGGCGTGGGGGACTGACAAAGGTGTATACAAACCGGTGTTCTGCTTCCTTTGCTTTGCTAGCTGACAAGTCCTACATTGCCCTATAATGTTAGCCACGTCTCGCTTGAGACTTGGCCAATAAAAGAGCTCATCTACAAGGGCAATAGTCTTGTCACGCCCAAAATGACCAGCTATCCCTCCAGCATGAAGCTCCTAGACAAGAAAGTCATGGAGGGATGTACGGGGTATGCACAATCTATCATCTCTAAACAAAAACTCACTGACTATGACGAACTCACTACTACTCCTCAACTGACCCTCTATCAACCAAACGTACATCCCTCCAAAATCTATGCAACTAGGATAATCTTCCTTTAAACGCTCAAACTCAGTGACTTCGACGCTCATGGAGTGGAGTGACTCAACCTTATGACTCAATGCATCGGTAAGTTTATTCTCAACCTCGACCTTGTGCTTTAAGACAAAAGTGTACTCTTGGAGAAATTGGACCCAATTGGCATGCCTCAGGTTCAACTTCTTTTGCGAGTTGAGACAGCGCAAAGCCTCATAATTAGAGAATAAGACGAACTCTTGCGGTAATAGATAATGCCGCCAATGGCACAGGGACTGCACTACCAGATAGAATTCCCTATCATAGGTAGAATACTTTCGCTTTGCTTCATTAAGTTTTTCATTAAAGAAAGCAATATGGTACCCTTCCTGACTAAGCACTCTACCTATACCTACACCAGATGCATCACCAGTAACCTCAAAATCCTTAGAAAAATCTAGAAGTCGCATGACAGGAGCTTCAATCATCTTTACCTTAATTTCCTTGAATGCCATAGAGGCTGCTTTAGTCCATTGGAACTCCCGTTTTTTAATGCAATTGGTAATAGGAGCCATGATGGAACTAAACCTTCTAATGAACCGTTTATAAAAGGTGGCTAAGTCGTGGAACCTTAGCACCTCATGAATATTACGTGGCTCAGGTCAATTGATTATGGCCTTGACTTTCTCAAGATCCGCACTAATAGACAAAAACGAACACTTCTTGAGGTTGGCATATAACTTCTCTTCCCTAAGGATCCTACACACTTGCCTCAGATGGTGGAGGTGTTGTTTCTTAGTTACGTTATAAATAAGGATGTCGTCAAAGTACTGGACTAGGAACTTTCCCATGAAGGGTCTCAACACTTGGGTCATCACCCACATAAATGTACTTGGGGCATTTGTCAACCCAAAAGGCATGACTAGCCACTCGTATAACCCATCCTTCGTCTTGAAGGCCGTTTTCCACTCATCATGTAACACCCCAGATTTTTTTCGCCAACTTGGAGATAGACGTCCTTAGGTAATAGGTTGATCATAACACCTTATTAACTTCTCAGAACTCAATCCCAAAGTCTAAAATCCCTTTTTAACCCATTTCCTTCAAAATCTCACCTTTCGCCACCTTATTCTTCAAAATTTTCTAAACACTTTCATATTAGACACAAATCCTAAGTTTGGGTGATGAAGAACAGTACTTAAACTAAAATTTACTATAAATAGTAAATAAATAAATAAAATAGGCTTTTGACCATTAACCTTTTGGAATCTCACGAAATAAATAAGTTATTTGGATAGAGCAGCTTCTCCTACGCCAAAATCATATATTGCACGTCGCGTAACTCATTCCGGATTGAAAGATACACCAGTTTCAAATATCGGATGGTGAAACCACCACCAGATAGGATAGCGAGCGACGATGGCATCGCCGTGATGGCGAGGCCTCGCCGCCACAAATGGGTCAAAGGCCCGTTTTTGTCGATTTGTGAGTTTTTTCACGACTTCAAAAAGTCATATCTCTCTCAATATTACTCCGATTTAGGTGATTCAAAAGCTAGATTGAAGCTCAATAAGTCTAGTTTTATATAAAAATAAGTGAAAAATATAATAAAAATTTCAATGTAGTTAAATATGGGTCATTGTGACAACTGTCCGAAAATCATTAGTTTGGACAACTGCTGCTCCTAGAATTTTTAGAATTTTTCTACAACTCGAAATCTAATGAAATTTGGTAGAGATGAAGTAGACTTGATGACGAACTACTAGAAAAATTATTAAAATAATATACTAATTAAAAGTGCCAGAAGGGGGCGTAGAACTGCCCTAGGACCTTATTTTGTCGTAATTAGGGCATAATTTAGTTAAGTACTAAACTGAATAATCACTAGAATTAGCTTGAACCACTTTCTATACGAACTATAAGACCCAAAACCAATAGAATCGCTAATGCTACATTACCTAAAAACCTAGGATCAATCTCTAAACCCAGTTGCTCTCGGGAGCACTTTGAAACTCCTTATCGGACCTGGACCGCACGTCGAAAGTTCGATTACAGCGAAATTATACGGTTATGACCGCCTTACTGGACTTGACAACCATCTAGGAAATCAAACCAGATAGTATCCAGAAACGCACAACTTGAGCCCGAAGCGAAGTGTGTGAGAAAAGCGAATATCTTTAGAAAATGAACTCAGATTTAAGTGATTTGGGCCGTTCGCTTGCGGGCCAAATTTAAGGTTCCAGACCGTCAGAATCTGACCCAAATACACCCGTGGATCAGGGAAATTTCCCTATGCAGGTCAGTGTACTTGTGGCCCTAATCGAGTGTCGACGACCATCGAACTGAAACTGGTCCTCGGCGGTCGATCCGTAAATCCGATTGGATCGAAACCTTAACTTGACGTAGATCCATCGTCAGGGAACTTCCCCTGGACCATACGCAGAAAGGGGGCCTCCGGATGTGCTCCGTTGGACCGAAACAGATCCCTTTTGGCTATAACTTAAGTATACCATGGCCCTGGGGCCATTGAGGTCAGTTTTGGGCCTATATAAGGCCCTTTCCTCACCCCACCTCTCTCATATCCGAATTTTGCTCCCAACCCTAAGGGAGAAAGAGAGAAAAGGGAGAGAAAGGGTGGCGATCGAAGGGAGATCTTTGGAGCTTGTGCGGTCCTTCTTCCCTGTTACTCCACACACCGAATCGCCTCCCCACCATTGCTACACGAGCGATTCCAACTCCAATTTGGGTAAGAAAACCTAACCCTAATATGTTTTCAGTATCCAACTAGATGAATCGACGAAATAGCTAAACTACTTCATGCTATAGGTAGTCGTTGTGCCGTAGACTAAGGCGTGTTGTTCAAACTGAGCCCGTTACGAGTCTATCGGCGAAAGGTGCGGACTATAAACGTTTAGGTTATGGTTTTCAAGGCTTTCAATGTCAGCAATGATTTATGTCTGACTTGATTGCCATCACATGTGCTTAGATACGATGTTTTCCCTGTATTACACACACACACACACACACACACACACACACACATATATATATATAAACTATGTTGAATATTATGCATTCTATATGTTTGTTGAAATGTCTGAACGATTATGGAAATATGATTTGTGCTTGCCATGCTTGTAAATTGAGAAGATATAATCGATGTATGAGTGGCAACTCCCTAGTGAAAGGATTTGCCCTAATGTCTGTTGAAACTAATATATTACATGTATGTGTAATATGTAGTCTAAGTGCTTGACAAAATGCCTATATGAGTAATTGTTTGATGCTTTGTATTTACGAGGGTTGTTGAGATAGGATTCTCAACTACCTTAGTTATATGTATACTTTTCTTCATGTAGCTTTAATTTCAATTGCATGTTTTGTGTAACCAATGTATATGTAAAATATCATGTTATACGTGTTGAATAATATGTATGTTGGAATTGGTTGTTAAATGCCGTATGATTATCATGTATGCTTACTTCTTGCATTTGACTGTGATTGGGACTACGACGTAGTCCAGGCAATCGGTAACAATTCCTGTTTGAGTGGCCGAGCTAGTCTCACCACATTTGATGCGTTCGGTGAATCCGAGTCGTACGATGATTGTCGGCAGTGGTTAGCGCTCCATGTCGATTAATTCATCGTACGCTTGTACCAGTCGAACTTGTCCAATAAATCAATTGTACTATTATGTGTTTACCATGTATGGACACTACTATTTGAACCTAAGGTACCCCTTATCAATGTAAAGACTCCTTGAACCTTGGTACCACGATCCGCTAAGACTCATGAGCCACGCATGGTGGTATGGGACACCGTGGTCGAGCTGTTGGGCCACAAAAACAGACCCTACGGGCCTAAGGACCCAAACTAAGAAGTTAAGAGCGGAGTAATGAGATAACTAGGACCTTGGGACTGAGGATTTTATAAAATCTGATAGTATAGGAAATCCAATAAATTAATAACGTGAACCCTAGGACCTCCTTAGCTGGTATGAGCATTTGTGAAGTGCTCGAGCGCAGTTAAATTCAAGTTCGGGCAACTCAATTCCAATCAGACAACTTTTGACCCTAAGCGATAAAATAATTCCTTGTATTAGAAATGGTACAAAATCATTTAGTGTATGAGCGTAGACTTTGGATTACGACAATTGGATTACCGCTACTCCTAACTTAAGGCTAGGCTACTGGTTATACTAGAGAATGTAAAAGACTAATTATGCTAAGATGATTGAAAGATAATTGAAAGAGAGTCTGTTTGGGCTTTGTCTGGTGATGGACCACCGGTTGGACGCTAGATGGGGTCCCATATTTGAGGGCAAGACGTGCAAATGAGAGCAATGTTCGAGTCTTCTACGCCCATATACGCGATCCATTGTTGGAGCCTCTACAGTTCTCTATCCCCGTGGGAAGGCGGAAAGCCGTTGTCGACGTAGACTTAATAGCCCGATTCATGGGGATGCCGCGGGGAGAGGTGCATGCTAGCGAGAAGAACCTCAGGAGCATGCGTGAAAGAGATCGCTGCACGCGCTCTTAGGATAATCATTTCACTCCCATTCGGCCGACTTATATGCAAGCTTGTGCACGAATTCGGCAACAGACTGGGCGCAAAAATTCCTGCGCCGATCCATTTCATCAACGACACTACTCTCAACAGCATGAATATTGGGCCACGACAACGTTAAGCCCGACTCGATGAGAGTGAGGATGAGACAAAGAGTGAAGAGGAAGAGAATGATGAAGAAGGCGGCAATGAAATAGAGGAAGAAAGCGAGTAAGAGGAAGAGCAGGAAGAGGAGGAAGAGGAGGCCCAAGACACTGATGAGGGCTCTTCTCCTGATACACATGAGCGCGTCAGTAATCGGGCTGCTTTAGAAGCCTGTTTGGCTCAGAATGAGGAGGGTCAGGTTACCCTGCGACAGGAGGTCAGAGAGACCCGGGCTAAGCTTGAAGAAAGCCAGGGCCTTCATGAAACAGAAATTCAAGAAGGTGTCTCGTACCTTGAAGGCACTCCTGTGCTGCATGTAGGACAAGGGTGCCCCTTTATCACCAGATTCGGACGACGAGTCATATGTGTAGTCGTCTCTTAGATTGCCTTGTTGTTAGTCTTCGTTTATACTAGCGTTGGTAGGCTTGGTTGGTTGTTAGTGTGTTTTAGTATTTAAAGCTTGGTTTGGTTAGCTCACATGCATCTTCTGTCATGATCCATGTAAGGCTACATCCCATGTATTGTGACGATTTTGGTTAAATAAAATACATGAAGCTCCTTTTGTTATAGAATGTGTAGAATGCTTGATAAGTTGAGTAATGCTATGCTAAATCTTACACATGTTGCACCCTATGTTGTATATAGGGAATGCCTCCGAAAACCCCTCGGATTGCGATTCGTCTTGCACTTGACGGATTGATTGATGGGGCATCTCCCCTGAACAGTAGCCATACGGACCCTAGCTTGGGGCCGGACTTCGAGACAATATCGGATTCACAACCGGCCACTAGCCCCACCAATGGGCCAACACCTTATGCACCACCGGTTCCCGAACAGAATCGTACGTCCACATCGACGCCACACATACCTCAGTCAGCTCCTCCTGATAGGTTGGAGCAAATGATGCTCTTGATGCAGCAATAGCAACAACGGTTTTTCGCCACCATAGCAGGGGACCTTGCCCAGAATATGAGTGTGGTTCCCTGCATCACCTACGCACCCTGCTAGGAACATGAATACCAGCGGACTTTTTGAGTGCTTTCAGCGCTTCCGTCCTCCCACTTTTACGGGTACTCACAGACCCGAGGAGGCTGATTATTGGCTAGATCGCATCTCTAAGATGTTGAAGCCGCTACACTGCACTGAGGCAGAACAAGTTGAGCTAGCCACCTATATGTTCGAGAAAGAGGCTAGTTTATGGTGGGACAACATCCTACGAACAGTTCCCACAGGACACATGTGGACCTGGGATGCATTTGAGACACGCTTCCATGGGAAGTACTTCCCCCTCACATACTGTAATGAAGAGGGTGAGTTTTTTCACCTCCGACAGGGAGGGATGACCGTGTCGGAATATGAGAACAAATTCATGGAGCTAGCCAGATACGCCCCTTTGATACTAGCAGATGAACCGATGAAAATGCAGCATTTTTCAGATGGGTTGCGGCCCGATATCCGCACTAGGAAGTATTGCGCTGGCATTCCTAATTACGCTGAGCTAGTTAACATGTCTCTACAAGTTGAGCAAGATGGAGACAGAGTTTCTCAAACACGTATACCAATGGGCCCGAGGCCTCAGCCCGAATTGCAGCACCAACCAGTCCTAGGTAAGAGGCCACAAGTAGACTCGCCTCCCTAGCCCATGGCTCCACCGACCCAGCAGAGGCGAACGAAACGTTGGTGTACATAATGCGACAAAGGGGGACACACTGACCCCTTCTGTTTTACTAAGATGAAAGACAACAGTCTCACGCCACCTCAGAAGATCAACCGTCAACCACCACGTGCTGTAATGACTCCACCTCAACAACCTATGGCAGTGCAACCAAATCGTCCTCAACAAGCACGTGTACATGCACTAGCGGCTAGAGCATTTGAGAAAGCAGCTGTAGCGCCCTTAGCCTTTGGAGACACTGCTCACAGTCAAGGTACCAATGCCATAGTACACATCATTGATGAAAGGAAGACCAATGCATTCAGAGGTCGTTTCCTATTTCATGTCAAGGTTAGGTCACTAAATAGGAACTGAACCTTCCTTAGAATGTTAATAATGAAGCTGCTAGAAGGAAAGCAATTAGAGTTTAAGTATTAAACCAATCCGTATTAAAGAATAGGCCTAACAATGGGTATGAGCTGAATTACAATAGCTGAGGTCAGTGTATCCACAAATCCACTCGTTAAATACAAACTTAATAGAAGCCTTAGCCAATTCTATATTATTAGAAACCTTTTTAGGATGATCTAGTAAGATATTTATTAACCCCTACCTTGGACATAGATTAAGACGAGGACTCTCTTAGACCAAGACCCAAAGGGCAACCTTGTAAATAAGAAATTTGAACCTTTCAGTGATGGACATTCCCTAAGCTTTTAAAGTGATCAGACCATGGAGTTACTGAAATATACAATTGCGAAGCATTCGTGGCTTGACCCAATTCTCAATCCTGAGCGACTACCAATGGACTCACTGCTTGAACCGAGCAGAAGACCAGGATCCACCAAGACTAGGAAGGGATACAATGAGCCTTCTACCCTGATCAGGTAGATGATCGATGTATCGGGATCAAGCCCAGTACAGCTGTCTCTCCGTGTTAGTCGACCACTGAAAACAAATATACTCCAAATAGATAAAGAAATAAATTGTAGCAAACCATCAGGGTATAAGCAAGAGGTAGAGAAATAAGTTTTAAGGGGGGTAGACTAAAATGTACCAGACAAGCATAGACAGTATACACCCTACCATGCATATAAACTTGAAATCAATAAAACTTAGACAAATGAAATAATCAAATCTTTACGTACTCCCCTTAGGCAATTTCGGGGACAATTATTTTTATGGGGGGCAGATTGTAACACCCCGAATTATTTTTTTTTTTGCCAACTTGGAGATAGACGTCCTTAGGCAATGGGTAGATCATAACACCTCATTAACTTCTCAGAACTCAATCCCAAAGTCTAAAATCCCTTTTTAACCCATTTCCTTCAAAATCTCACCTTTCACCACCTTATTCTTCAAATTTTTCTTTGTACTTTCATATTAGACACAAATCCTAAAGTTTAGGTGATGAAGAACAATACTTAAACCAAAATTTACTATAAATAGTAAATAAATAAATAAAATGGGCTTTTGACCATTAACCTTTCGGAATCTCATGAAATAAATAAGTTATTTGGATAAAGCAGCTTCTCCTACCCCAAAATCATATATTGCACGTCGCGTAACTCATTTCAGATTGAAAGATACACCCGTTTCAAATATCGGTTAGCGAAACCACCACCAGATAGGACAGTGAGCAGCGATGGCATCGCCGTGTGGCGAGGCCTCGCTGCCCAGTGGGCCGGGCGGGCCGTTTTCTTCTGTTTTCTGCAGTTTTTCAGCTCGACTTCAAAAAGTCATATCTTCCTCAATATAACTCTGATTTAGGTGATTCAAAAGCCAGATTGAAGCTCAATAAGTCTAGTTTCATATAAAAATAAGTGAAAAATATAATAAAAATTTCAATGTAGTTAAATATAGGTGGTTGTGACAACTGTCCGAAAATCATTAGTTTGGACAGCTGTTGCTCCTAGAATTTTTAGAAATTTTCTACAATACGAAATCTAATGAAATTTGGTAGAGATGAAGTAAACTTGATGACGAACTACTAGAAAAATAATTAAAATAATATACTAATTAAAAGTGCCAGAAGGAGGCGTAGAACTTCCCTAGGACCTTATTCTGTCGTAATTAGGGCATAATTTAGTTAAGTACTAAATTGAATAATCACTAGAATGAGCTTGAACCACTTTCTATAGGAACTGTAAGACCCAAAACCAGTAGAATCGCTAATGCTACATTACCTAAAAACCTAGGATCAATCTCTAAACCCAGTTGCTCTCGGGAGCACTTTGAAACTCCGTATCAGACCTGGACCGCGCGTCAAAAGTCCGATTACAGCGAAACTATACGGTTATGACCGCCTTACTGGACTTGACAACCATCTCAGAAATCAAATCCAGATAGTATCCAGAAATGCACAACTTGAGCCCGGAGCGAAGTGTGTGAGAAACGCGAATATCTTTAGAAAATGAACTCAAATTTAAGTGATTTGGGCCGTTCGCTTGCGGGCCAAATTTAAGATTCCAGACCGTCAGAATCTGACCTAAATACACCCTCGGATCAGAAAAATTTCCCTACACAGGTCAGTGTACTTGTGGCCCTGATCGAGTGTTGACAACCGTTGAACTGAAACTGGACCTTCGCGGTCGATTCGTAAATCCGATCGGACTGAAACCTTAACCTGACGTAGATCCATCGTCAGGGAACTTCCCGTGGACTGTACGCAGAAAGGGGGCCTCCAAATGTGCTTCGTTGGACCGAAACAGATCCCTGTTGGTTATAACTTAAGTATACCATGGCCCTGGGGCCATTGAGGTCAGTTCTGAGCCTATATAAGGCCCTTTCCTCACCCCACCTCTCTCACATCGGAAATTTGCTCCAAACCCTAAGGGAGAGAGAGAGAAAAGGAAGAGAAAGGGTGGCGATCGAAGGGAGATCTTTGGAGCTAGTGCAGTCCTTCTTCCCTGTTACTCCACATGCCGAATCGCCTCCTCACCATTGCTACACGAGCGATTCCAACTCTGATTTAGGTAAGAAAACCTAACCCTAATCTGTTTTCAGTATCCGACTAGATGAATCGGCGAAATAGCTAAACTACTTCATGCTATAGGTAATCGTTGTGCCGTAGACTAAGGCGTGTTGTTCAAACTAAGCTCGTTACGAGTCTACCGGTGAAAGGTGCGGACTATAAATGTTTAGGTTATGGTTTTCAAGGCTTTCAATGTCAGCAATGATTTATGTCTGACTTGATTGCCATCACATGTGCTTAGATACGATGTTTTCCGTGTATTACACACACACACACACACACACACATATATATATATATAAACTATGTTGAATATTATGCATTCTATATGTTTGTTGAAATGTCTGAACGATTATGGAAATGTGATTTGTGCTTGCCATGCTTGTAAATTGAGAAGATATGATCGATGTATGAGTGGCAACTCCCTTGTGAAAGGATTTGCCTTAATGTCTGTTGAAACTAATATATTACACGTATGTGTAATATGTAGTCTAAGTGTTTGACAAAATGCCTATATGAGTAATTGTTTGATGCTTTGTATTTACGAGGGTTGTTGAGATAGGATTCTCAACTACCTTAGTTATATGTATACTTTTCTTCATGTAGCTTTAATTTTAATTGCATGTTTTGTGTAGCCAATGTATATGTAGAATATCATGCTATATGTGTTGAATAATATGCTCAAATGATATGTATGTTGGAATTGGTTGTTAAATGCCGTATGATTATCATGTATGCTTACTTGCATTTGACTGTGATTGGGACTACGACGTAGTCCAGGCAATCGGTAACAATTCCTGTTTGAGTGGCCGAGCTAGTCTCATCACATTTGATGCGTTCGGTGAATCTGAGTCGTACGATGATTGTCGGCAGTGGTTAGCGCTCCATGTCGATTAATTCATCGTACGCTTGTACCAGTCGAACTTGTCTAATAAACCAATTGTCCTATTGTGTGTTTACCATGTATGAACACTATTGCTTGGACCTAAGGTACCCCTTACTAATGTAAAGACCCGTTTAACCTTGGTACCATGATCCGCTAAGACTCATGAGCCGGGCATGGTGGTATGGGACACCCTGGTCGAGCTGTCGGCCTACGCTAGGGCGACGAGCCTCCTCGTAGTGACCAGTGAGCAACCCAAACTCATGAGCCGAATACGGTGGTATGGGACACTATATTCGAGCTGTCGGCCTACACTGGCGCAGCCTGGCTGTGGTCCCCAGTCGGGTTGGTGACGAGCCTTCGAAAATAGACTGTCAGTTGGTAGGGCGTTGATGGAGTGACTTCGAGTATGAAATAGGCTTACCCTGGCACAGCCTGACTGTGGTCCCCAGTCGGGTTGGTGACGAGCCTTCGAAAATAGACTGCCAGTTGGTAGGGCGTTGATGGGTGACCTCGAGTATGAATTAAGCGTACGCTGAGGTGACGAGCTTCCCGTTGCAACCTACAGTTTATACTCGCGAACTTGCCTATCGTATGTGATTAACTAGGATTGAGACCCTAGATGGATCATTGTTTGAGTAAATGATAAAAAAGGGGGTACCTTAGCTTCCCAAACCTGCTGTATGAATGAGTCTAATTAAGAACTTTTATAAGGACGAGGAGTTCTCTTACCTGCAACTCTCTGGCGGGTCTATGTAGACCTGGAGTTGCATCACTGGGGCTAAAGGGACATGGATTAGAGGACATTACACTTCATCATTTTGTTTATTTTGGAACTATACATGTAATTATTTAACCTGGCAACATGTTGATATTATGGGGACTTACCACTTATATGCTTTATATATCTATCACAGTTTTCCGCCTGCATAATCTAATTGTCTCTGGAGTATGATATGCCGATGTAGTGTAATTCCATTCATGTTTAATGTGCTAATACAGATAACATTTAATCATCATTATCTATGTTACATAAGTGATGTGCTGGAACTCGGGAGCCGAGCTTTTGCTCGACCCCCCAATTTTCAGGGCGTTACACATCACCTAGGCGAATACGGATCTGGTGATACCCATTCTTGATGTCTATTTTGGAGAAAATTGTGGCATTAGCCATCATGTCCAGCATATCTTCAAGACGCGGTATAAGAAACCGACACGTAACTATAATCTTGTTAATGGCTCTGCTATCCACACACATATGCCACGTACAATCCTTCTCGGGCATCAAAAGGGTAGACACGACACATGGACTCATGCTCTCCTGAATGAACTCTTTCCTAAGAAGCTCATCAACTTGCTTCTTGAGTTCCGCATGCTCCGTGGGGTTCATTCTATAAGGAGGAAGGTTTGGGAGAGTCGACCCGGGGACAATATCAATGGCATGCTGGATGTCGCTCATAGGTGGAAGCTCATCCGGGAGGTCGTTAGGAAAGATATCACTGAACTCATCCATCATCTCAATCATCTCACTAATCAATTCTACACCAATCTGAGGGGTAGCCTCTTTAGTCACAAGGGCGTACACCCCCGAATCCTCCTTAGTTACTTTCAAATTCTTTTGCATTAATGATATGAAGAGACTTAGGTTTGGACTTCCTCGAAGTTCCAGGATCACCCTTCTTGGTGGTCTCATTCTTTCCCGGTATGCTCTTGGGTGGAAGGTGACTCAATCTAATTTTCTTGCCCTCAAACATGAATGTATGAATATTCGAGCGACCGAATATTGTAACGTCCAAGTCAAATAACCAACTTCTACCCAAGATGACGTAGCCGACATCCATTGGAACCACATCGCACCACAATGAATCCTTATACAAACTAGATGGGGATACGACATCTCTATGAGACTCTAATGAAGGACTCATCAACCCACGCCACTATGTAGGGCTGAGGATGAGACTCAACTTTCAAGCCCAGTCGACTCACGGTGCTGGTAGAGACCACGTTGGTACAATTGCCTCTGTCCACAATCACTTTACAATTCTTTTATCCACACTTGGTATAAGTGTAAAAGATCGTGTTCCTGCTCCAATCATCTTCTTTAGCTTGGGCGAAGGTGCATCTTACTATTGCGAGAGTGTGGGTCTCCTGATCATCAAACTCCTCATCACTATCACCAATATCAGGCTCATGTTCCTCTCGCAATTGTCCTCGTCATCCTCATCTGCCTCATCTATCATAAGTGCTTTACATCTTTCTTTGTTTGGGCATTCCTTTGGGAGGTGACCATAACCATTGCAACGGAAACACTGCATGTGCTCACTTCCCTTCGAACTAGTGTTGACTAGACCCTTACCTTTAACATATCTATTATAGGTGGGAGCACCAGTTGGGGCTTTGGTCTGGCTCCCAGGGTTAGGTTTGGCTCTCTAAGGAGCAACCCTGCCACTAGAATTACGAGACCCAAACAACTTCATGGTCGGTTGCACTAAGTATTGTTCAAGCTCCTCTACCCTAAGGTAGGCCTCCTCTAGTGTACTAACATCATGAGGGATGAGCTCATGCCTAATCTGAGGGTGCAGGCCCGTCCTAAAAGGAGACAGGGTCACAACAGGGGACTCATCGACATCACATCGCATCATGTACTCCTTGAATCTCTTGATGTAATCCGATACAGACATTGATTCTTGCTTCAAGGACCGCCACTGGTCTAAGAGGTGATCATGGTAGGAGAGCAGGGCATATTTTTCTTTAAGAAGTTTTTTTCATATCAACCCATGATGTAATGGGTTCATCTCCACACCGCTCTGCCTTCCGTTCTGTATTGGTCTAGAACAACTTGGCTTGACCCGTCAACTTTAACTTAGCGAACCTTGCTCGACGGTGATCTGACATATCATGCCACTCAAAGAAGTGGTCCATGTCAGCTAGCTATTCAAGGAAATGCTTTGGGTTCAAGCGACCATCAAATTTGGGAGCATCGACTTTGATGCTCTTTATAACCCTTTCCTTGGGGTCGTAACAATCCCGCGACTATCTACGGGGTGCGTGAGCGTGTAGTCCTACATGACCTATTCCCTGATCAAAGTTCCTATTACAACCCCTAATGAGTTCTACTGGGACTGCGCCCTGCTCCACTAGGTCCTCATCCGCTGGCTTTCCTGCCTTAGACTGGTGTTCTTCTCTGATGGCAGGGGCACCGTGAGAGGTAGCCTCTAGCTGCGTGACATGCTGGTTGTTGACAGTTGATTACGTGGCAGTGATCTTATTGTGCGTCTTAATGGCCATCAAATGGCTATTAATCTTTTCGAGAGACTAGACAATCTGATCCAGGTTCATGGTGGGGAATATACCAAAACCACGACTTGTTCGCGTTTGCATACACTAAACGACCCTAATGAGAGACAACCTAGCTGAATGTGTACTATATGATGACCCTTAGTACCTTAAACCCTATGGGCAACCCTAGAATGATCCTAATAAGGCTAAAATTGAAAATTCAGCAACTAGGTGTCTTAAAGTCACTAAATCTGAAAATTCCAGCAATATAGGACTTTAAAAATACCTAAGCAGAAAATTCAGTGAGCTACATGCGGCCTATATGCTTTACTATGGGTGTAGGAATTTTGTCGAACACCTACCCTACGCTAGACCTAAGCTTTGATACCGAATTTGATGTAGGATGATGGAAATTACCTTAGGATGCAAGATAAAAGATCAATTTACACATTAATTTCAGTAATCAACTTGTAAAATCAAACATATCCACATAATAGATTCGGAAATTCAGATTTATAACACGAAGGTCCTAGGTTATCATCACATACGTGGCACATGAAAATATATCATAATTCAAGAGTGGCCCACTTGGAAGTAGGGACTTCCAATCTAGCATGGGTAGTGCAACAACCATGTGGATAGACAATGATGCAAGCAAAAATCTAGTTTCGGGAAAGTTTCACGAAAAAATTCAGATATTAGGGTTTTGTATTCATGGATGGAGATTTAGGAATGGGGGTTTTAGGGATTCAAAAGATATAGGGTTTAGGAGAGTTTCAGAGGGAAATTAAAGAGGGAAAACCCCAAACAGGGGCCCACACGTGGTTGCCCGTACGGACTCACGTGCGTGCGTGTGCACGTGCGAGTCCACACGTGGTTAGGCAAATGGGAAGAAATAGAGGGATGATTTAATAGGGTTGATGGGTTTAGAAGATTGTAATGGAAGGGAAAGGAAGAATACAAGACAAGAAGAATACTTTTTTTTTTGAAGAAGAAGAAGAGAGAGGAAGTATGCACCTTGGGGAATTCACCACCAAACAAGCCTCTATCCTTCCACAATTCAATTAGAAGGGAGGGTTTCTCACAAACCCTAAAACACAATGAGGAAAATTCCTTTACACAAGAGAGCTTCTCTCTTTTCTTCTTCTTCTTAATAACTCCACTAGGGTTGGATGTCCCCCCCTTGTGCTTTTATAATTAAAAATTTGGAAAAATTACAACTATGTAACTCACTTAAGTGAAATGGCCTATTATCCAAAATAAGAAAACTAAAACACTTATTATCAATCTCATCCATCAAATAAATTCTAAAAGTAACAAAAAATATAAAGTAAGCAAGATCATAATCCAAGGGGCCCAGATCTAGAAGATCTGGTGGCCCGATGGCTTGATCGACAATATCCAACAGTCGAATCGACACAACATAAAAATCATGACTAAAATGGTCTCCTAAGTAGCCCACATGCATCATCTTAAAGTAGGATTTTCAAAATGGCCCAGCGGGTCCCATCTGGAACTCGTCTCTCATCTATAAAGTAAGTTGCGCTGATGTAGGTGGTCACCTCTATCTCTGGTACACTCGAGTAGGTCCTCTGATGTCCTCATCACCTTGTTGTTTATATGTCACCCAAGACGTGCATTATGTGATCCCTACCATTATAATGAGATGCCCCACAAATCAGGCCTATAAAATCATTAGTCAGGCCTGACATTAAAAGCAATGAATAACCATCACAAAACATCTAAATTTCAATTGGTGGCCCACATGATGGTTGGAGCAGCTTGACTTCTGGGGCGTCCAACTTTCATGGTGGGGAAACCATGATGGATGGTTTGGATGATATAAAACATCTGTGTGGGCCCTACACGCAACAATTGTTGTTTTTACAAGATCTCTGGATGAACCGGCCTTAATCCAAAAAGGCTGCCATAGGGTAACTCGCTCTAGGTACCTACTGGGGTTAGTTCTATAAATTGAGAGCCATGTGGGTTGAACTATCATGAGATCCACCCCGTCCATCAAGTTACTGCCTCATTTTAACCATTGAACCGAAAAACCATGATCATCCAAAACTCAGGTAGGCCACTCTATAAGAAACAGTTGGGATGGAATGCCCACCATTAGTTTTTTGTACAATGACTGTGGTGCTTATATGCCATCCAATCCATACATCTGATGTGCCTCATAAGGATGAAAGAATTAGCTAAAAGTCACAGTATTTTAAAACTAAAGTGGGCCATACCACATGAATTTGGAGGTTTTAGGTATAAATATTTTAGTGTGGCCCACCTGAGCGTTGAAGCATTCTGATTTTTGGGATCAAGGCCCAACAAGGAGTGGTGTATGTGATGGACAGAAGATTTCATGCATGTCAAGTCATTTCTCCCACATTACGATATTTCCAGAACTACTAACACACTCTTCTCTAACATGCAACCATCTACATTTTACTAGTCTTAGAAGAAGTCTCCTTTTCTAATGAAGGAAAAAGATTCAGTCCTCGTCTTTGGCAAAAGGAATAGATAGTGTGGATAACTCAGTTTCCACATCTGTTAAGAAGGCTTTTTCTCCAAACCTACTTATCCTCCAAAAACTATCCTTCTCCCCTCCCCCACCCTTACAGCAATTTCTGTTCCATTTTTCTCCTAACACTCCTAAGCTCTACATGTTCAAATCAAGTTATCATTTGAATCCAACATCTCGTCCATTTGGATGGGATGTCTAGCCCTTGATGGGCTTTGTTTCTCCTCCAACATGTTGTCTTGGAACTCACAAGCTGATTTGTGTCAATAGCCCATGAATGAAAATCAGAAACAAAAGAAGAAAAATTGTAAGAAGTTAACGTCCAAGATGGACTGGGTTTAGTATGAGGGGAAAACTACAAATCCATGGAACCCCACGAGAAGTCACTAGCATAGTACAAGAGTATCTGCAGTCTGTAGGCATGAACAAGTAGGTAGTCATGGACTGAAGTTACCCTTAATATAAGAAGGACAAAAAGGACACTATGGCCAATACTACAAGTAAAAATCACAAACATGACAAATAAGTAAACAAAGTCATGTTTAAGTTGAAATTTGTGGAAAATACATAACAGAACCTAGAAATGGGCAATGCAAACTAAAGTTTATATCTGAGGTGCAGTTTCTTTTGCAAATTGCAGCTGTGAAAACAGCAGAAGACTCAACAACTAGTGGGAACTAGCAGTTAAAAAGCACTAGCAGGAACATGAATCAGAGGAGAAATTTCACTGTAAAGTATGTGTAGAGTCAAAAGTTCCTTACCAGCATAGGAGCCCAGATAACACATATTAATATGAAGAGTAAACAGATTCCACTGCAGAATTTCGTCATTTTGGTTTGTTTCTCTCCTTGTTTGTGGTTTGCTCTATTCAAATCCGCATCACATTTGACAAGATACAAGCTTGCATGGATGTCCTCCAACTAAGAAGAAAGCAAAATGTAAAATTTGGAAACAACGTATTTTACTCATAGAAAATCTCAATTGGTGTGGATGACTAATAGACATTGATTATTTATTACCAAATCCAAATGGAAGTCAAACAACCAGTAGTCCATCAATATCTTTGTATAGGAATAAAATAACCGTAATATTTGTCCATTCCACTAACATACGAGGCTACAAAACTCACTCTTGAAAATAGAAACATGTCATGCTAGGAATGTCATTGTTTGATTTTGGTGTTGGGAGATGGGTAGGAATCTTAGGATATCAAGAGGAACTGGTATTGAAAATAATGTTCCATGTATCAGCTGATACTTCCAATATCATCAGTCGGTGATATAGAACTCAGAGGGAACACAATAAATACATTGTATTAACAATATGATCGTCGATACTGGTTGGTATATTCTATGTATTGTGATATAGCGATGAAGGTATTACAAAAATAATTGATATTGGTCGAAATCAATGATAAATGTCATATTTGGCAGAAAATACAAAAGAAAATCCATTTTTTGAACACATTTAATGGGTATTGTGTTTCTTGGTACGGTGTATCGCATCGAAACAAAACTTTGCTGGAGACATAGCAATCAAAGAGCATATTAGGGCCAAAACACCAAAGTTGAGATTTTATTTTATTTAAAAAAAAATTTCTCAACAGATTAGCAAGAAAAAAGTAGAAATTCATATCATGCACGAGTTTCATGCATTGAAATGGATTTCAAGCAAGAAATTCTGATTTTGAAGGTGAAAAATGCAAAAATTGAGGAAATCCTAATTTCTTCCGTTTTCTTTCACCTTTTAAAATCGTGACGTGTTGTACTTTTTAGTTTTTGGTTGTACTTTTTGTGTTTTATTGCTTGTATTGTATGTCACATGAATGATATCACCTCATTATGGATACAATTGCATCACTTGTGCCTAGTAGCACATACTTTTGTCTCCTAATAAGTATTATACGCAGTTTTTTTTTTTTTTTTTTTTTTTTTTTCAAAAAAAAAAACTTGAAATATTTTCTTTGATTTTGAATTTGAGTGAGAGATCGTTAGATCCCTCTTATCCCTATTCCTCGTTTCTCTCCCTCATATCATTCCTTATTCAACTAACCCTCCTCAAGGAAGGAGCGAGAGAGAGAGAGAGAGAGAGAGAGAGAGAGAGAGAGAGAGAGAGAGAGAGAGAGAGAGAGAGAGAGTCCTACTTAGACTCAAAAAGACAAAGAAAGCTGCAAAGAGAAAACGAGAGAGTCCTACTTAGACTCAAAAAGACAGAAAAGCCGCAGAGAGAAAAACGAGAGAGAGAGAGAGAGAGAGAGAGAGAGAGAGGTTTTGGAAAAGCTCAATTTAGGTCGGTCCTCCATCTTCCTTTATTTTACAATCACATAATTCTATGTTGATCTACACAATGGGCAGAATGGATTAGCCATGCATCCATTGTATACATCTTTCTCATATATGTGGAAAGGTATACTGATACACATGGCTTTAAGGCTGATGTGCAGAAGGTGGGATTTTACCATGATAAACGACGATCAAATTGAGCGGTTCATGGGCTTTTCAAGAAGGATTCAGTGTCCAGACATGAGCAGCTGAGTCTGTTCCACGGTTCGTCCTTTCTAGGTGCGACTAACACCTCGAGGTTCGCTGAGGTAGTCAGGTGGATCAAGCCCTGTTTTAACTGGGTGAAAATGAATGTTGACGGGTCATCCAGGGGTAACCCGGGGCTGGCTAGTGGTGGAGGAATCTGCAAGGACGATAAGGGCCAGTTCATCTGCGCTTTTGCATCTGGCTATGGCCTTGGTACTAGCTCCTATGCCGAGCTGCGAGTAGTGTTCGAGGGTCTACTCCTCCTCTCTAAGGGGTTCCAGCATATCATAATGGAATCCGACTCCTTGCAAGTGGTAAAGTTGCTGAACGAGGTCAGTCAAATGAGCTGTAAGTGGAACTATTGGCTAGAGCGGATAATGCTTTTGAAAAGCAGAGGTCGGATTGAATTTGCGCATATTTTCAGGGAAGGAAATGCTCCCGCGGACGCTTTAGCTCGCCAAGGCAGCGAGAGTTAGTCCACTTCCTCGTATGTCAGGATCTCTAATCTCCCGGCCAACATCCGCAGCCTCCTTTTCCTTGACAAGTTGGGTCTGGGTTCGATTAGAGAAAGGTAGCTCGCCTGTAGGTGTTCTTCCTGGTGCGCTGTTTTGGCGCTCCCTGGTTTGTTTTTTCCTGTCTCATATGATAGGTCTCCCTTGGTCCTTTTTTCCAGGGGAGACCCGAAATCAGTCTCTGTAATTTCCCGCTGCTTTAATGATATCTTCGTGGTGTTTCAAAAAAAAAGAGGCCAAATTATGTAAAGATCTTATAAGTTGGACCAATCCAACCACCAATGGACCGCATTGATTAACAATTGATTAAAGGTTTTCTTATTTGAAGTAAATGGAATTGATTTGGAAAATGGTATAATTCTCTGTGTAAGATGCGACTTGGCGGAGAGAATCGTACCAGTTTATTTTAAGACATTTAAATAGATCCACATCATTCAGTGAATTCCTACGACCTAATATTTTTAAAAACCTAAATCTTAGGTGGATTGGACCATTAGATGGGCCACATCAATTTAAGACAATCTTAGCCTAAAAATCATGTAATGATCACCTGTGTCGATCCATTGGATGGTTGAGATCTGATTTGATCTAGACCGACTATCAAAATTCGGATATCAAATTATGTTAACATCTAGGTTTGATGATCAATCTAACCATATGGTGGGCCACCTTGATCAATAAATGTGATTATTAGGATTATTATGATGTCTGGACGGTTCGGATCAAGTTGATCAACGATCATCCCTTGAAATTGATCAAAGTGATGACCAATGGTTAGTTTAGATCCACCTATCGAATATGATTAAACCCTAAATCATTAAAGTGGTTGAATCCCCAAATTTCAATTAAAATTGTCACAAACTGTTCAAATTCAGCTACCGTCGATGCGAGCTTCGATCGATTGAAGTTGTCGAAAATAGTCCAGCAACCAAACTGTGGGAATTTCGAATTTTGGGATTGATTGAAGTACGTTCGATTCAATCAAAGTCGATCGATGGAAAATCCTGTCAATTCGATTGACAGACATCTGGACGGTTTTGTTAATTTCTGAACTTTGATAATCGGATGCGTAAATTCATGATATATGTGATTTAGTGTACAATGGGCCACTAATGGGTTGTTTTTAAGCTGATCAATCACTTTTAATTGATCAAGTGGGCTCCACATCAATCTAAGATGATTAAAACCCTATTGTTAAGGGTTAGGTCCAAAAGGATTTAATCCAACAATAAATGATACCTATGTGGACCCCGCTGTGGGATCTAGATCAATCAAAGGTGGGCCCCACCATAAGAACCATTAAGATCAATCGATAATTTTATTTGTGTTTTAGGGAACTCTAATTCAAATCAAACCGATTGCTTTACGGAATCATCTCCACCACACAAAGGTGACTAATCTCGACGTGTTTTCCCTCCATTAAGTTAAAATAGATGGATTGTTTGATATGTTTGTATGCTTAACCTAATGTCGTTGATATGTGTGGGGCCGCACACGACCAATCGTGGCTCCTGCTCAACCGGTCGAAGAGTTTACTCGACCGGTCGTGACCAGTCGTGGACTGGCTCGACTCATAGTCCAACGAGCATAGGTTTTTGGGTTCCGAGGTGCTCGACCGATCGTGGATCATTTTCGACCGGTCGTGCGGTTTGCTCGACCAGTCGAGGTTACGCAGATTGGTTTCCGAATTTGATATGGACTGTGGATTTTGGTGTCGCCTTTCACAAGGGTGGGAAAGGGAAGTTGCCTAAACTATAAATAGGAGTCCCTGGGGCTTTTCTAGGGTTAAGGTGAGCATTGGAAAACATTATGAAATAATTCTAAGGTGTGGGCAAAGGGTTTTCTCTGTATTTCCAAGGGAGAGGTTAGTATATCGCTTTGTAATCTCTGTTTTTCTTCATAGTGGAAGATTGCATCCGTGGTTTTTTTACCCTTGTTGGGGTTTTTCCATGTATATCTTGTCTTGTGGTTTGCTTGGATTGCTTTGATCTTTTTCTAGTTTATATTTTTTTTCGTTTATCATTTGTGGGTGAGGCTTGAGATTGGATCTCGGCTCACTGCATTTGTTGACGTGCTGCGCAACAACTGGTATCAGAGCTATTGGTTTAGTTCTATTGGGAGCGATGACAGAAGAAGGGAAAACTAGAATTGAGAAGTTTGATGGTTCAAACTTTGCCTTCTTGAGATGCAGATGGAGGATTATCTGTATCAGAAGGACCTCTATATTCCTCTAGGAGGAAAAGAGTAGAAACCAGAAAAGATGACAGATGATGAATGATTTTTACTGGATTAGAAGGCTTTAGGAACGATCCGAGTCTCTTTGTCTACGAGCGTCGCCTTCAATATATCCAAGGTGAAAACTACAAAAGAATTAATGGAAGCCCTAGCCACCATGTATGAAAAGCCTTCAGCATCCAACAAGGTTCTTCTTATGAAACAGCTATTCAACATGAAGATGTCAGATGGTGGGAGCGTGGCTGAACATCTAAACGAGTTTAATATAGTCACGAGCCAGTTGGAATCCGTTGGCATTGTTTTGAGGATGAGGTCAGGGCGTTATTGATCTTATCGGTTCTTCAGACATTGGGATGGTTTGGTGATTGCTGTGAGCAATTCTTCAGGGTCGACAAAGCTGAAATTTGATGATGTGGCCGGTTTAATTCTCAGCGAAGAATCTAGAAGAAAGGCATCTGGAGTTTCAGGGGATTCAAGGAATGCTCTAAACGTTGAAGGAAGAGGAAGATCACTGAACAAATGAGACAATAAACACGGGTGTTCTAAGTCGAGAAAGAAGTCCAAGGGACTGAAAGACAAAGACGGGTGTTGGCATTACGGCAAGAAGGAGCATATGAAACGTGATTGCAGGGCGCTCAAGAAACAAGAAGGAAGCTCTCAAAGCGGGAAGGATTCAGTGAATCTATCAGAGGAGAGTGACACAGAGGCATTGATCTTGTCTCTTGATGCGAGGAATGAGTCATGGGTTATAGACTCGGGTGCTTCGTTTCATGCCACCTCATGTAGGAAGTTCTGCGTGATTATGTGTCAGGTGACTTTAGGAGAGTCTACCTGGGTGATGATGAGCCGTGCAATATTGTTGGAAAGGGAGACGTTCATGTCAATCAAAAAGACGGAACGGTTTTGAAATTGAAGGATGTCAGACATGTACCGGGTTTGAAACGTAATCTGATCTCAGTGGGGCAATTGACCGATACTGGTTATGTGACGACATTCACCAGTGATTCCTGGAAGATCACAAAAGGTGCCTTGGTGATATCTCGAGGCAAAAAGGAAGGTACTTTATAAGTGACTTCAGGATCGTACAGTTCACTCTCAGTAGCATCAACTAGAGTGAATGGGCAGTTATGGCATCGGAGGTTGGGACATATGAGTGAGAAGGGGATGAAAGTGCTATTGTCTAAAGGGAAGCTACCAGAGCTAGTCTATTGACTTGGAATTCTGCGAGGACTGTGTGTATGGCAAGCAGAAGAGGGTAAGCGTCAAGAAGACGGGACGCGCTCCAAAGACGCATCTGTTGGAGCTTGTAAACTGATGTGTGGGGACCGACACAAGTATTATCTCTTGGTGGCTCACGTTATTTTGTTTATTTTATTGATGATGCTAGCAGAAAATTGTGGGTCTATTTCTTAAAGTATAAATTAAATGTATTTGATGTATTTAAGAAGTGGAAAGTTATAGTAGAAAACAAGACAAGTAAAACAGTAAAATGTCTCAGATCTGATAATGGGGAAGAGTACTGTGATAAGAGGTTTGAGGAGTATTGTGCAGCAAATGGAATCAAACATCAGAAAACGATTCCAAGGACACCGCAACAGAATAGCATGGCTGTGCGCATTAACAGGACCATCCTTGAGCGCGCAAGGAGCATGAGGTTACATGCGGGGTTGCCCAAGACATTTTGGGCAGATGCTGTGAATACCGCCACATATCTCATTAATAGAAGTCCCTCAGCACTATTGGATGATGGGCTACCAGAAGAAGCGTGGACTGGAAAAGAAGTGAACCTTGTATATCTCAGAGTGTTCGATTGCACTTCATATGTTCACATTGATGCAGAAAACAAAAAAATCATCAGAAGCAAGGACGTAGTCTTCAATGAAAAAGTGATACGTAACGACGTGTGATAGAAAATAAGGCCAAGGAGAAAGAATTCATAGAGATGGAAGAGTTACCGGACACGGGTGTTACAGCGCCACATGATGATCATGCACAGGAGCATTATGAGGCAGAGCCGCATACACCGGTTGTGAGGAGGTCTACTCGGGAGAGGGGACCCACGGTCCGATACTCACCCTCCTTGCATTATCTACTACTGACAGATAATGGTGAGCCAGAGTGTTTTCAAGAGGCGTTACAGTCAGATACACGGGTTAAGTGGGAGCAAGCCATGGATGAGGAGATGGACTCTCTTGAGTCTAATCATACATGGAAGCTAGTCACTCTACCTAAGGGTAAGAAAGCTCTTTATAACAAGTGGGTTTACAGACTGAAGGAGCACGATGGTTCGAAACGGTACAAGGCCAGACTGGTTGTGAAAGGTTTTCAACAAAAGGCAGATATCGATTTCACTGCAATATTTTCACCCGTGGTGAAAATGTCTACGATTCGCATGGTCTTGAGTATAGTGGCTACAGAGGACTTACATCTAGAGCAGCTAGATGTTAAGACAACCTTTCTTCATGGGAACCTTGAAGAAGAGATATATATGCATCAACCGACAGGATACGTGGCACTAGGAAAGGAGAACAAGGTGTGCAGACTGAAGAAGAGTCTATATGGCCTGAAGCAGGCCCCGAGGCAGTGGTACAAGAAGTTCGACAGTTTCATGTCGGGAAACGGTTACAGGAGATGTCATGCTGACCACTGTTGCTATTTGAAGAAGTTTGATACGTCATACATCATCCTTCTTCTGTACGTTGATGATATGCTTGTAGCCGATTCAAGCATGAAGGACATCTCAGATCTCAAAAGACAACTGTCTAGATAATTTGCCATGAAGTATTTGGGAGCTGCAATATAAATCCTAGGTATGAAGATAAAGCGTGACAAGGAAAACAAGAAACTGGTTTTATCACAGGCAGAGTACATATCCGAGGTACTTGAATGATTCAATATGGGAGGTGCTAAGCCGATTAACACTCCATTAGCTAATCACTTCAAGCCATCTAAGGAGCAAGGTGCAAAGACGCAGGAGGAACGGAACTACATGGCTAAAGTCCCATACGCGTCAGCTATTGGGAGTCTCATGTATGCTATGGTGAGCATGAGGCCAGACATTGTTCAAGCAGTGAGAGTTGTTAGTAGGTTCATGAACAACCCCGGGAAGGAACATTGGGAAGCTGTGAAGTGGATCCTTAGATACCTGGTAGGTACTATGGATATAGGGTTGTGTTATAGAGGATCGAAAATCAAGCTACAAGGCTACGTAGATTCATATTTGGCAGGAGATATCGACAGCAGAAGAAGCACTACAGGCTATGTCTTTACTCTGGGTAGTGCTGTAGTCAGTTGGGTCTCTCAGTTACAGAAGATAGTATCTATCAGTACGACGGAAGCAGAATATGTTGCGGCTACAGAAGCGTGCAAGGAGATGGTGTGGATGCAAGGTTTTATGAAGGAGTTGGGTAAGAAGCAAACAGATTGCAAGTTGTACAGTGATAGTCAGAGTGCAATATACTTGGCTAAGAATTCAGCCTTTCATTCAAGGACCAAGCATATTGCCATCAAATATCACTTCATACGTTCGTTACTGGAAGATGGATCGATTGTTTTGGAGAAGATTCATATAAGTGAGAATCCTACGGAAATGCAGACCAAAGCGGTCACACGGGAGAAGCTGAAGCTCTGTTCAGCTTTGATTGGTCTTCAGACTTGAAGATGGGGAGGTGGTGCACTCCGGATAAAGAAGACAAAGGTTTATGGCGATGTGTCTCCAAGTGGGAGATTGTTGAGAAGTGGAACCACATCTGGAGCCGCGCACGACCAGTCCTGGCCCCTGCTCGACCGGTCGAGGAGTCTACTCGACCGGTCGTGACCAGTCGTGGACTGGCTCGACTCAAAGTCTAGCGAGCATAGGTTTTTGGGTTACGAGGTGCTCGACCGATCGTGGATCATTCTCGACCGGTAGAGGGGTCCTCTCGATCGGTTGTGCAGTTTGCTCGACTAGTCGAGGTTACGCAGATTGGTTTCTGAATTTGATACGGACTGCGGATTTTGGTGTCGCCTTTTGCAAGGGTGCGAAAGGGAAGTTGCCTAAATTATAAATAGGAGTCCCTAGGGCTTTTCTAGGGTTAAGGTGAGCATTGGAAAGCATTAGGAAATAATTCTAAGGTGTGGGCAAAGGGTTTTCTCTGTATTTCCAAGGGAGAGGTTAGTATATCGCTTTGTAATCTCTATTTTTCTTCATAGTGGAAGATTGCATCCGTGGTTTTTTACCCTTGTTGGGGTTTTTCCACGTATATCTTGTCTTGTGGTTTATTTGAATTGCTTTGATCTTTTTCTAGTTTATATTTCGTCTCGTTTATCGTTTGTGGGTGAGGCTTGAGATTGGATCTCGGCTCACTGCCTTTGTTGACGTGCTGCGCAACAATATGTTCTCTTACTTGATCTGAATAAACGTGTGTTTTGATGATGGATTGTTGTAGTAGTAATATGTGGTTTGATTTAATATGTTCGTATAGTTAATGATCTGAGTTATTGTGTTGATGCATTTTTTGTTCTGATTTTACCATAATGCCACTTATGAGTTGCATGTCATACTGATATTAATGGATAATATGGAGCTGTGTTGATTCAAATATGAGAATCGAAATGGTCATACAATACTTGATTCACTACTGCTTTGCTATGATTGTGTATCCATCATTGTATGTACAATACGTGTTGAATTCTTGGGGGATCTTTGTTAATGGTTTACATGGTAAAGTCGTTAAAAGATGCTCACTATACTAGTAGAAGCCTAATTAAAGAGTAGATGTGGGCCTTGCCCATGCCTACCAAAATGGTAGAAGCCTGCAAAGGGGAATATGCGGGTTGATAGGTTTCCAACTCAAGCAAGTGGATAGTTTCCCACTTGATGCATTCACGCATTCATGCATAACAACATTTGCATTTTTGAACTCATATTATATATAATTGTTGTTGCTCTATTTTAAGTTGATGTGAAGAACCATGTCGGGACTTCTCACTAGGCCTGGCTAGCTGATCCTGTATTGATGTAAAACCGTACAGATGTGATTGAGGATGAGCCATTGGCTCAAGAACAGGAAGATGTGATTGAGCTAGAAAAGGACCCACAGGACGCATGGCTCTTCTTGATAGCGGAAGAAGTAACAACTTTGGACCAACCATGATTATTACACCTAGTTTCCATCTGATGACCTTTGGATGTTATTTGTTTCTTTGGAAGTTGTTGAACATGTTTTATTTGTTGATTGGATTGATTATTTGATGTCTAGTTGTTTAAGACCACGAATGCGAGGGTCCTTAGTTGGATTAAGAATAAATGATTGGAACGGATGGTTGATTTCTAACATATGAAATGTGGTCGAATATGAATGGAACCTAGATCTATGTGAGTAATTCTAATTGGGGAATTTTATGTAAACGCATGGGTTAATTGATGTACACTTAGTGTACAAGTTGTGACGTGGATCTTGGGTCCGAAACATATGGCAAGCAACCGAAATCTGGGTCGTGATAGTTTGGTATCAGAGAGATTAAGTTTTAAATAATGTATGACTTGTAGGTTATGGTTACCACACAAACATAAACAGTAGGTTCCTGAAATTAGAAATTGTATACATAGGATTCCCTATGTGTGTAGGGGAGAACTTAGAAACCAAGGTTAGGATCCCCTATAATGAGTCCTTCTGGTAGATAATCTTGCCTATGTTGTACCACAACATGGAATTGCAAAATTAGACTGAAAATAATTTTAATGAATTTTAATCAATTACCTTCTGCTGGACGGCAGAAATCACTCTTCTTCAAAAATTCATAACTATTAAAGTATAACTCCAATCGAGGCGATTCAAAAGCCAGATCGTAGCTGGACAAGACTAATTGTAGGGAAAAGTAAACAAAAATTTAAAACATGAGATTCTGTACTGATTCGGTGAATTAGGACCAACTGGTCGAGTTTTACCCATTTTTGGACAGGCTGGACTCGAGGAATTTTAGGAATTTCTGTAGTTATCAAAATAAGCTCAAATTTTACGGTGACTAAGTAGACTTGCAGTTTGACCTGTAGAAAAATATTGGGAAGAAATTGAGTCTTTTAAAGCTGTGGAACAGCGACCGAAACAGCACTTAGTAACCAGTAAAGACGATCTGTTCAGATTGGCGCCTTGTCGGTCCAAACGGCAGAATTCTCTCCAGCAAAATCTTTTTACTTGAAAATATTGTTTTTGGACACCCATGCGTTCAACTATAAATTATAAAATCATATCCCCTTACTAAATTAACTTCTTTTCTTATAGGATCAAATGGATCCCAAGAAGACCCGTAGCATTCAAGATTTGATGCCCTCTGCAAGTGCACCTCTCCCTGACCACCCCTTAGCAAATCCAACTATTCCTGAAGAATCGGGGATGGCTCCTGAAGAGCAGGATGAGAATAGAGTAAATGGAGATGAAGTGGGCGATGTAGGGCAAGTTCCTCCACCACCTCCTTCGGTTAATACAGGTGGTGCAGGCAAGGTGTCCCATATCGGTATCGGTTGGCATAACGGTGCCCCTTAAAACCGATACGGATACGGGGGCGTAACGGCGATACGGGGGCGTAACGGTCGTAACGGGCGTAAAAAATTTTTTTTTGCCAAAAAAATATGAAAAAATATGGATTAAATCCGGAATATTCTAAGCATTCCAAATATGCATTCATTTATAAATTGGAACATGTTTATGGTGGTGTAACGGTCCACTCTTTGGTGAGAAGTTGTATCGGACTGTCTGATGAATTTATGAACCAGATAACCTAAATTTGACTACAAAATTCATATATTTCGTTTTCTAACTATCTACTATCAATGATAGATATATTAGAATGAATGTAATATGAAAATATCTTACATTTAGGTGTTTGCAATTATTTTTGAGGGCCAAAATTCATGTGTAAATAGAAAAAAATATTTTAAAAAATATAAAATGACACCCCAAATATGTAAAATACACATTAACATGTTCTACTATGATTAACACATCATATGGCATCATTAAAACAGCAAAAGAATCATTAAAAAATAATTTTTCAAATTGTCAAAAAAAGGGCCAAAATAAATGCATAAATAGAAAAAATGTATATAAAAAAAATAAAATGGCACCCCAAATATGTAAAATGCACATTAACATGTTCTACTATGATTAACACATCATATGGCATCATTAAAACAACAAAAGAATCATTAAAAAATGATTTTTCGAATTTTCAAAAAAAAGGGCCAAAATAAATGCATAAATAGAAAAAAATATATAAAATAGCACCCCAAATCTGTAAAATGCACATTAACATGTTCTACTATGATTAACACATCATATGGCATCATTAAAACAGCAAAACAACTATTAAAAATTGATTTTTCGAATTTTTAAAAAAAAGAGGCCAAAATTCATGCGTAAATAGAAAAAATATTAAAAAAATATAAAATGGCACCCCAAATATGTAAAATGCACATTAACATGTTCTATTATAATTAACACATCATATGGCATCATTAAAACAGCAAAAGAATCATTAAAAAATGACTTTTCGAATTTTCAAAAAAAGAGCCAAAATAAATGCGTAAATAGAAAAAAATATAAAAAAAAATATAAAATGGCACCCCGAATCTGTAAAATGCACATTAACATGTTCTACTATGATTAACACATCATATGGCATGATTAAAACAGCAAAACAACTATTAAAAATTGATTTTTCGAATTTTAAAAAAAGGGGCCAAAATTCATGCGTAAATAGAAAAAAATATAAAAAAAAATATAAAATGGCACCCCAAATCTGTAAAATGCACATTAACATGTTCTACTATGATTAACACATCATATGGCATGATTAAAACAGTGAAAGAATCATTAAAAATTGATTTTTCAAATTTTCAAAAAAAGGGCAAAAATAAATGCGTAAATAGAAAAAAATATATAAAATGGCACCCCAAATCTGTAAAATGCACATTAACATGTTCTACTATGATTAACACATCATATGGCATGATTAATACAGCAAAACAACCATTAAAAAAAAGTTACCATTATTCGGCCGATACGGGCCCGTTACGATGGCCCGTAACGGCCGTTCGCCATAATCGATCGTGATCGGCCGACGCCGGTACGGTAAAAACAGTAACGGCCGATACGACCCCGAATCGCGTATTGGCCGTCACCGTTGCCGTTACGTATCAGCCGATACGGCCGATACGTAACCGATTTGGCATTCCTTGGGTGCAGGGCCAAGCACTCATTTGCCGTTATCTCCGACTACATTATGTGCCAACTTCAATGGAGCCTACATTCAGCCCTAGGATGCACCATTTGGGTTGGTGACTCAGATGGCAGCCATGATGAAACAACAACAAGAATAATTTGCGTCTTAGTGGGACATGCTGCAAAATTTGAGCCAAACATCTCAGAATCGTCGGAATTCTTCACCGCACGGAACAGAACAACCTCGAGAAGTAGATATTCTTGAAGAATTTACCAAGTTGCGTCCGCCAATTTTCAAAGGCGCTTTTGATCCATCGGTTGCAGAAGCTATGGACTGCCATGACAATTAGAAGGTCAAACTCATGAAATTTTTCCTGCAGGGCGAAGCAGATGTATGGTGGAGAGCAGCTAAGAAGATGGTACTAGCCGGACACTTGTGTACATGGAAGATGGCAGAGTTCATGAGCTTGCAGCAAGGAGCGATGATTGTGGCTCAATATGAGGCCAAGTTCATTGAGCTATCGAGATATGTTTTAAGGCTAGTAGAAGATGAAGATTACAAAATAACAAGATTTGAAGAAGGCTTTCGGTAGAATAATCGAACATGATTTTGTTGTGTGGATATTCAGAAGTACTCCGAGATTGTAGATAAAGCCCTTCGAGTAGAGAGGGATTGTGGGCGTTTTCTAAAATCTAAGGTAGGAAGCCAAGGCAAAATCGCACCGAATCAATCACAACCTCTAAAGAAGAAACAACGGAAGCATGTTTAGGCAGCAACATCGGGAAATCAAGAGCAACACTTCCCTGAAAATTGCTCGTATTGTGGGAAATATGGGCATACAACTCAAATTTGCAAAACCGGACTTAGGGATATGGGAGTGATACCTCTTCAACAAATATCCCTTAGATTACAACTTTCGGCACCTACATAGCAGTCGGGTCAGGCATCGCGTGCATTACCTCCTAGGCCTCCGCAGAATCAGCAGAGTAGGCCTTAACTTCCTGCACCTCAAAGTCAGGGGAATAAACAAACCAGAGAAAAGCCGTCGAGAGCATGGATTTACTCTGTCCGTTCTATTATGCCAACAGAGAAGCTAGAAGATAACCACAATGTGGTGGAAGGTGCGATTGATATGAATGTCATTCTAATTTTTGTGTTGTTTGATTCTGGAGCCACATTATCTTTTGTTGCGTCATACGTGGTAACTCGATTAGGGTTAAAACCAAAAAACCTTGTAAAGAAGATTTCTGTGGAGTCTCCCATAGGGAAGCCCATTGTTCTAGATAAAATTTGCAAATCTGTCCCTATCATACTAGGAGGGATTCCAATGATAGCTAACTTGGTTGTCATGGACATGGCAAGATATGATATTATTTTTGGCATGGATTGACTTACCCTTAACCTGCCAAGTTGGACTGTTATGAAAAGACTGTCAATTTTCTTGCACTTGGAAGAGAGTCACTGTAATTCAAGGGAAGAAGAAGAATGAAAGGATTGAGCGTGTTATGGTGTTGATAAATGGAGAAGCACTAGAATTGTCTGTGGACCAAATTTCGGCAGTGAGGGAATATCCTGAACTTTTCCAAGATATATCGAGTTTACCACCTCGCCGAGAAGTAAATTTCAGTATTGATCTTCTACCAGGATCCGCACTGATATCTATGTCCTCATATCGAATGACGCTTGTTGAGATGAAGGAACTAAAGGAACAACTAGAAGAATTGAAGGCTCGGGGATTCATACGGCCAAGCACGTCACCGTGGGGTGCGCTGGTGCTTTTTGTAAAGAAGAATGGTACTTGGCGCTTGTGTATTGATTATCATCGATTGAATGAGGTGCCGATTAAGAACAAATACCCCCTGCTGCACATTGATGATTTATTTAATCAGTTAAAAGGAGCTCGATATTTTTCCAAGATTGAATTAAGATCTGGATACCATCGGAATCAAATTCAAGATGAAGACATCTACAAGACGGCCTTTAGAACGAGCTATGGGCACTATGAATTTTTGGTTATGCCCTTTGGACTAACCAATGCCCTAGTAGTGTTCATGGACCTGATGAATAGAGTATTCCAGCCTTACCTGGATAACTTTATCATTGATTTTATTGATGATATCTTAATCTACTCCAGGACTAGTGAAGAACACGAGTTACATTTGAGGACGGTGTTACAGACTCTAAAGGATAATCAACTATATGCAAAGTTCTCAAAATGTGAATTCTGAAAGGAGAGTGTCAAGTTCCTTAGCAATGCTATTTCAGAGAAAGGAATTGCAGTAAACCCTGCGAAGATTGAACATGTGGTGAAATGGGAACGACCCACAAATGTCTTAGAAGTTAGAAGTTTTCTTGGACTTGGGGGGTACTATAGAAGATTTATCAAAGATGTCTTGAAAATCTCCAGACTATTGACAAATTTGACTCGGAAGGGAGTGCCATTCAAATGGACTAAGAAGTCTGAAGAAATCAGTGTTTGAGTTATCGGTCTTGCTACAAAATTCGCTGGCTGGAGATTAAAAAAAAAAAAACAATATCATTATCGCCGATAACCGGAAATGCGGGGAAAAAGGGAAAAAACATGTGAAAAACGGTGGAGTTTTCCAGTGAAACTTAAGGACATGCCTAAATATACATATTTGCAGATTTAGAAATACAAAAATTGCAAAAAGAATGCATTACACAATAAGTTTTCAATTAATGAAGCCCAAAAAGCATGCACTGCAATAAGAAATCACTCCAATCAATATGATTTAGGGTCATGACCTATCCGTAGATGGTCCCATGATTTGGACTGCTCAAATTAAGTTATAGTACGTAATGCGTACAATTTCATATGCATGCATAGAACCATCAAACTCCATAAAAGTATTAAAAACCCTTATAAACCATGATGGCCCCTTGACGTGTATATAATCTGGTAAGCGGGGCCAACATATTTTGTTGGATAGGAGACATGAGCCATGGGAACTACGGTTCGAATGCCTAGGATCCCTCAATGGATCCTTGACTGTGGGGGCCACCATGATATATGTGCCTTAAATCTATTCTGTCCATTTATATCAAAAGCTCCTCCTATGGCATTATCCCAAACATGAAGGAGATCCAAGTCCCGGGTGGACCACACCACAGGAAACAATGGTCATTGGTCATTGACTATTAAAGACTTCTTGTGGGCCACAAAAGTTTTTGATCAAGCTGATATTTGTATCATCCCTTCATCCATGTCTTTCTGACCTCATAAGAAGGTTTGATGGAAAATAAACATTTTGGTGGCCGCTAAGAAATTTTTAATGATGGATATCAATCATCATTGTTTCCTATGATGTGGTCCATCTAAGGTTCGGATCTGCTACATTTTTAGAATAATTCCCTAAAATGAGCTGTAAAAATGGATGGACAGCATGGATGTAAGGCTCGTACATCATGGTGGGCCCCAAAGTGATTCAATGACCTAGTGGATTTGTGGATCCACGCAACCATGCCCTCAAAATCGGACGGTGATTGCATGCCAATGGAACTTCCACAAGTGGAAGCTAGGTGGGGTCGTGGTGATGTTCATGAGAAATCTACTCCGACCATCTGTTTTGCTAGATCATGTTAGAAAGTGGGCCAAAAAATGAGGGAGATCTAACACTCAAGTGGGCCGCATGATAGGAAATGACAAGAATTGAATCTCCACCGTTGAAACATTCGTGGGGTTACAAAAGTTTTGGACCGGGTTCATATTTTGTGTTTTCAGTTTCCTAGTGGGAATGACCTTATGAATGGTATGGATGGCATATAAACATCACGATGGACCCTGGGGAGGTTTCAACAATCAGCATTAACCTACCCGCTGTTTCCTATTGTGCAACCCACTTGAATTTTGGATATATCTCATTTTTTGGCCCATGTCGTAGCGTGATATGGAAAAATGGATGGATGGTGTTGATTTCTCACAAACATCATAGTGGGCCCCACCTAGCTTCCTTAGCAAGAAGTTCCTCTGGAAGGCTTTTGCAAGTAGTTCGCGTCCCTCAAAATGGGGCACGGATTGGGTACTAACCCCACAAGGAGGCACTTATAGATGGAGGTCATGTCAGGGCTAATGTGAGGCCCACTGAGATCTATATGTTTTATCCATGCCGTCTATCTATTTTAATAGACCATTTTAGGGTATTAAACAAAAAGGAGTCAGATCGAACGCTCAAGTGGACCACACCACATGAAGCAATGGGGATTTAAAGTCTACCATTGAAAACTTCTTAGGAGACACAAAAGTTTTAGATCAAACTGATATTTAATTTTTGACCTTCATACAAGTTTGAATGATCTTATGAACATGTTGGATCATAAATAAAAATCATGGTGGGCCCTAGGATGATTTCAGCGGTAAGAGTTCAATCTCCTTGGTCCCTGCTTCATGTGGTGTGGTCCACTTAAGCCTAAGATATGCCTCCTTTTTTGGGATAATGCCCTAAAATGATCTATCAAAATAGATGTACAACATGGATAAAACATATTAATCATGGTAGGTCCCATAGAGCCCCTAACATGACCCTCCGTCTTTAGCTATGTCCTTGTGAGGTTAGTACCCAATCCATGCCCCTTAAAATCAGCCCAAGTGTAGTACCCAATCCATGCCCCTCAAAATCAGCCCATGGGTGGAACCTTGACCGTGGGGCCCACCTTGATGAATCAAGTTGTATATCTTCATTGTCCATTCATTTTGGCATATCATTTTAGGGCATGGGCCATAAAATGAGGCAGATCAAAATCTGAGATGGACCACACCACAGGAAACAATGGTCATTGAATGGCCACCTTTAAAAACTTCTTGGGGCCCACGAAAGTTTTGATCAAGCTGATGTTTTTGTTTTCCCTTCATCCAGATATGTGTGGCCTAACCAAGTGGTTGGATGGCAAATAAACAATACAGTGGGCCTTAAGAAGTTTTTAATGGTAAGCATTCAATCACCACTATTTCTTGTGGTGTGGTCCACTTGAAGTGTAGAACTGATTCACTTTTCGGTCCATGCCATACAATGATCTTCCAAAATAGACAGACAACATGGATAAAACACATTAAATCATAGTGGGGCCCACATAGCATTGAAACTAGTTAAGACTAGTGAATCACAACTCGCATGTCACAGGGCCATCGTCCCCTAAAAAAGGCTTTAGAAGCCATTTGGGCAAACTGCAAAAGAGGGTTTCGAAACCCACTGTTTCAAAATCCCAAAATCCTACCCAAAATCTACAAAGAATCCACCAAATTTTGTAGATTGTTAGCCGGAATCCCCGTTGCTTTTGAAATCTCTCATCAATTGAAAAAACGAAAGAGGAAAAGCTTTATGCCAACCTTAAGAAGTGCACATTCATTTCAAAGAGTGTTATGTTCTTAGGGTTCATAGTATCATTTGAGGGCATGTGAGCGGATCCCAAGAAGGTCATGACTATAGTTGAGTGGCTTGAACCGCGCAATATTCGTGAGGTGCGAAGCTTTCATGGCTCAGCAACTTTTTATAAGCAGTTCATTAGAGGGTTTAGTTCAATCATGGCTCCCACCACAGATTGCATAAAGAAAGGAGAGTTTGTATGGACTAAAAGCTGCCTCTAAAACATTTAAGAAGATTTAAGGGCAAGATTAGCGAAGCTCCTATCATGCGCCTTCCAGACTTTTCTAAAGTCTTTGAAGTTGCTTGTGATACATCTGGGGTAGGTATAGGTGGATTACTTAGTCAGGAATGGCATCCTATCACTTATTTTAGTGAGAAGTTGAATGAGGCAAAGTAATGGTATTCCACATATGACAAAGAGTTTTATGTGGTCGTCCAATCCTTACGCCACTGGCGGCATTATTTACTACCGCAAGAATTCGTCTTGTTCTCTGACCACACGGCCTTACGTTACCTCAGTTCCCAAAAGAAACTAAACCCTAGGCATGCTAAATAAGTCTAATTTCTTCAGGAATATTCTTTCGTCCTTAAACATAAGGGCGGGGTCGAGAACAAACCGGCTGATGCCCTTAGTCGTCGTGTGGAGCTACTCCAGAGTATGTGTGGAAGTGACTGGGTTCGAGCGGCTAAGAGAAGAGTATCCTACATGCCCAGATTTTGGTGAATTGTATGCGTCACTACGAGATGGTCAGTCGAGCGACAGTCGTGGGTTTGTCATCATCAATGAGTTCCTATTTAAAGATGGTGGACTCTGCATTCCCCGTACTTCCCTCCGTGATTTTCTAGTTTGGGAACTTCATGCAGGAGGGGTAGACAATCATTTGGGGAGGGACAAGACCATTGCCCTTGTGGAGGATAAATTCTATTGGCTAAAGACTCAAGTGAGATGTTGCCAAAATAGTTGGGCAGTGCGGACTTGTCAACTGGCGAAGCAGATAAAACAAAATACAAGATTGCATACGCCTTTACCAATGCCCCAAGCTTCATGGCAGGATATTAGTATGGATTTTGTGTTGGGCTTTACTGAAGACTATCAAGAAACACGATTCTGTATTTGTGGTGGTGGACCGTTTTTCCGAAATGGCCCATTTTATTCCATGTTTGAAAACGTCAGATGCTTCCAATGTGGCTAAACTTTTCTTTGGGGAGGTAGTGTGTTTATATGGTCTACCTAAGAACATAGTGTTTGACCATGATGTACGTTTTATGAGCTATTTTAAGAAGACATTATGACACATGATGGGGACAAGGCTTCAATTTTCATTTGCCTATCTTCTTCAAATAGACGGTCAAACTGAGGTCGTCAATAGGAGTCTTGGAAATTTGCTTAGATGCCTTATGGGTGATCATGTCAGAACTTGGGATACTGTTTTGCCTATAGCCGAGTTAGCATATAATAATTCTATTAATAGGTCCATGGGCATGAGTCCATTTGAGGTTGTGCATGGCTACAAACCTAGGAAACTCGTACATCTCATACCTATGTCTGTGTTGCATAGGCCATCTGAGTAAGCACATGAGTTTGCACATCACATACATGAGTTGCATAGTGAGATCAGGAAGTAGATTAACTTAAGTAATGAAAAATACAAAGCATTTGCTGATTCTCATCGCAAATTTCAAGAATTCCAGGTACGAGATTACATCATGGTTCATATGAGGCCTAAACAGTTCCCACATGGGGATGTTAAAAAGTTGCATGCGCGTAATGCAAAACCATACAAAATACTGCAGAAACTGGGTCATAATGCGTATATAGTAGACCTTCCACCTACCATGGGAATTATCTCTACTTTTAATATGGAATACCTAGTACGATACAAGGGTCCTCCCATAGACCATGATCCAATCCCTAACCTATGTCCCATACTTAACCAATCATCCCAGCCTTTTCCATCTTTACCTTCCTTGCCTGCTTAAAGTGAACAAGCCGAAGACATACTGGATGTGCAAGCGGTTTCCACTCGCCATGGGGGTTTCGGAAATTCCTCATCAAGTGAAAGTACAGATCGATTTTAGATAGCACCTGAATTACAAAGGCAGAGCTGCAGACTTTTGATCCCAACATGTTAGAGCGTTATAGGAGTTTTAGTCCGCCAGAGGAACTCTTCTCAAACGAGGAGGACATCACGTCATGTACACCTTTGCGTACGTATCAAAGGAGGCAGGCCACACCGATTTCTCTGTGGCTAGGCGAGTACCTAAGTTTATGTTGAAGACCCCACTTTAGGGAGTGATTTGGACCGTTGGATTTGAGGGACGTGACGATCAGGCCATTGGATCGCATGGATTACATGATCGGGCCATTGATCGTGAACCAGTCTCGTCATTATAGGACATAAATATGTTTTAGGATTTAGTTCATAATTGATTTATGCTTTGGGCGCCTTGAGTGATTTGGTTTGATTTTTCATTAGAGTAGGGTTATTTTGGTCAAAAGTCATTAAACAGGGTTTAATTTGTAATATTGGAAAATCTTGAGGCTATATAACCGGGGAGGGGGGGTTGGGACATCCTCATTGCTTGCTTTTGTGATAAATAAAAAAGAGAACTCTCTTGTTTTCTCCCTAATCTTCTTGCAATGTGAGGATGTCTTCCATGTGACTTAGAAGGAAGATCCGTGCGAAGCCTATCTTTATCAACGGAAGTGCAAGGCTTCCTTCTATCCCCACATTCACATCTCTTCATCAACAATCGAAGTATTTCTTCAAGTTTCTTCTTTTCTTCTTCTCCCTTTCTCTAAATCCATCAACAACCTTCTGATTCTCCTCCATACATTTCTCGGCAAGCCGAACCAAAAAAAATTCCATACCCTAACCCTAAACCTAAAAATCCAAAAACTTCCAATTTCCCCAAATTACCAAACCCTAGATCTTCACAACCTTTAATAAAACTCAAATCCCTACATTCCCTAAACCCAAAACCCTAATTCCTTTCTCCTAATACCCAAACCCTTTAACCCGTTTACCCCATTTACCCCATTAACCCTAATTCCAAGTTTTCCCCAATTTCCCTAAACCCTAATCGCACCCTAGGTAGTATTAGACCTTTCTCTTTAAAATAGGCTTAACCCTCTGCTATTTGGATGTTTCTACATCCATTACATCCTAGTTTCCCATATTTAATGGTCTTGTAGGATGATTTTAGGCAACCTAGGCTTAAACTATGCATGATGTCCTCTTAAAATTTTGGTATCTGTGATGATGGTAGCAAGCTTTGTGATTTTCATTAATTCATTTAATTTTGCTGATTGATCTCTCACATTATTTGAGTTCATGCATTGGTCCTACATCACCAGTTGTCCAACGTTCTACTCGTCATCTCAATCCCAAAAGCAAAGAGAAGCAATGAAACACCGATTGTTTCTTTCAGCCCAAATAGTCCAAAGGACAACAAGAAGGAAGATAAAAAAAAGAAACAGAACTAGAGGATCTACTTGATGAAGCCCTCTGGATGATTCAAAGAAACCAAAAGGAGCACCATTTATTATAACTGAAATTTTAGGAGATGAAATGCCTACCAAAGATGAAAGCCCCTTGGGAATTAGAAATGATGCTCCCCAACACCTAATAAAATCTGGAAGTGAGAATTTTGGCCAAAACATGATAAGGCCCCATAATTAGGCAATAGGCTTGAAATTCTTCAAACATTCATCTCTCTCTCTCTCTCTTAGGAATCAGGAAATAAAGGCGTGCCCACCTCTATTGAAAGGCGACCTCTAGAGTTGAATCCTAATTAAGGTGTGCCCACCTCTATTGCTGGCAGGAACCTTTTTCCACTATCAGCTTGATTGAATGAAATTGGGCTGCCACTTCCACATGACTGGAGTCTCCAATTTTCCCTTCATGGCCATGAATGATGCTCTTATGCAGCTATGCCTGCAAATCCAGTGTTGCCAAAAGAGCAGCCATCAAAATTGTTTTTGTAGCAACCAGGAGGGAGAGGATTCCAAACAAATTGTCACCAATCGACTTTAGGATTCCAATGCACCATGTCGCCCATGAAGCAACAAACAAGACTTGATGAATTTTTCCTAGCTTCGAGTTGGTTTTGCACCACAATTGAATGAATCTGAATAACTTTCCCACCAATTCCCAAACCGAGGAAGATCTATCTCTAAATACACTGTTATTTCTTTCAAGCCAGATCACCCAAAGAGTGGAGAGACAGGCCATGTATCATGTTGCTCCATGAAGCAACAAAGGGCACTTGATGAAATTTTCCCAACTTCAAGTAGGTTTTGCAAAGTGATTGAATGAACTTGAATATCTTTCCCACCAATTCCTGAGCCTAGGAATATTACCTCTAAATATCCTGTTATTTCTTTCTAGCCAGATCACTCAAAGAGCGGAGTGACAAGCCATCATCACATCTTACCCACTTCTTCCCATGCTGATGATAACCAATGAACAACTAACTTGTTTATGAAGGACCTGATTCTAAACCTCTGCAGCCATTGAGCACAGGAGTAGATGAACCACTGGTTCCTCATTTTTACGACACATGACACAGTGGTTTGGCATGACTTGCCCATTTTTTAAGGTTGTCGATAGCTAAAATATTTCCAAGATGGGCAACACACAAATGCCTTTTTAAGGAACCATATCAGGACATATGAGACTAAAGTCAAACAATCCTCACCATTTGAACCCAGACCTGGATAAAATACACAACTTACCATAAAAAATAGACAGCTTACCATCTGGTTCCAGCGACCAGATGCTTTTATCCTCTCCTTCCATAGGGATATAGTAGGCTGCTACAATAAGAAAGATAAAGATGCAACTTATCAATTGGAGGCAACGATCTAGAGTCACGTGGCTTAAACAGAGGGATAAAAACATGAAAATTCTTTCACGGAATAGTTAGTACCCAAGAAAGAACCAATCACATTTGAAGTGTGACGGTGGAAGGTAGAAGGATCAACAACAAGGACCAGATTTGCAACTTGAACATTCAGTTCTACTCAAATCTCCTTTTGAGAGATGAGAGGGTATGGCCGAAGTTAGATAACTTCCCATTTGATCGTATTTCTGAGGAAGATGCTTCTTTTCTTAAGAGGCAAGTTTTGGAGAAAGAAGTTAAGGCAACTGTGGAAGCATTGGGATAGGGACAAAGCCCCCTGGGCTGGATGGCTATCCTTTGGCTTTTTTCCAAGTATTTTAGAAAACAGTCAAGGGAGATGTGATGAGATGTATTGTGGAATTGTTCGTAGGCAGCAAACTATCAGTAGAGTTAGGCAATTCATTCATTGCTCTAGTTTCGAAGAAAGACAGCGTAGATTGCTTGAAGGATTTCAGACCCATTAGTCTCGTCGAGAGTGCATAGAAGATCCTTGCAAAAGTGTTGGTGTCCAGATTCCAACCCGCCCTCTCCAAGGTTATTTATGTAAATCAAGGTACTTTCATTGCTGACATGCAGATTATGGATAACACACTTATTGTGCATGAATGCTTAGACTCATGGCATTTAAGTGGTACAAAGGGCTTCATGTGCAAATTGGACTTGGAGAAAGCCTACGATGATGTGGGTTGGGATTTTTTAAAGTACATGGCGAGTGTGATGCGGTCACAAATTGAGATGGTGGGTGCAAGCTTGTGTTCGATCGATGAAATTCTCAGTGTTGGTCAATGAGTCCCCAAAAGGATATTTCAGCATGACTCGGGGTCTTAGTCAGGGGGATCCCCTCTCCTTTTTTGTGGTAATCATAGAAGCCCTTGGCAAGATGTTAGATAAGGGCCAGGAAGTGCGTTTTATTAGGGGAGCTAAGGTGAAAAACTTCAAGCGTCGAATCTCCTACGTACAGTTTGCGGATGACACAATTACATTTTATGAGACACAAAAATCTTTGGTGGATGACTTGAGAAAGATATGTGATATTACGAGGTTAGCTCCAGTTTGAAGGCCAATATTCTTAAAAGTGAATTGTTAGGGATTCAGATGCCCATGAAGGAGGTCAAAAGCAAGGTATTCAAAATCAGTTATGTAACGGTAATGGTCATGACCATTACACATTGTGGGGTTGAAACGGTCGTAATGACCGTTACAGAAAAACATGCCGTAATGGCCCTGTAACGGTCTTGTAACAGTTTTTTTTTTTTTTTTTTAAATAAAAAAGACCGTAACGGCCATTACGGCCTGTATCATAACGGTAACAGTGGTGGCCGTTACGGTCACCGTTACCATTTTGGAACACCTTGGTCAAAAGGCTTGCTACAAGCGGTGTTTAAAATATTGACGATATCGATCGATATATTCCACGATATTTCTTGTATCCCACCTATGCGATACGAAATACACAAATAGTGAGATATATCCTACATGTTTGATCCGATGAGCATTTTTAATTTTCAATCCATTTTTTTTTTTTTTCTGTAAATCTTATTAAATCAGTGTCAAATTGTTATAAATCCATGTTTTGTCATGTTTTGCATGAAAAATCATGGATTGTGAGCTTTGCTTTTGAGAGTTGGAAGAGAGGACCAAGTTGCGAAAATTTGAAAAAAAATTAAAAATTTCCAAACTTCTCGCAAATCGGTTGCAATCTGTGTCCAAACATAAAATCAAACATGTATGTAACATGATTTAGTGATTCTTCTTTTGCTTTTGAATGTATTGCTTGTGTTTCCACACGTCTTCTTACATTTATAAATTATATGAATAAACTTTGAATATACTTGCATCAATTCAGTTAGACAACGCATAAATTAGGACCCCATATAAAAAAAAAAACCTATCATGTGCACTTGTTTTTTGTAATGTTTTGATTTGTAAGTGTGTATTGATGTCATTTTTAACAATCACTGAAATTTCATTGAAAAAATCGACCAATTTCCAATGTTTCCCCATGTTTCAAACAACAACGATACATTACGCGATACAACCGATATATCCCATGTGATAACCAATACGTATCTGTATCCTAAGGGTGCGAAATGTAACGCGATACCGATATTTCGAACAATGGCTACAAGTTTTGGTTACCGGGATGGATCCTTTCTTATCTTCATATTTTGTTCTTCCTCTGTGTGGGAAAAACGACAAAACATCTATGGGACGGGGTCATTGAGAGAGTGGGGAGAAAGTTGTCAAGATGGAAGGGTAGACAACTTTCATAGGTAGAATCATACTCATTAAAGCTGCACTTTATAATCTGCCTATCTACTTCATGTCCATATTTAGGTGTTCGAAGTCAGTTTTAGGAAAGTTGGAAAAGTTGAGGGACGTCCTTTAGCAAGGGGTTGCAGAAGGTCGAAATTTCCATTTGTTAGACTGAGTGATGAAGATGGTGGTGTAGGTATTAGGAGGCTAGAGAATGTGAATCTTGCCTTACTTGGCAAATGGCTATGAAGATTCAGAACAGAAGAGGGGAACTTATGGAGGGAAATCATCACAACTCACAGGCATATACGCCATCGGACATAGGGGATGATGGATGAGAGAATCAACTCTATATGGGGTGTTTAATCTTTACACCTAGATCCATAGCTCAACTGGCAAACTGAGTGGAGATACCTTGTTTCAACACTTGAGGTCTTGGTATCGATCCCTAGTGGGGGTGGCTAATATGGAGTGTGTGTACTGACATGGGTGTGTACTAACAAGCTAACCCAAAAAAAAAAAAAAACTTTAGAAGATGGTAGCAAGTTTCGCAAGAAAATTTGAGGGGGTAGATCTCTCCACCAGGAATGGGGAAATGGTTCAATTTCGGGATGATGTGTGGTTTGGTAATGTTCTGCTTCGCGTCAAGTACCCGAGACAGGCAAGACTTTTACCAACTTTGGATATCCCTATAGCCAGTGTTCGCATTGTCGACGAAATGTCGATAATATCGGTGTTGCTAGACTAGCGACACCGAAACCCCCTTTTTTCATTTCTCTCTGGATTATCGGCAAAATATTGGCGATATCTTCGATAATCTTGGATTTTTTTCCGACAAAATAGGTAAAAAGCGAAAAAAATCGAAAAAAAATCTTTGATTTCGGTAATACCTAGTTGATGGTTGATCGAAACTCGGAAGAAAAGAATCTTCTGGGTAGCAATCGACAACGCTCGTTTCGTGTGACTCACAAATACATGATTTCGTAAAAAAATCAGGAATTTCGGGAGATTGGTTGAAACCCTCGATCGAAAATCGCCCCTCTTCGCAGACGAAATCCCGTTTTTTGTTTTTTTTTTTTTTTTTTTTTCCTTTTCTTTTATGCTTCAGAACTGCGGCAGCAAATCGAGCGCATGGTGCGCTTCAGCTTACTAAGTAAACTTTCTGGGCCCACCGTGAATGTATGCAATTTATCCACGCCGTCCATTCATTTTTCTAGTTCATTTTAGGGGTAAAATCCAAAATTAAAGCATATCGACAGCTCGAGTGGACCACACCATAAGAAACAATGAGAATAATGATTTTCACCGTTGAAACCTTCTTAGGCCCCACGGTTATGTTTATTTGTCATCAAACCTTTTCGTAAATATAAAAAGGCATGGATGAAGGGTTAAAATAAATATCAGCTTGATTCAAAAATTTTGTGGCCACCAAGAGGTTTTTAATGATATGTGTTCAATTCACACAGTTTCCTGTGGTGTGGTCCATTGAAGATTTGAATCTGATTCATTTTTCGGATCACGCATTAAAATAACCTTTCATATATGATGGACGGTGCAGATGTAAGATATATACTTCATAATGGGTCCCACGGTTAGGGATCCACCAGAAGCGGTTTGGCTGCTGTACCTTACACCAGCTATACAGCTGTTGTAGATACGTGTCGTGCGAAGACGAGCTCTGACGCTCCTCAAGCTCCAAGTTGTACGAACAGTTCAAAGGAGATCAAAGTTACATTGGCCCACAGTGATGTATTTATTATATCTAGACCGTTCATCTGTTTTTAGAGTTCATTTTAGAGCATTATCCAAAAAATGAATCATATCCAAAGATTATATGGACCACACCGTAGATAGCAGCAGAGATAATGATTTTCACCGTTAAACAATTTGCAGGGCCCACCATAATGTTTATTTTGCATCCAATCTGTTCATAAAAACACAAATATCTGGATGAAGAGGAAAAACAATTTTCATGTTGATCCAAAACTTCATTGACCCCAAAAAGGGTTTCAATGGTAGACGTTCAATCCCCCACTGATTTTTGCAGTGTGGTCCACTTGATAGTTATATCTGTCTTATTTTCGTCTAAAGGCTTAAGACGAGTTCTTCAAATGAATGAACGGTTTGGATATAACACATGCCTTATGATCAAACCCACATAACTTGCTGACTTCGATAGTTGGTGTGCAGTACACTAGCCAATCCGCTTCCGGACTACGCCAGAACGGAAGTGAATTGCGTACTGAGTAAACTCAGTGGGCCCATTGTAATTGAGTATTTGATCCACTCAGTACACCCATTTTATTAGATGATTTTAAGGCACGAGTCACGAAATGAAGCATATCCAAAGCTTGGGTGGACCACACCACATGAAACTGTGTGAATTGAATGTTTACCATTGAAAAATTCTCGAGGGCCACAAATGTTTTGTATCAACCTGATATTTCAGTTTTTTATTCATCCATGTCCCTGTGATCTTATGAACAGTTTGGATGACAAATTATCATCATTGGGCCCTATGAAGATTTCAATGGCGGAAATTATTATTACCACTGTTTCATATGGTGTGGTCAACTTGAAACTTAGATAAATTTATTTTGGTGATTATTAGAGACATTTCTTATGGAAATGTATGCTTTTTTGGGCCCCCATTAAATGAAAACTTATTATTTAATGCATTTTTTATATAAATTTTTAATTTCTAAATATGCAAATATGTATATTTAGGCATGTCCTGAAGTTTCATTATAAAATTTCACCGTTATCTCCATGTTTTTGCATTTTTTTCTGAATTTCTAGTTATCGGCCATATTATCGGCGATAACGATATTATATCTTTATCTCTGGCCAACGAAACTTGTAGGGATACCGACAACTCGAACACTGCCTATAGCCCAATGCTTCTCCATTTTCGAGACAAAAATCATGTAGTCCCCTCCTTGTAGAAGGAACTTGTTAGACGTAAAAGTGGATGATCTTTCTCAGCTTTTGGCTAGGCTTCACAACGTCAAACCCTCTACAAACGAGAAGGATGCGATGAAGTCGAGTAGGATAAAACCAGAAAGTTTTCGGTTCATTCCTTCTATGGGTTAATTTCCAAGCTCGGTCGGTACGATATGGTGTCACACTGCCTTTGTGTGGCAGTATGAGGCTCCTCCCAAAGTGGCAACCTTAATTTGGTTGGTTGAAAGGTACTGTTGATAATCTTTGGAAAAGGTAAATGACCGTTATCAATATCTGTAGCCTGTGCCTTCAAGATGCGGAATCTTGAAAGGAATAGGGTTCTTACTGTTGATAATCTTTGGAAAAGGTAAATGACCGTTATCAATATCTGTAGCCTGTGCCTTCAAGACGCGGAATTGGTCGACCATCCATTCATCCATTTTCCCTATGCCAAAATCGTTTGGGAAAGATACTTTGGCTTCTTCAAGGTTGTTTGGGTGGTGTTGGGTAACATAGAGGACAATGATCATGTGGAGGCCATGGGAAGTAAGGTGAAGGTGGAGTTGGCCATCTTGGCCAGGTTTTGGCCCAACATACGTGATCCCATGAAAGAATTTCATGTTCATATCCTCTGATTTAAGAAAAACTGCCTCGTAATGTTGTCACCATTTGATTTACTTTTCTTTTAACATCTTCAAACATTCCAACTCAGATCAGATCATAGGTCTTGTCATCCTCTGAGAAAGTCCCAAAATCTTTTTAATATCCAGTCATTAAATGTCATCAAAGATCCTCATTTTTCCTCCTCAATCTCCCCGACGTGGCCTTTCCTCTAATCTTTTATCTTGCCCTTAAGGAGTTAATGTTTTATTAAGAGCATGTGCCTCACCAGACCTTCAATCAGAAAGGACCTCTACCAGTCCTCAACTTTTTAAGTGCAACCTTCTTCCTCAAGAAACATGAGCTTGAATCTAAAAGGGATGGACCCTCAAATTTCCTCTTTAGACTCTAACATAGTAGGACAATGATCAGGTGGCAGCATTGGAAGATCCTACTGCTCAACGAGCAAGAATCTCTACTACCAATCAGCCAAATCTGAAGATCTATCCAGCTTTGACATAGCCAGAACTGTTGACTATTTGACCAAGCGAACTCCTCACCTAATTGATCAATATGCTCATTCTTGTCAATACAATCTGAGAAGTTGGGCATACTTCTATTAATATGACACCGATTTAAATTTTCAAAAGAAAATTTGATGACATTGAAATCCCCTCCCAGACACCAATACACCCTCCAGGTCTCCACCTGCTTCTCATAGTATCCAGTTCCACCCAGAAGGCATCACACCGGCCTGGATCATTTGGTCCACAAACTGCATGATAATAATAATAATAGTCTGAATCCATTTAAAGACACTCTTGCAAGGAATTGAAACTGAAAGGGAGTTTGCCTACCAGTTCTTGCAGCACAGCTTGTAAACAAATGGCCACAATACCAGCTGCATCATCCAGAGATAACCAATCTCTGTTCCTCTTGCTCACAGAAAGTTCAATAATGTCCATGTTCTCCAGCAATGCAAGAGTTTAGATCTTTGTGAGGCTAAAATGTCAGCAGACAGACGAGAGAGAAGGGGCATGAGAACCTCTTTATGCATGAGTAATCTCATGAATCTTTATTTTTATTTCGATAGATTCCACCACTAGAAGAAAAAATACACGTATTTATCTGAAGAAAGAAAACTTCATTAAAGCAATCAACTGTGAGAATATCTGTAACGTCTTGGAAAAATCCGTAAAAAGACCCGAGTACCACCTCAGGCAGAAATCACTCAGGACTAGATCCTTTAGAAATTAGACGAAATTAACTAGTGTTAAACTAGATTAGCTGTGAAATCCGCTTGAACCACTTTAAATACGAACTGCAAGACCCAGAACTTGCAGAATCATTAACGCTACATTACCCTGAAATCTAGGATCAATCTCATTACCCAGTTGCTCTCGGGAGCACATTGAAACTTCGTATCGGACCTGGACCGCACGTCGAAAGTCCGATGACCACGAAACTAAACGCTTATGACCGCTTTACTGGGCTTGACAACCATCTCAGAAATCAAGTCCTAATGATACCCAGAAACGCACAACTTGAGCTCGGATTGAAGTGTGTGAAAAACGCGAAAGCTTTAGAAATTGAACTCAGATTTAAGTGATTTGGACCGTTAGCTTGCAGGACAAATTTAAGCTTTCAGACCGTCAGAATCTGACCCAATTACACCCTCGGATCAGGGAAAATTTCCAACACATGTCAGCATACTTGTGGCCCTGATCGAGTGTCGGTGACCGTTGAACTGAAACTGGTCCACCACGATCAATCTATAAATCCGATCAGGCCGAAAACTTAACTCGACCTAGATCCCATGCCAAGGAGCTTAAGTCCAACCGCACGCAGAAAAGGGGCCTCCAGAAGTGCTCCGTTGGATCGAAACAACCCCCATTTGGCTGTAACCTAAGTATACCATGGCCCTGGGGCCATTTTGGTCAGTTCTGGGCCTATATAAGGGCCTTAAACCCTCTCTCCCTTCACATACGATTTTGCAAACCCTAGAGAGAGAAGAGAGAGAAGAGAGAGAAGAGAAGGAAAGAAAGAGAAAGAGGGAGAGTGTGGGAGATTGTTCTCAGGACTCAATCTCGCCGTTCCACATGCTTATCCACCATTCCTGTATCGCTATTCGGGCGATTCTGATCCCACTCTTAGGTAAGAAAACCTAACCCTAATCTATTTTAGGGTTTCAGATAGTGTAAGTGATGAAATAGCTAACATAATTCATGCTATAGGTTGTCATTTTACCGTTAACAAAGACTTAGTGTCTAAACTGAATTCGTTACGCGTTTACCGGCGAAAGGTGCGGACTATAAACGTATAGGTTATGGTTTTCAAGGCTTTCAATGTCAGTTAATGATTTATTACTGACGTGGGTGCCATTTCACATGCCAAATGCGTTGTTTGTTTCGCGATACAGATATACATGAACTATGTTGAACATATTGTATTCCAGGTGTTGGTAGAAATGATCGTATACGTATGGAATTTAAAATTGTGTTTGCCATGATAAATTGCCGCGAATATATATTAGTTGTATGTGTAACAACTCCTTGGCGAAAGGATTCATCCTAATACATGTTATGCCAACATACGTCGTGTATGTTATAATGTGTAGCCTAGGTGTTTGTGAAAACGTCTGAATGAGTATAGAATTTGTATTCATGCTCGCCATGACTAACTGTCGTGGGTATATGATTGTCGTGTAGGCGACGACTCCTTGACGAAAGGATTTGCCCTAATTCATATTATAACCAACATACGTCATGTATGTTGGAATGCGTAGACTAAGTGTTTGTAAAAATGTTTGAATGAACTAGTAGTTAGTAATTTGTACTTTTTATAAGTGTTGAGATATGATTCTCAACTACCTTACCTATGTGCATAATTTCCTCCATGTATTTTATATTATAGTGTCTATTTAGGTATGGAATGCATATGTGTGAATTCATGTTTAAGTTGTAATCCATCAAATGCTCAAATGCTTGTATGATTGGAATTATTGATCCATTACTGCTCTGATTATCTCATATGATTTTCTGTTATAATTGAATGTGGTTGGGGCTATTATATAGTCCAGGCAATCGGTAATGAACCTCGAATTGGTAGCTGAGGTTGTCTCGCCACACAGGATGTGGTCGATGAATCCGAGCCGTACTTGAGATGTCAACAGTGGTTAGGCCACACGGTGTGCTTATGCACTTCATGTCGATCAACTCAACGTGCGCTCGTACTAGTTGAGGTCGTCAAATAACCCGATTGATCAGATGTATGTTCACCATGTTTGGACGCTACTGCTTGAACCTAAGGTACCAAACTCACCAGTGAACCCTGTTAACCTTGGTACCTCAATCCGCTAAGACTCATGAGCCGGACATGGTGGTATGGGATACTGTGGTCGAGCTGTCGGCCTACGCTGGGGCGACGAGCCTCCTCGTAGTGACCAGTGAGCAATACTGCCTTGTGAGCCGAATACGGTGGTATGAGACATTGTATTCGAGCTGTCGGCCTACACTGATCAGGTGACGAGCCCTTTGTAGTGACCTCGAGCATACTCTGAGACTACGTTGAGGCGACAAGCCTTTCCGTAGCAACTAGAGTATAAACTAGGCCTGCACTGATCCGGTGACGAGCCCTTTGTAGTGACCTGGAACCGCGACTTCGTATGAGATTTACTAGGATTGACGACCCTAGAATAGATCATTGTTTGGGTATTGATATAAGGGAGGTACCTTAGTTTCCCAATCCTGCTGTATGAAAAGGACTAATAAGAACTTGGTAATCACGCTCATGCACCGCACTGCATGTGCCATTTGACGTTGAGTAGATAGCACTGAGGAAGTGACTGACATGCGCAACCGTTAGATGAAGATCGCAGAGGGGTGCAAGCGAGGGCATGCATCATTTATACATACCATTCCTGCATTAATCAGAGTACTTAGGGATTTTTGACTGTATTGTTTTATCATTACTGCTTGATTGAATTGATAACATGTTAAACTTTCCTTTATTGTTCCACTGAGTTGATCACTCACTCCCACATTCTGGGACGGTGTTGTACACACCAACCAGACTCTGTCTTAGTTGCAGATGGAGACCCGACTGATGAGGCGGAGCCAGCCTACGCAGACAATGAGGATGCTTTCTCATATATGCAGTATTCAGGCGGGTTTATATAGACCGTTCTGATCGACGGGGCTTCAGGGTTATACTTGTGGAGGACTATCACTTTTTTTGACATTTTGTATTTTGAAACAATACTTTTAATTATTGACCTAGCAATGCATACATACTTTGGGGACTTATACTGGTTTATAAAGTTATACATATTCATTTCAGTCTTCCGCTTGCATATTACAACTGTCCCTGGATTATGTTTTGCTGATTTGGCTTAATCTCATTCATGTTTTATGCACTAATACAAACAACATACAATCATTATTAAATATGTTGCATAAGTGATGTGTTGGAACTCGGGAGTTGGGTTTCTACTTGACCCCCGATTTTCAGGGCGTTACAATATCTATATCTCAAGCATAGCCTGCAGTGTTCTCTGGACACTTCTACTTTCTAGGATTTTGCCATGCCGACACATGGGGATGTATGGACACTCCTAGACATGAAACACTTCAAAATCCAGGACAAAGTGCCATAGTAATGTCATCCCATAATTGTTGAATAAACTACTCAAATGACTTCTCTCACTCTTTAGATTTTAGTTCATTTTCACAGGTGTCAGGACATGTATAACAAAAAACCACAAGATTTGATGTTATTATTTTTTCTTTTGCTGGGATTTTCGAGATTTTTAAGAGAGTGAGTGATGCTTACACAAAAAAATAAAATAATTCTCTTTCTTAAAGGCACAAAAGAAACTATTTCTTGAAATGATTAAGCATCATTTCAATGTTTTTTCAGTCAATTACTTATTAGTTTATATTACAATTAATTAAAATTTTATTGGAACCGCATGAATATCGTTTCCAAATTGCCATTGTTTTTAATGTTTCCATTTTTTTAAAAATTTAATTTTGTTCTATTTTTCTATTTATTTAAATAAAATATTATTTATTTGTGTATAGAAGTGTCTCCACACCAAGATTTTGAAGTTTGCCGTGTCGAACACTTTAGGACACTTTGACACTTGGCACCCATGCCACATGTCAAAGTAACACTGATAAGCCTGGTGCGTAGGCATGTGATGTATGGTTTCAGCAAAACATATAGATCACTATGCAATCATAACCACTAGTTTAATACCATCTCCTAGTTGTTTTGTGGTTACCATCACATCCAACATTAACCAATTGCCATTCAATGTCCAACACCAGTGGAAATTATTATCGAACTTTTCCCAAGAAACAAAATTGCCTACAAAACTAGAAAGAAGAGCACAAGAAATTCGAACTCACATAAATTATTCTCGTGAATACGAATTAGATGTTTAGTAGTTATAGAATGCTGAGTTACAGGGTACCTAGCTCAGCAATAGCTTAGCTTTTTTAGGATAAGGATCCCTTACATGTGGGACCCATGATCCGGCAATACACAAATATGGTTAACAAAATGTACGAATAACTTTCCACCATCCACAATGTGGCCCAAAACACTCTGAACAACATAACCTGGATATAGAGAATGTTAAAGCTCATTACCCTACAAATTTGCCTAATACCAAGGAAAAAGACATCAATGTATCCGTTCAATTACAAATTCAATTACTAAACTCAATATTTCTTTCTGGTTCCCCTCAAATCAATGAAACGGGAAAAAAACTCTCTGGAAAGAAATTGAGAATAAAGACTGTAAAGATCTTACCTTAAGCCAGTCATACATTGTCAGTGATGTGGAAGTGCATGACCAATCGAGTACACATCTTAATTCATAAAGAAATGGTAGAGTACGATAAAGCCGGAAGCCCAAATAGTTAATCTGTGCCACTTGGCTGGTCAAAAACTGTCGGTACAAGGTACTTTTATGAGGAATTCCATATCGAATTTGCAAGGCCTGCAGTGCTAGAGAAATTGCTTTCGTGAGATAGATAGCACGGAGTGCAAATCCTCCTGCACTTAGGTGTGAAGGTTCCATGTTCCAAGAATACTCCGTGACTGAGTATGTGAACAAGATGAGATTAAAAATATAGAATATAACTTTTCCCGTGGCAAACGAACAGAGATAAATAATGCGATCAAGCACAATTAGGAAAAAGATAACCTGCAAAAGAAAAAAAGAGAAGTCTGTACAATTTCTGAACCCTGTTCAAGATATCGTGCTTTACCATTTGGATCACAAATTGGAGGCCATATCACACTAAAGAATTTATGTCAATCACATTTGTATCCATAGATGTCCCATTAACTTTCTAAGATGAATTTTTGAGTCCTCATGAGTCATTACATGAAAAGTGTCCCAATGTGCCCATTTGGTACAGTGGGGCACATGGTTCAGTGATCCAGAACACTGACTGATTGGCCCCACGGTGGGGCTGTCACAACAACCTTTCAGAATAGAAGATCTCATGCATCCAATCCTTGGGTTTCTTTTCTGGACCACTGTATTTTCCTTAACAGTCTCTTTGTAGGCCACTGATTGAAGGGTCAAGATCTCTCAATCTGGGGAATCTTTGGTAAATTCCCCATCTAAGATGGGGCCCATCGGATCAGTGATCTGGATCACCAGACCACGTGAACTGCCTGAACAGATAGGGCAAATCATGTCACCATCAGGGCACTGATGCATCAGGATCCATACTTCATTTTTAATCTATTGTATTTTAATAAAAAGTATATTTTGAAGCAGGAAAAGGTACGCTTACCATCAAGATAAAAACAAACTCCTTTGGGAACTGATCTTCAAGCTGATACACCTCAAGAAACTTGCTTTTATTTTTTATAACAGATTGGTAGAAAATAGCAACCAAAAAGAAAACAGCTAAATCTGCACCGAATATGTAAGCATAGAGATCAACTTCTCTTCTACCTCCACCAATCACAGATATTACGGGATATTGGAATCCAATCTCTTCGAAAAGCCCTGCATTTTGTGCTTTAATAATCTCTGTTGCTACATCTGCTGCCGGAGTCAGCGATTTATACCATTCTGTTGTCAAGCATCCAGCTAAAGGACAAGCACAAACAACTTCAAAAACTGCCAGGGCTATATTCGAGTTCTCTTGACTTCTTTCGATGCTTTGTACCCGAACGCGGCTTGGAGTGTGAGCTGAAATTGGGATATTTTCTCTGCATCTTTCTTCATGAGCAGCAATAAGCAACTTGTTTATTCCTGATTCTATCCTCTCTGGTTGAATCCCATCCTCAGGCCACTCATTAACTTTCATCGAAAGCTGCACAAAGTAGGGAGGAGCTTCCGCCCCCCATGTCAATGATTTCCAATACCTCAAGAAAGTCCATCCTATTACCTTGATGACATCTGTTACTGGCAAGATCAACCGTCTTATCCTCTCCCTCCAACTAGAGCCATCAATAACATCTTCTTGATAAAGATTCCTCCTTTTAAAAATTTTAAATTCAGCAATTGACTCCCACTCGCCATCTTTTGCTGTTATGGAACTTTGTAGAAGGGTCGATATATACACCAAAAAGAGAGGAAGGGTGCTGATGACAAATGATGATGTGATTTTATGTGCAGGGAAGCCCAACTTTATAAACAGTTTCGAATGAAAATTCAACCCACAGTGTTGGATGATTATTTGATACAAATACTGGAGCAAGATGTTCACTTCGGTATAGATTAGCATGATGAGCCAAAACATGAAACTAGGACCAGAATTTACGCAAAGAGCGTATAAGAAGAGAGCTGCAAGGTAGACCATAGACAGAAAACTGAAGTTCCATAGGAAGACAAAAATGAAGCAGCAGTAACACACAACGTCATTGTTTGCCCGCATTTGTGCCCACATGTAACGGAATATCCTTCCGAGTTGCAGGCTAGCTGCCTCTGCCGCATTCTTCTCATTAAAAGAATGCATGGAGGATATTTGATCAAAACGCAGATACCTCATGTTATTCTGGCTCTCGATTTCATCGTAAATGCCATCCTCCGCTGAGTGCTCATTTGAATCTGATTCTTCATGTTCTATGTTCAAGAAGCTAACAATGTTGGTAACCGCCTGATTTCCGAGGGATTGTACTTGAGAGACACCATCACCTATCAGATGTACGGCAGAAACTAATGGGTTTTCCTTGGCACGATCTTTTGCTTTCTCTCTTTCACTCACATTTCTGAACATACGAGCAGCCTTTTCATCGACTTCAATGATCTCACCGAGAGGAGAGCCCACTGAATGCCTCAGAGCCTCCACTGCTGACGGGCTGTCAGTTTTTCTACTCAAAGGGGAATAGAACATTTCAGATGTCACCGGAGACATGCTCTCATTCTTTTGTGAATCTGGGATAACAAAGTCTGATAGGGAAAGTGATTCTGAACTGTTATTTTGGTCCAGTTTCCTTATATCACCTTCATCTTTATCTGGGCTTCGAGAAGACTTCCTTCTTCGTCTGATGCCTTCACTTCGTGGAGAAGTGCTAATGCAGTTTTCAACGGAATTCATTCTGTGAAGCTGGATTTGCAAGTTGAGCATCTCAGCTTTCATTTTCTCTACTTGCAAGTTACGTTGTCGTTTCTTCTCTTCAGATTTACGGATATGTTGCAATTGAGCAGTTTTCCATGCAGCTTTTTTCTCTTGTTCACGCACGATGGCACCAATCTGCTCTGCCTCAAGGTATCTCGACACGTAGTCAAATTCCCTTGAACAAAAGATGTATGATTGCATTGACACTAAGACAAAAATGATTATCTCAACCAAAGCAGACCGTGATGTAATACGAAACCCATAATCATATTTGTAAAATCCAATAAACTCATAAATGTAGTCTACCCTTTCACATTTGCCAGATTTAAAATCCCCAAGAAAAGGAGATTGATAGGCAAGAGAAAGAACAATGAGTGCAAAATTGTACAACCGCAAGAATTTGAAAATTTTATTCTTCTTCTTCAATATTTCAAGCCTCATTCGGAAGAAAACCAGAGCAAAACCGAGGTAGCCAAGATGCAAAATGTCATATTCTAGTGTTCCAGTGATGAGAATCAAAGAAAGCACAATATCCAATAGATGACAGTAAGAATACAGCCTCAGGTAATCAAGTACAGTCCACAGACTCTTTGTTTCAAATGAAAGATCTCTCCAGACAGATGCATTCTTGCGTTGAGACATCATTTGACGGTATGTATGCGAATCTGTGAAACTCTGTAGATGGTCAGAACGGAGTTTGAAAGATGCAAAAATGAAGACCATGTAATAGCTGACAAGCATTCGCTGGTCATCAACAATAATTCCTACAAAGAGTAGAATGAAAGCTTCGGTTAATAACAAAACAAGATTAGTTGTTGCTTATATTATCTTAGTTTTAATGAAGTATGCACTAAAAAATAAAAAACAATAATAAATAAAAGAAATAAAAGAAAAGGAAAAGAAAAGGCAAAGTAAGAAGGGGAGGAATGCTACTTGCAAGAACCCATCTGCAAATGCCAAATACAAGCACACCCCACCCCTGCCCCCCCCCCCCCCCCCCACACATACCCACATACACGCCAATGCAGCACATGTATGTGAGATCCAAGGCCTTCATCATGTGGGGCACATGGTGATTGTATCCTAATCCAAGAATCAGGAGGGTCCACTCTTCAATCATGTAAACAATCCAAGAAAATGGACAGATACAAAAGGATAACTGATTGTCCACATTCGAAATACATGCACAGACCATCTGATGAGTGGGCCAGCCTGATTTTTGGTCTAGCGCATATTCACCATGCCACTTGCTGACAGATGCCCTGGATGCCACACATGCGTGAAGTGGGCATGTGAGGGACTGCATCAAGCATTTACAGATGAGCACCTGCGAGTAGAACTGCTCTAAGATACAGCTCTAACATTGATAGAAAGGGAAGTACCCAGCCAGCATTTTTTGCAATAATCGAAGTGAAGATTTGCATAACTCCAGCAGCCATGACAATGCACCGTCGTCTCACTGGAGATACTTTGATTCCAAGGCATCAGATGGTTCCAAAAAGCAAAGTACTCAACGATGAGGATAGAAGCAAATGTGAAAACAAATACAGGCCACAGTTTGCGAATAACCTGACGATTCAGAAGAATGCAGGTGACGAGGCATACAATGTAAATCATCGAGATGGCATTCAATATTGTAAAGCTTGCGAGAAGCAATGCAATCATGTTTATCTCGAGGCCAAGGAGCCTGAATATATTTTCTATCCAAAACTTCATATATATTTTTAAAGTAGTCTTCTGCATGTCAAACCTCTCCTTTTTCAAAGCAATAATCCGCTTCTTATTCCACTTGTGACTCTCTTTAGAACTTCCCCATATATACCCGAATGAATGTCGTCGAGCATTACTCTCTGAGCCGCCTATTTCGTTAGACACAGGATTCGCTCTTTCATACGTGTTGGAGCCAAAAGATGGGCATGAGTTCGTGGTCACACCCCTTTGTCTCACAGATAGTAGACTAGAATCCAATAATGGTTTAGTTTCTTCAGTAGAGATCGAAGAATCAGTTGGTGCATGTTCAGTTGAGACAAAAAGATTGCAAGGCTCTTCCCATTTTCCTGTGTTTACCAGCAAACTCGGCATCTTATCTAGCCAATGAAAAACATTGTACTGGAGAGTACATGCAACTATCACCAGAACTTTCCCCCTCAAGCCCACCTCAAGACCCCAAAAACCAGGCTTGAATATTTGAAAACCTAGAATAAGGGCTAAAGCAGAATGTTTTTGACCAGGAGACATCTGGGCCTGTGTACTCCACATCTGGAAAAGATATTCAGACAACACAAGAATTCCAGAATAGAGTAAGAACACTTTGGAAGGAACACGGGAAGTTTTAGGTAAAGTTGAAAAAATGACCAGGCCCAATAGATATATAAAACCAAATGCACTTATTGGTGATAAAGAAGCATAGAATACAGCTAACGACAAGATCTTCTCGCTGTGCCAAATCACGAATCTTCTGACAAACCCAATAACTCCATATTCCGGCAAATCAGAATCATCAAATGTCATGTTGTACCTGCTCTCTCTCCTCTCATAGCTGAAAAGTTGCATCACAATCATAACGGCTAGCGATTCCCAAACATTATTCAACAACGATGATTTAGGGTTGTATCCCAAGTCATGATAAAGATCTATCACCTTGGACAGCCATGTCTCGAACGTGGAGAAAATGCTCAAGCTATAGACAAAGATGAACACAAGAATTGCATAAACTTTTAAAGGAAACCAAAGCCGCCTGCTTGTCTTCCCCACGAGTTGTCTTCCTATTATCCATAATAGGAGGAAGAAAAGGTATCCAAATGATGTATAATTAGGAGTCACCAGGTATACAGCCAAAAGTATGGTCACAAATGCAATGCACGTCCCAGACGAGCGATACATGGATAAAAACTTCTGTCCTATTGCACTGAGATATGTTGCGATCCATTTTTCTGGAAAAAACAAAGAAAAGGAAGTTGGACAAATGACAAATGAAATTCTCATTTGTGCTGACAGATGTCATCAGATTCAGCCTTTGGCATGTGATCAACATTAATATTCAAAAGCATTAGTGCCTGATTCGCCATGCTCGCACAAGTGGGACATGGTTAGGTGCTCGAGACCATTGAGCAGATAACTCCACGATGGATGTGTGACACCAAAAATCTAACAGTGTGGAAGATCATAGCCATTTAATCTGCGACTTTTACCAGACTTGCTGCATTTTTTTCTTAACCAATTATTTTTAGTTCACTAATCCACGGGTTAGAATCTTCCACTCTTGGAGATTTGGGACATCGGCAGTCATCAGTGGAGTCCATATTAACAGTCTGGATCACCAAATGCACCTCACTTGTATGGACTATTGACTTGGCATATCAAGACACTGCACATATTAGAACCCTATAACTCCTCTTAATATTCAACTCTATGAACGTATCCTAAAAGTAAAAAAGGTGAATTTAATTATGAAAATAATGAGTTTGGAACAGTAATTTTCAATTTGTTTCTAAATGAAGACACTAAATAGTCATCCTAGGATATTTGGACCGTGGACGCAGGTATACCATGCGAAGAATTACTGAATTGTCTGTCTGTGGCATTTGGAGACGCATAAACAGACAGTAAAACTGATTTGTTCAAACCAGCTTTCAAGATGCTAAACCCAAATGGTGGGTGGGAAATGTGCTGTACAATTGCAGATAACGAAAAAAGCATTTTAGACCCATGGTTCTGAACCGCACAAAAGGAAGCAAGCACAGCTATCTTCACAAAATCCCATGGAGTAGCAGAATCCAGGAGACCTGCAAGCCATAGAAAGGTATGAAGTTAGTATTCATGGCATAGTTTATTCACAATATTACAGAGAAATGTCAAGAATGTTTGCAACTAAAAGTAAGAGGATTGAGAATTCGTTTCAAGGTATTTAATAACAGTAAAGGTGGCCGTAACAGCCAGCCTTATGGACCTGTAGTGGCCGTTACAGCCCTGTATCGGATTTTTTTTTTAAGGAAGAAAATGTATTGGCCCCATATCGGACCACTGCAGGCCGGTTTTGGCTCGTTACAGGGCTGTCACGAGCCATTTGTTTCATAATGGCCATTACGGCCCTGTTTTGCGTAACAACTCCCACTGTTATGTAACCATTTTTTTAATACCATGATCCTTTTTTGCAGCACGCCTGCAAGCATGGTAAATGCATGCAAGATCCAGAATGTTATCAGACTGGGCCCACCTATAACATGCCCTGGCCAAGAAATTAGGCTGGTGGCACTCATCAGGTGGACTGACTGCACTGAATGTGGACTGATTATCAAGTTGTTGCAACCTTCCAATTTTATCATACATGCATGGCCAATCAAATTGGTGACTGGGCCAGTGCAAGTTCATCAGTGGGCCCACATGATGAAATCTGGTTCTTATATGTGTGTGCCACACTCACACGTGCTGTAAAGGGGATTGTCAATCCTCTTTGAGCAGCCACCCTTAGCAGGGCTCCAACTCAAAATATATCATTGAGAAGCTACATGAAGGAGAAAAAACCTGCTGGTTATACATGTGGTATAATACGCATGGGCCATGGGACAAAAGAAGATTTAACATCACCTCTGCTAAGGTGACGGCTGTAAGTTAACTTGAGGGGGTATGAAAAGAGGTCCTGTATGAAAAGAAATGAAATTTCTTTGTTCAACCCAACAATGTAAAGGTAGGACCCACTTTTTAGTAACCTCAACCATTCATTTAGTGGATGCCATGATGGGATGGACCACGACCCAGCTCTTAACAGATCCTAGCCATCCTATTTGTCAGTTTCACATGGAAAAATCGTGGTCAATGATCCATACTTACTAGTGTCCCAATTAGATTGTTAGGGTCATTTTGGCGGGGAAGACTTTTGGGAATCTCCTATACAACTAAAATGGTTTGAATCAGCAAAAGGTTGTGTCTTACAGATATAGTTCATCACCCAATTGAACGTTGTGTATTTCCTTGTTTAGATTGTCGTGGACAGTTGACATAGATGTGCTGCCAAACTCAGTAAACATACAAAGACAAATGCCCATAAAAGCAAAGAAATGGAAACGTTAACATGGATAGGTTTTATAGAGACATCAAGCCCCAAATCTTCTTTTCTCTTTTCATATTCTCTCTCTCTCTCAAGTCTCTTTCCTCCACGCTTTCTCTCACATCTTTTCATAACCAAGATGGTATCAAAGAAGGTTTGATCAAGCTAAGAGTCCTCCCCTCCTTTTTCTTTCCTCCCTTGAAATTCATTTCTCCTCATTCTTTCTCTTCTTGTTCTCTTTTGTTTCTCTCATTCTGAGAGTTCTTTAAAGAATCTAGAATTTTCTTTTATTTGTGCCCCGGCCTGGTTGATGGCTTGAAGACGTTGAGTGAAGAACGTTGTCATCCTCATGGTGTGAAGACATGTAAAATTTCATGTGATTGGCTGTGATGTGTTAGTTGATTGGTGCTTCTCTGAAATGTGTTGCTTGTGCTGGCTTGAGTGATTGAACCTTTCAAGTGCAAGCATTTCAACTTGATTTCGGTAAGTGGTGCACATTTAATCCTTTTGATATTGTGTTTCAATGGACACAAAAATTGAGCACGAATCTAGTTTTATTGGTCCATCAGACTTTCTAGGGGCTCAAATAACCTCTACAAAGTTGAATGGAACAAATTATCTTTAGTAGTCGAAGTTTGTGCAAGTCTTCTTGACAGTTGAAGGGTAGTTAAAATACTTGACCTCAACAAAGCCTGATGAGAAAGATAATAAATATGATGAGTGGGTTTAGGAGAATATTCAAATTATGACGAGATTATGGAATAGTATGGGACAATCCATTAGTGCAAATGTTGTGTTTCTTGATATTACGAATGAAGTGAGGGATAACACACAAGAGATGTGACAAAAGCATCTCTTGTACATATCAACTGTTTGAAGAAATAATTACATTCCAATATGGCGATATGCCCCTCAGAGATTACTTTTCGAGCTTAAAGGCATGAGGGAAGAGTCGAATATATATCAGCCCCTTACAATTGTTTTGGAAAAGCAGCGTCAACAGCGTGAAGAATTCAGTGTAGCCAAATTTTTATTAGGATTGAAGCCTAAATCTGAGCCAGTTCGAGCTAGATCATAGGTGGAAAGGATGTATCGTCGCTCAATGAGGAGTATGCATCTATTCAATGTGTGTCTATTGAATCTACTGGCCACTCTACTAGAGTTAATGATAGATCAACTCATGTATAATCTGGTGGACGAAGGGGACTAGCTCGTGGTGGTTCAGTTAATCAGGAGCGATTACGGTCCCATTAGACGTTCAAGTAGCGATTATAGTCTCAGTAGCGATTACGGTCTGATTAGAGGTCCTAGGAGTGATTACGGTACAATAAGAGGTCCCTGGAGTGATTACATTAGGATTGGAGATCGTGAGAGCAATTATTGTTCGATTTGAGGTCCCAGGAGCGATAACAGTACCAATAGAGGTCCCAGTAGCAATTATAGTCCGATTAGAGGTCCTGGGAGCGATTATGGTCCAATTAAGGTCCCAAGAGTGATTAAGGTCCAAAGCCGCGTCAATGGCATGAAGAATTTAGGGTGGCCAATTTTTTAATAGGATTGAAGCCTGAATATGAGCCAATCTGAGCTAGATCATAGGTGGAAAGGATGTATTGTCTCTCAATGAGGTGTATGCATCTATTCAATGTGTCTATTGGCTCTACTGGGTACTCTACCAAAGTTAATGATAGATCAACTCATGAAACATCTGGTGGACGAAGGGGAGTAGCTCGTGCTGCTTCAGTTAATCAAGGAGGTAGAGGTTGAGGAAATTGTAATGATACATGAGGACAAGACCCTCATGGGAGACCTCAGAAATGTAGACCCTCATGGGAGACCTCGGACATGTAGACCCTCATGGGAGACCTCGGACATGTAGACCCTCATGGGAGACCTCGGACATGTAGACCCTCATGGGAGACCTCAGAAATGTAGACCCTCATGGGAGACCTCGGACATGTAGACCCTCATGGGAGACCTCAGAAATGTACTCATTGTGGGCTCATAATCCACACCGTTAAATGGCAAGCCGGCTTTGGCAAATCAAGTCTCTCATTCTGAAGAAAGTAACGGATCTCGTTTTATTGAGTTTGCTTCTTCGCCCCAACAAGAACAAAATACATCTGGAGATGTTGGTTAATCTAGCAAAGGATGAGTACTCCAAATTACTAAAGAATGCATCTGTCACAAGTGGTCGATTCTCCTCCACTGCTACCTTTGTCATATTAGGTCAAACTTGTTCAGTTTCTCACTCTTCTTCTTCATGGGTTATTGATCACAAGGCATTGGATCATATTGACAAATAAGTCCACGATTTTCTACTTAGCCGATCCTTCATTATCGAGTTCATTTGTCATTTTGGTAAATGGTATCGGATCCAAATTGAGTGGGAGGGTATCATTTGTCCAAATTCTTTTCTCCTCTTGTCCTCTGCTCTATATGTGCAAAAATTCCCCTAATTGTTCTGTAACCTTCTATCCTGTACATTGTATTTTCCAAGATCTCAAGATGAAGAGGAAGATTGGAGAAGGTTGTTAACATAGCGGACTTTATTATCTAGATCATGAGTATGTTGGAGTAGTAGTACAATTTAGTACCTCTTCTTATTAGTGGCATTGTCATTCAGCTCATCGATCCTTGAAGATCCTCAAGACTGTTATTCCCTTTTTATCTCCCAAGTCCATTTTAGAGTGTGAAGTCTGGGAGTTAAGTAAACATCACAAAGTCTCTTTTCCACCACGTGCAGAAATGCATCGTTTTGTTCCATTTGTATTATTGCATTTAGATGTTTGAGGTCATGTTTGACTCTCAAGTATGTCAGGGTATAAATACTTTGTTACTTTTGCTGATTACTCTAGAATGACTTGACTTTATTTGATAAAAGATAGATATGAGCAGTGTTTTAAATATTGACGATATTGGCCGATATATCCTACGATATATCTTGTATCCCACCAGTGCGATATCCTACGATATATCTTGTATCCCACCAGTGCGATACAAAACGCACAAATAGTGCGATATATCCCACATGTTCGATCTAGTGAGCATTTTCAAATTTCAGTCCTTATATTTCTGTAACTCATGATAAATTAGTGTCAAATTGTTACAAATCCATGATTTTTCATGTTTTGGGAGCTTCAATTTCAAGATTTGGAGGAGATGGGCCAAGTTGCGAAAAAATGAAAAAAAAAAAAATTCCAAAATTTCCTAATTTCTTACAAATCGTTTGCAATCTGTCTCCAAACATCAAATCAAACATGTATGATGTATGTAACCTAATCTAGTGATTCTTTTTTATCTTGTGAGTGTATTGCTTGTGTTTCCACACGTCTTCTTACATTTATAAATTATATGAATAAACATTAAATATACTTGCATCAAATCAATTAGACAACGCATAGATTAGGACCCCAATACAAACAAAACCTATTATGTATACTAGTTTTTTGTAATGTTTTAATTTATAAATGTGTATTGATGTCTTTTTTAATAGTCACCGAACTTCATTGAAAAATTCGACCAATTTCCCAATGTTTCCCCATGTTTCCAACAATAGCGATACATTACACGATACAACCGATATATCCCATGCGATAACCGATACATATTTGTATCCCAAGAATACAATACGTAACACGATACCGATATTCCGAACACTGGATATGAGTTATTTTATATTTTTAGGTATTTTCATATGGAAATGCAAAATCAGTTTATTTTTGTTGATGAACATGAGTGTGTTTTTGTTTTTGATCTTATTTATGTGTTTAGCTTTATTTCTTAATGTGTAGTGATACTTGGATATTTTTTTAATTTTTATCACTAAAATATAAGAAAAAGAGGGGGGAGTTTTTAACCTATTTCTCCACTCTTCACTTTCTCTTCCTCTTTTTCTTCTATATTAATCTACATGGTATCAGTGTATTTAATTCAAATCTAATCCATCTTCCACTCTTCTATCTCACAAATTCTACTCTTTCTTTTCTTTGTCCTTCCTATCTCTCTTGTGCTGAAAGTTTTTTTTTTAAAGAAACCTAGGTTTCTTCCCCTTTTTTTTGTCAATAGGGCATGTGCAATTGTCCATGTGTGAGAGGGTGAATGTCGTGTTTGCAATCATCACATCTCTTGTAAATGTGTGGACATGTGGGCTGATTGTTTAAGTGTAGTGTGCACATCATGTGAATGGTGCAAGTGGGGTGCTGATGAGGACATCATGCGCACACGCGCACGCATGTGTGAGAGGGTGAATGTCGTGTTTGTAATCATCACCTCTCTTGTAAATGTGTGGACGTGTGGGCTAATTGTTTAAGTGTAGTGTGCACATCATGTGAATGGTGCAAGTGGGGTGCTGATGAGGACATCATGCGCACACGCGCACGCACACCCCCCCCCCCCCTTACGCACGTACGTACGCAGAAGGAGGGCTCCACCATCGATCTAGCTCGATGACGACGTCCAGGGAGGGCATCCTAGCAAAAAAACGAAGTTTTGGTTCAAAAGGGTGGACCCGATAGTCAAGAAAAGCCCATTATGGGATCTCATGATCGTGGCCTACTCGTTGGATTGATTTCATATTTTAGGTTTTGCTTATCGTTATTATTTAGAACATCGTGAACGCTTTAGATTTCTTTGTTTGGTTTTTATTTTAGTTTATTTCATTATCAAGTAATAGGTCGCGCACATGGTGCGAGTTTTTGGGGTATAGGGTTTTTCCTATAAATAGGCATCCCTTGTAGTTCTTTTCATTCACTGAAGCTTAATATAAAAAAAAATTCTGCTTTATTTTTCTATTATCTTAGTGAGTTGTGGAATAATTCAAAAGTTGTGGTTTTTATTTTAGTTTATTTCATTATCAAGTAATAGGTCGCGCACATGGTGCGAGTTTTTGGGGTATAGGGTTTTCCCTATAAATAGGCATCCCTTGTAGTTCTTTTCATTCACTGAAGCTTAATATAAAAAAAAATTCTGCTTTATTTTTCTATTATCTTAGTGAGTTGTGGAATAATTCAAAAGTGGGTGGGAAGCCCTCCCTTTTCGAAAGGCTAACTACCGTGGTGCGAAGCCACATCTATCCCCATCTACCCCTACCCTCTTCCATCCATATCTCTCATCTTCTATCATCATTATTGCTTTGGATTTTCCAACTTTTGCAACTATTCATCCCCCTACAGCCAATTTCCAAAATCTGGACCTATAGGAGGGCTGAAACTTCGGCGGAGCACTACGCCTCGACCTTACGTCGGATCGTCGTCAAACTTGGAGGGATTGGAGGTCTCCCCTGGCCGACCAAGGCCTAGGTGTCACTTTGGGGAGGCGGGCTTCCATCACACGTGCGGCCAGCCCACCCGCGCACGTGCGTCAGCCCCAGGCCACCATCTGCACGCAGGAGCTTTCTTCGAGTCAGGTTTTCCTCTTTTCATTCATATTTCCTAAATCCTAGCCTTAGTTTGCATTAGCCCTAATTTATTTGTCCATTTTTTCACCATAGGGTTCCTTAAATTAAGATTGGGGAATCCCTTGGATTAGGGACTGTTTGCTATGCATGTGTGGTTGATTTCTATTTCTCTTTGAGCATTGTTTGGTTTATAATTTTTATTGGTCCAGTCTTGGCCTGTGTAGGCCTGGACCCGCATAGATTCCCCCTTGAATGTTTGGACTTTTTATGTGGGATATGGAATTTGTGTAATTATTTCTGAACTAAGGTGATTTTAAGCCTGAAATCTCACACATCACGTTTAATTTCATGTCCTGCTTCAAATTTGGTATCAGAGCCTAGGGTTCTTATATGGGAATACATTACATGTTTAGGGTTAGTTTGTTTGAATCCATCATGCATTCAGTTCATCATATGTAGCTTTTAGGAGTCCATAGTCCCTGATATTAGTTGCTGAAATTTCTGTTAGCAGGAAGTTAGAAATTTACATTGCCGCAACTTTCTATTATTAATTTATTTTGACAACTATATTGCTGGATTTTAGTAGCACTGCATAGTTTCCCTCGTATAAAGTCTCATAGGATCATTTAGTCTCATATAGTCGTCGTAGAAAGTCCTTAGGTGGAGTTGTAAGTTGTACGCCGACACATATGGGTCATGGTTTTGGCTAGCACCCTACACTAAACATGGAACAACTGCTAGAGTCACTAAATAAGTTGTCCCAACAGATCGAGTCTTGGGGTAAGCACTTGGAATAAGACATAGATCAACACCTTGACCAAATAGAGGCCTCCTTCAAGACGAACTCCACCATTAGGGAAGATGACCAATCTCAAGCAAGTGGCCAGGAGGATAGACCAATGAATGGAGGTGGCCAAGGAATCAGTCATGGGCGTGCACTCGTACCCCCACCCCATGAGGGACATCAAGACCATTATTTTGAGGGGTAAAACATGTGCCATTCCGGTAGTGGATAAGTTTCATGATGTCTTTCCTGATAATCTACCGGATGAGTCTCCCCATAGAAGGGATATAGAACACACCAGAACATGGGACACCATAATACCTACAGCCGAGTTTGCGTTTAATAGTTCCGTCGATAGGTCAACAGGTCTCAGTCCTTATGAAGCCGTTACTGGTTATAAACCTGAGAAACCTATTGATCTTGTCCCTATGTTACTGTCCCAAAGGCCGTCAGAGCCTGCAAAGTCTTTTGTACATCACATTCATTCATGGCATCAAGAAGTCAAGCAGAATATCACTACTAGTAATGAACATTACAAATTTTCTGCAGACTAGCATAAATGTTTCAAGGAATTCAATGTAAGGGACTCTGTAATGGTCCGCATCAGGCCCGAGCGGTATCCTCCGGGGGCCGTTCGTAAGTTACACGGGCGTAGCACTGGACCTGACAAAATTATAAAACGAAACGGTCTCAATGCATATGTAGCAAATCTTCCACCCTCCATGGGAATTAGTTCTACATTCAATGTGGAGGATCTAGTTGCATTTCAAAGGACCATTGATGCATTGTCCAGCCTTTCGCCTAACCATCCTAATTCATCAGACCTTTCCCTTGATCCATAGTCCCCTCCCGACCCATTTTCCCAGCCTCTACCTCCCATACCTATCTGTTCCGACCCATCTTCCCATCTACTATGTCCCATACATACTCCTCCCGACCCATTTTTCCAACCTCTACCTCCCATCCCTACCCGTCACGACCATTTTCCCAGCCTCTACCTCCCATACCTACCTGTTCTGACCCATCTTCCCAGCTACTACGTCCCATACCTACCCTTCTCGACCAATTTTCTCAGCCTCTACCTCACATACCTACCCTTCCCACACCTAGAGAGGAAATAGAGGATATTTTGGACCATCAGATAATATCCACGTCGGACGACGGGTTTCAAAAGTACCTGGTTAAATGGAAGTCACGCCCAGCTTCAGACAGCACGTGGCTCACTGAGGAGGAGCTTTAGAAACTTGATCCTGACATCCTGTATCGGTTCAGGAGTTTTATTTCGCCAGTGGCAAAATCTTCGCAGCTAGGGAGAATTGATGAGGACATCATGCGCACACGTGCACGCACACCACCCCCCTATGCACATACGTACGCAGGAGGGCCCTACCATCGATCTGGCTCAATGACGATGTAGGGAGGGCCTCCTAACTAGAAGACAGTTTTAGTTCAAAAGGGTGGGCCCAATAGTCAAGAAAAGGCCATTATGGGATCTCATGATCGTGGCCCACTTGTCGGATTGATTTCATATTTTAGGTTTTGCTTATTGTTATTATTTAGAACATCGTGAATGCTTTAGATTTCTTTGTTTGATTTTTATTTGAGTTTACTTCATCGCCAAGTAATAAGTTGCGCACATGGTGCGAGTTTTTGGGGTATAAGGTTTTCCTTATAAATAGGCACCTCTTGTAGTTCTTTTCATTCATTGAAGCTTAATTAAAAAAAATTCCAGCTTTATTTTTCTGCTCTTAGTGAGTTGTGGAAGAATTCAAAAGTGGGTGCAAAGCCATCCCTTTTCGAATGGCTAACTATTATGGTGCGAAGCCACATCTATCCCCATCCGCCCCTACCCTCTTCCATCCATATCTCTCATCTTGTATCATCATTATTGCTTTGAATTTCTCAGCTTTTGCAGCTATTCATCCTCCTACAGCCAGTTTCCATAATCTGAACATGTAGGAGGGCTGAAACTTCGGCGGAGCACTACGCCTCGACCTTAAGTTGGATTGTCATCAAACTTGGAGGGATTGGAGGTCTCTCCTGGCCGACCAAGGCCTAGGTGTCACTTTGGGGAGGCAGGCTTTAATCACACGTGCGGCTAGCTCACCCACGCACGTGCATCATCCCCGAGCCACCATCTGCATGCAGGAACTTTTTCCGGGTCAGGTTTTCCTCTTTTCATTCTTATTTCCTAAATCCTAGCCTTAGTTTGCATTAGCCCTAATTTATTTGCCCCTTTTTTCACCATAGGGTTCCTTAAACTGAGATTGGGGAATCCCTTGGATTAGGGACTGTTTGCTATGCATGTGTGGTTGATTTCTATTTCCCTTTGAGCATCGTTTGATTTATAATTTTTATTGGTCCAGTCTTAACCTATGTAGGCCTAGACCTAAGGTGTGCCAAAACGGTTATGTATTGGCCGTATCGGCCGATACTTAACGGTAATAGTAAAGGCCGATAAGCGTTTCGGGGTCGTATCGGCTGTTATTATTTTTTGTGCCCGTATCGGCCGATATGGGCCCGTTACAGGCGTAACGGCCATTACTGACCCGTAACGGTCAAAAAACGGTAACTTTTTTTTTCATTTTAAGCTCTGTTTTTGCTGTTTTTTTTGAAACTTTTTGCTTCCAAACTGTTTCTCACTCCTACTACTAATTTTGACCAACCTTGGCTGGGTATTTGAGATAAAAACACATTATATTACGGATTTTGATGAATCAAAGCTCGGTGGGCTATTTTTCAGAAATTCGTCAAAAATAGGTATTTATACTTTTTTTAATATGTTTTGTTGTTTTAATCATGCCAAATGATGTGTTAATCATAGTAGAACATGTTAATGTGCATATTACATATTTGAGGTGCCATTTAATATTTTTTTATATTTTTTTCTATTTACGCATGAATTTTGACCCTTTTTTTTTAATTCGAAAAATCAATTTTTAATGGTTGTTTTGTTGTTTTAATCATGCCATATGATGTCTTAATCATAGTAGAACATGTTAATGTGCATTTTACAGATTTGGGGTGCCATTTAATATTTTTTTCTATTTACGCATGAATTTTGACCCTTTTTTTTTAATTCAAAAAATCAATTTTTAATGGTTGTTTTGCTGTTTTAATCATGCCATATGATGTGTTAATCTTAGTAGAACATATTAATGTGCATTTTACAGATTTGGGGTGCCATTTAATATATATATATATATATATATATATTTCTATTTACATATGAATTTTGACCTTTTTTTTTTAATTCGAAAAATCAATTTTTAATGGTTGTTTTGCTGTTTTAATCATGTCATATGATGTGTTAATCATAGTAGAACATATTAATGTGCATTTTACAGATTTAGGGTGCCACTTAATAATTTTTTTAAATTTTTTTCTATTTATGCATGAATTTTGACCCCTTTTTTTTAATTCGAATAACCAATTTTTAATGGTTGTTTTGCTATTTTAATCATAGTAGAACATGTTAATGTGTATTTTATAGATTTGGGGTGCCATTTAATATTGTTTTTATATTTTTTTCTATTTACGCATGAATTTTGACTCTTTTTTTTTTTAATTCGAAAAATCAATTTTTAATGGTTGTTTTGTTGTTTTAATCATGCCATATGATGTGTTAATCATAGTAGAACATGTTCATGTGCATTTTACAGATTTGTGGTGTCATTTTATAATTTTTTTTGTATTTTCGGATTAGTGACTTTATATTTTTATTTGCTTATATTAGACAGGTTTTGGAGCTTCTTAAGGTTTAGTATTTTAGTTAGAATATAAAATCATCTTTATTAACATAGGTCATACACTCATCTACCTAAACCTAAAGAAATGTCTAGGTCTGGCCAACAAGAAGTGAGGATATTGGATGACAACATTGTAAGAGGGTTGGTGGTATTAAGCACCAAATGAAGTGCAAGTATTGTGATTGACTAGTGACTGGTAGAATTACCCGTCTCAAACAACATTTAGCACATCGAAAGGGTTAAGTTGCGTCATGTGCCCGAGTACCGAAAGAGATAATGCTTTTAATACAAGCTAGTCTGGATGAGTCGAAGTGTAAACGTGCTGCTGTACAAAAGAAGAAAGATGATATTTTAGATGCAGCTCGATGGGAGATGTTTGGTCCTGAATATATGGGCGTTCATGATGAAGATATTATTGAGTCTGACGAAGATTCAGATCGGGAAGTAACTATAGCTAGGAGAGAGAGCTTGCGTCTAGCTCGTGAAGAGGAAGAACGTCGCCGCATGTTTGGCACGCATGGGTCAGTGCGTGATACAGGGTAGGGAGGGGGGTAGGTTTAGTGGGTTACGACGTGTGTCAGGGTAGGGAGGGGGGGTAGGTTTAGTGGGTTACGACGTGTGTTTAAGAGCCGACGACAGACATCTTCACGTGATGCCCCTATACATTTGGATGAAGAAGTAAATGAGCCTAGGAGACCCTCTATTGATCCAATCCTCTTTAGGAAAGAATCAACTAAACAAAAGAAGATAAAACAAATGTGGAGTAGAACTTCCGTTGAAAAATTAGGTAGAGCAGCAACAAAGTTATTTATACATGCCAACATACCTCCTAACGCGGCCAATTCTCCATATTGGCAGGTGGTAATCGATGCAGCAGCAGAAGTAGGTGAAGGAATAAAAGCTCCCACGGCAAAGGAGATCAGGGGGAAATGGACAGATGCAGAGTATGCGGATGTGAAAGCATATGTGGCTACCTTTAAACCTGTATGGCAAGCCAGAGGATGCACGATCATGTGTGATGGTTGGACTGGCCCAACCAGACGCAGCATGATCAACTTCATGGTGTACTGCCGCTTAGGAACTATATACCACAAATCAATTGATGCCTCAGAAGTAACAAAAGATTCTCATTATATTATCGGCCTAATGGATAAAGTTGTGGATGATATTGGAGAGGAGAATGTAGTGCAGATTGTGACAGATAATGAAGCATCATATAAGCTTGCAGGACATGTTGATGGATAAGAGAAAACATCTTTTTTGGTCACCATGTGCTGCCCATTGTATTGATCTTATATTGGAAGATATTGGGAAGAAGAATGTTAAGGAAATGGTCGAAAGGGCAAAAGAAGTGATGACGTTTAATTACAACCATAATCAAGTAGTCGTAATAATGAGAAAGTTCACGAAAGGACGAGAGTTGTTGAGGCCTGCGGCGACTAGATTCGCAACAAACTTTATAGCATTAGAAAGTTTATTCCAGCATAGGGGAGAGTTGAGTGAGATGTTCGCTTCCAGAGAATGGTTCAACACAAAACAAGGGAAGAAGACATCAGAGACACCGGTCGAAGTTACAAACACCATACGGGACAACAAATATTGGAAGAAGGTCAAGGCGATGCTAAAGGTGATGGAGCCACTAATGAGGGTACTCCGTCTTTTTGAAACTGATGAAGCACCTAACATGGGCTTCCTATATGATGCCATGGATAAGGCAAAGTTGACAATTCAACGTGATTGTAAAAGCTGGGAAACTTATTAGAAGATGATCGACAGGAGATGGACAAAACAACTCCATCACAATCTTCGTGCAGCAGGTTACAACCTAAATCCTAGGTATAGATATGCCCAATCATTTGTTATGGATGATGAAGTTCGTGTCGGGCTAAAAAATGTAATAAAGAGATTAGAGCCTGACTTAGATCTGCAAATAAAGGCATTGAATAAATTAGATACATTTGGAAATCGCCTTAGTAGCTTTGGAGATGCTCTTGCACAGCAGCATGCAGTATCTAGGTTGCAACCGGCCGAATGGTGGATTAATTTCGGAGAGAGTACGAAGGCTCTCTAAAAAATTGCAATAAAAGTTTTAAGCTAGACAACATCTTCATCTAGCTGCGAAAGGAATTGGAGTTGTTTTGCGCTCATTCATTCAAAGAATAGGAATAGATTGCAAACTAGAACATTAGATAGACTTGTCTTCATGCACTACAATATAAAACTAAGAATGCGACAACATCATAGGAGCATTACAACTACCAATAACGGAGACTACTGTCTAATAAACTTGGACAATATTTATGATGAGGATGACCCACTTCTACCTTGGTTAGAAACAAGGGAAAAGAAAATTGAAGAGGATACTGAAGAATTGAAAATTGATGACCCAGAAATACGCAGAGCACAACAAGAGAGTCGTGCAGATGTGTCGGACCCAGTAAGAGGGGCAGTGTTTATGCCACATACGGATACGGCTCAAGATCAACAAAAGAGTATGAACAGTGATAGCGTGACCGTGTCGGATGATGACGATGACCCCCCTACAGCTGGCGCTGGCGCTGGCACTTCTAGTGTTGCTCAGCGCCCTATACAGCCGTCTATAGATCGCGATGCCGATGAATATCGATGAGGTGGTACACGAGGTCGGACTAATGAGTGTACCGAGTCACGATACAGCCAGCAGGAGGAGGGTACATCTAGTGGTGCACCGGGTTCGGTAGGTTCGGAACATCAGCAGGCTCATGGTCTTTGTTATTATGATGGATATTCTTATGGTCAATTGGATTATGATTATGGTGGTTATACTGAGCCTGTTCCATCACATTCATGTTGGAGTAGCCCTCCCAATTAATATCTATATGATTATAGATATCCATATCCAAATTCAAGTTACTCATCACAGTAGACGCACTCTCAATCTCAAGATTCTCAACAGCCTGAGTATGGGCACCAGTATAGCTATTCGACGGGCACTAGTGGATATCCTTACTCGGGGTCAGAGTCGTTGCCTAGTCAAGATCAGTCATCCTCTGGTTTCGTTGATCTAATATTTCCTTCTGGCACTGGATATTATGGATATGCAGCACCTACACCTATTGGACAGCCTCAGCCTAATGATGACGATAACGATGATGTGGAGGTCGAGCAACAACAAAAAAGCAGACTTTCATTTTGGTGGTGACTTGTGATTGTGAGTATATATTTGTATTAAGGTAAGTATTTGCAGCAGACAGCTCACAGCAGTATTATTGTAAGAAGCCATGCACACACTTGACACTGCCAAACTTGTATTTAAAATAGCTTCCCCGACAAACAATCAAGTAATCCTTAATCAAGTTGCAGGGGAGTATATCAGACACTACTAATTTATTTATTTTTAATATTCTTGACTTGAGCATGACAGGTCATAGACAGGAATCACAGTCACGTGCACAAGTATGTTCAAGAAATTCCTCAAAAATAATTGCAAACACCTAATGTAAGATATTTTCATATTACATTCATTCTAATATATCTATCATTGATAGTAGATAGTTAGAAAATTAAATATATGAATTTTGTAGTCAAATTCAGGTTATCTGGTTCATAAATTCATCAGACAGTCCGATACAACTTCTCACCAAAGAGTGGATTGTTACACCACTATAAACATGTTCCAATTTATAAATGACTGCATATTTTGAATGCTTAGAATATTTCGGATTTAATCCATATTTTTTTATATTTTTTTGGCAAAAAAAAAAAAAAAATTGCGCCATTACGTCCCCGTATCAATATCGGTTTTGGATGTCACCGTTATGCCAACCGATACCGATACGGGACACAGGACTTGGACCCGCATAGATTCCCCTTTACTTGAATGTTTGGACTTTTTATGTGGGATATGGAATTCGTGTAATTATTTCTGAACTAGGGTGATTTTAAGCCTGAAATCTCACGTGTCACGTTTAATTTCATGTCCTGCATCAGGTGCTCTCCTATGGTGAAACGTCTGGCCATATTAGTGTAAGCATTATGATATTCATCATAACCCTTCATTCTAATGGAGAAGAAGAGTGATCAAAAATCTGAATTTATAAATCCATTTGATTTTCTAAGGGTCAACATAACATCTATTAAATTAAATGGAGCAAATTAACTTCAATGGTCTAAATCTATTCAAATATTTTTGCCAAATGCAAATTGAAATATTTGACCATGGAGAAGCTAGATGAAAGTGATAGCATGCATGATTGGTGGATCCAAGAGAATGCTTAAATTATGACATGATTTTGAAACAGTATCAAAACATCTCTCATATGCAATGTTGTCAAAATCACTCTCAATTGGGGTTGAAGTGTATCAAATTGCAAATCGTATTGTAAATCATAAGGTTTTTTATAATTTTCTTGAAATAATTGAAAAGAATATGAAAAATATAAATAAATCAGATTTTGTTAACTCATCAATCTTCCTTTTACAATCAATGTACACCAAGTAATACCATGTCATGATATTGTTAAAGTATTTCTATTCCTTTATTTTTTTGTCTTTCAAGAAATTTCCCTTAAAAAATATACAAGGGTCCTTTAATAATTTATGGTCTTGTTCCCTTTCTAGAATGTAGAATCACAGTGGAAGAGCAGTCTTTGAACTCTATGACATGCCTGATGGATCTAAATAACAAGCTATTTGGTGACCAAGGTGATATGTTCGAAGATTCAGGATGATATAGAAGATTGGTGGGAAAACTCATCTACCTGACTATCACTAGACCTGACATATCATATATAATTAGTGTAGTTAGTCAGTTCATGAGTTCTCCTATAATCCCACATATGGATCTAGATGTTCGGATTCTTCTATATATCTCAAACAAGCATCCGGCCAGGGAATATTGTGTTAGCAACACATTCATCTTCATATTACGAGGTACTTAGATGAAGATTGAGCAGGTTCTCTAACTGAGAGCATTCCACTACTAGATATTGCAAATTTGGGGGAGGCAACTTACTTACCTGAAAGAGCAAGAAGCAGCACAATTAGCGTTGAAACTAAGTATTGAGCAATGGCTCATGCCACGTGTGAGTTAGTTTGTTAAAGAAGCTCTAATGAAAGGGGGTTTGCCATGAATACTCCAATGTAGTTGTTCTATGATAATCAAGTGGCCACTCATATTGCAAGCAACCCAGTTTTTCATTAGAGAATCAAGCATATTAAGGTCAACTGCCATTTCATACAAGAGGTCTCAAGTGAAATATCTACACCGTAGGTCAAATCTCAAGATCTAGATGATGTTTTACTAAAGCTTTCAGGAGAAATCAGTTTGAATGTATTTTTTCCGAGTTGTGCATAAATGATATTTATGCTCTAGCTTGAGGGAGAGTGTTTAAGTGATGAACGTGTGGGCTGTGCAAACGTATGGCCCACTGGATGACTGAAATCTAGACCGTACACTTGTACGGTCCATCTTATCTCTTTTCTCTAGCATAGTCCCCTCATTTATCATATTTTTGAGTCATGGGGTGCATGTATCAATTTGTAACAAGTGAGGGCATTTCGGATACTTTTGGTTTTTTAACTTTTCGTGAATAAAAAGCAGGGGAGCTGGGGACGTCAAGCACCAAATCCATCCATAACCCCCCCCCCCCCTCTCTCTCTCTCTCTCTCTCTCTCTCTCACACACACACACACACACACACACATCTTCTCATAAACCACAATTGAAAAAAGGAAGGGGAGGCACAAATGTGCTCCAGCCTTCCATGGGGTTAAATGTAAGCCCATAGGTGGTGAAACATAAGCATCGCAACATGAATGAATAGAAAATCTATTAGTAAGCAAGCAATTAAAAGAGAACTTGAAGTTGAACAGCATAAAAGCATCAAATGTTGTAGAATTCACATGATAAACATTTTCTCTACAAGTGATAATTTTATTGAATGGATTTTGAGAAATACTTTGAACAACAAAGTTTACTAAATAAGTGAAATAACATGGTACTGCAATGAAAATTACATATACAAGATACTCCAAGTGTTCTAAGGGCCTGTTTGGGAGAGTGGATTTGGAAACCCCCTGGATTCGGAATCCCCCGGATTTGAAACCCCTTAGATTTGAAATCCTCCAAGTGTGTTTGGCACCCTGGATTGTGAATCAACTTTAATCTAAAAGTAGCTATGCATGGTATATTTACGGGGGTTTGAATTTAATTACTAAATCAACTTTAATATATCTAATTAGTGAGAAATATAATTTTTGACACGATGGTTGTAATAAGCCCACTGAAATATACGCTTTGCCCAAAAATGATGAAATTCCAAGTCTCGGATGGGCCACAAGCACAAGATCATGTCAGAGTGACTAACCAACAATTTTTAACTGTTGATTTACATGGACAATTTTTGGACAGTGTTGATCATCATATTAAAGTAATTATAGTGATGCAATTGATCATCTAAATTATTTTTTGATATCATTAGTGGGCCATGTGCCCAATAGAATGATAGTAAGGTGACGCACATGTTACACCTGTAACTATTGAAATGATTTTAGGTGTAATCCAAGCTCTCACCCTGGATTTCAAACCCCCTCTTTGAGGGGATTTGAAACCCCCAGTTACTTTATGCTGCCAAACAAACAGGGGATTTGAAATCCCCTCAAATCCCCCCAAATCCACGGTGCCAAACGACCCCTAATAAAATTCACTGAATGCAAGTGGAACCAACTTGAGTATGAAGCCATACCTAACTGTGACAGTATTTCCATAATTAAAGAACCTTTTTTCTCCAAAGTCTTGGAGATAAGATTAAGCTTAAGGATGTATAGTATTGCGAAGTGAGCCTCACACAGAAGAACCAGGAATTGACGCATCCTTATGCTCACTTTGTGGCTGAGAAGATAGACCAAAAAGAATACCACTGAAGCACAGAGATGAATTGGGCATCAATCAGTAAATTTTATTGTAAACTCTCTCAGATATCATAAATAAATGGGGTATGGAGAAAGCACAATATATTACGATCTTTTAGAGCTAATTAATATAGGTATTAAATGATGCTCGATCAAAAGACTGCGTTTTTTTTGTTTGGCCAGCATAATTATGGTCAGGCTCTTGTATCAGCAATCCAGGCCATTCATTTGATAGGCCCTTAACTGGATGGTAGCCCAGTAAATACCTTATTACATAATCTTTTCCATCTGAGTGGTGGCTTGAAAATGGAAATTCATAGCCAACATTCCACATTTGATAGCCCAATCAGATAGATCATCTATGGAGGAGATTTTGGGGTATCTCATATCCATAATGGGCCCACCATATGAATAGTTTGGGTCACTGGAGAGTGGGCCTCACATGTACAGTTTGTTTTGCTTGACTGAAAATTGTATATTCCACCACCACCATCCAAATAGCCTAGTGCAAGGTATTTGGGTCGGCTTTACAAATCCTATTTCAACAAATTTGAAAAGAGAATTCTCAAGAGATCTTGGCAAAAGTTTGATGACCAAATGCTCGCCTGACATTGAGCCTTTTTCAAACAGGCCAGGGACCAGTTGGTGAAAAATCTCTACCAGACAGACTTCCATATATTCCTATATATCCATAACAAAATAAAGTTCCTCAGAGTCTTGGGTACTTAATCAGAGAGTCACAGAGCATGTCCTGCATATGACAATCTTGGAATTCACATATCATTGACCTGAACAATACAGAAGCAACGGAGGATACAACAGAATCAAGATGATAAAACAACTAGTTTTTTGTGGTGTAATTATCCTGAAACAATATTTTCCGTGTCATTATCGGTAATGTATCACGCACTTGGGATACGGATACATATCAGTTATCGCATGGGATAAATCAGTTGTATCGCGTAATGTATCGCTGTTTTTGAGAAACATTGGGAAATTGGTCAAATTTTTCAATAAAACTTGGATAGTTAAAAAAAGACTTTCTCAAAAATCAAAACATTACAAAAAGCAAGTGCACATAATAGGTCTCATTTGTATGGGGTCCTAATCTATGCTGTCTGACTGAATTGATGCAAGCATATTCAAAGTCTATTCATATAATTTATAAATGTAAGAAGACACGTATGGAAACACAAGCAATACATTCAAAAGCAAAAGCAGAGTCACTAGATCAGGTTACATACATGTTTGATTTTGTGTTTGGACACAGATTGCAACCGATTTGTGAGAAATTGGGAAATTTTTAATTTTCCCAATTTTCCACAACTCGCCACATCTCCCCCAAATCCCGAAATCAAAGCTCCAAATCCATAACTTTTCATGCAAAACATGAAGAATCATGGATTTGTAACCATTTGACACTGATTTACCATGATTTACAAAAAAAAAAAAAAAAAAAAAAAAAAAAAAAAAAAACGTGAAAATTGAAAATAAAAAATGCTCACTGGATCGAACTAGTGGGATATATCGTCACTACTTGTGTGCTTCGCATCACACTGGTGGGATACAAGATATATCATGGGATATATTGCTCGATATTGTCAATACTGAAAACATTGTCCTGAAAATGGCCATCTATAATCTGGTAAAGGGTGAAGGTTGCTGATACTACAGAATGATTCATTTCTCTAGAAGTTCCATTTAGTAGTATAAAAGACAGCAAAACATCCATCTTAAAGAGTTGATGCAGGCCCAAGCCCAACATGTGCTGAAATTGTGCATCTGTGCTGCTTTTTTTTCTGCTGAATTTTTGGGTGTACAACTACTAAACGGAAGATTCTAGTTAATGATTTTGTGGGTTCTTTGAATATCTTGGGGGCATGCTATTTTTAGGCAATAACATTTGTTAAAATATTTCAATTGTTGTTAATTTGTATCTTATTTTGGACAGATTAGATAGATTTTGAACCAATCTTAGAGACTGAAATTTCTAGTTAGAGAATACGATTCAAGGATGTGTCTTTAGGTGTAGAAAAAGAGGTCATTCTAGAAGGTAGAGGCATTAAAATATTTTTGAATTTTCTGAAGTTCTTCTCTGAGTGGTTGTACTTGTAATTGGTGTAGTGATTTCAATTCCAATAAGTTGTTCATCCTTCTCTTTACGAATATTCTCATGTGGTGAGATACTTCGTCTATTCATTCATCTATTCTAGCAATTGGATTGCATCATTTGTCTTCTGCTCGTTAGATGAGCTGGTAGAGACAGTGTTGGGTGTGTGAGTGATCCAGGCGTTCAATCCCTAGTAGTGTTACCTTTCAAAAACCAAAAAAAAAAAAAAAAGGATTGCATCATTTGGTACCAAAGCCAGCTTTGATCCCAAGGCCCCACTTGTTCCTCAAATCTTTCCCTTTTCTTTTCCCAAATCCTATCACAAGTAATTCCAAAATTTGTTACTAAAGCCACCCTATACCAAACAACTTGAACACTTACACAACCTCATCAGATTCGTATCCAGCCCAAGGACAAGTTGTAAACTGCATTTAAGAAGCAAGATGAGTTGTATGGGTGCTTTTTGATGCACCTTTCAAACACAAAAATACTTTATGGGCTGATGATAGAGATAATCTGTCCCTTCATATTGTTTATTTGACAATATTCTTGTTTCTACTCCTGATTCATCTGCTCACATTGCTAACTTATGGTAAGTATTTGGTGTACTATGCAGAGAAAGTGCTCCTTTGACAAAAGTCGTGTCATTTTTTTGTTTTTTGAAAATTAACTCAAATTTTATTGAAAACTTGCAAGAAGTGAGCAAAAATAAAGTGAAAACAAAACAGACCAAATTTACAAATGAATCTCTGAACGAAGCTGGTCAAAATCTATCATATTTACAAAATTAGCCCAACCCGACATGCAAAAAGTTTACCTCCCTATTGTTAAAACAACGATCATTTTGAGCTTTCCTAATTACCCAAAAAATAGCCATGACAAGCAATTGCCACAATGCCTTTGAAGATGTAACCAAGAACCCCCCCTGCCAAGCCCATAAGAGATCACAATAAGAACTTGACATCACCCACTCAATTGTCTTGCATAATTAAAGTGGATGAATAAATGATCAATTGATTCCGCATCCCCCATATACATCAAACAAACATTTGGAAGAATTAGAGCCCTCCATTATAAACTATCCACTGTAATACTCATTTCCTGCCCACTAACCAAACGAAAGTGGCAACTCGAGGAGAGGAGCACCATATAATAAAAAATGATAAGGAAAATGAAGCTGGTGATCGCGTGACGAAACTTGCAACAAAGTATAGAAGGAGCGAACTGAAAACCGTCCTGAACTATGAGCAGACCAAACCATTGAGTCACTTTTAAGAGATTTAGGAACAATAGATTCAGCCAAGATATTAATGATGCATACTCATCAATCTCTGTCTTTTAAATTCTGACAAAAAGAAGGAATCCAAACCACCTGCCCATTTCTAAATAAATAACACCAATCAACTGTTATGTATCCCTCCACCGTCACCTTAGCCAATATAGGAAATTCATCTACAATTGATGTTGTCCCACACCATATATCATCCCAAAAATGAATTCGGTTCCTTAAACCAAGAGAGAAATACCTTGTCGAAACAAATGTTCAATCGAGGTGATAGCTTTCCAAATGTTAGAAGCACGATACAGGGTAGAATGTTTAACTCCTCATCCTCCAAAATGAAGACCATATTTCTTTTCGATAAGAATTCGCCACAATGTGCCCTCTTCGCATCCCAGCTTCCATAACCACTTACCAAGGAGAGCTATATTCACGAGACCCAAGTCCCTAATTTCAGCTACCCTTCTTCCATTGATCAACATACCTCTTTCCAATTCAAAAGATGAAAATTTCTTCTAGTAGCCAACCCGTACCAAAGAAAGTCTCTCCATAATTTCTCCAATCTAAGCAAGCCTAATTTTGGACATTTAAAAAAGAGACATGAAATATATTGGCATATTAGAAAGAGCAGCTTTTATAAGAGTGCCAAAGATAAATAACGACTCTTCCAAATAGATAACTTTCTCTCCACTTTTCCAACCACCTTATACCATAAAGTTTTTGGATGCTTTCCTATGCAGATAGGCATCCCAAGATACGTTGTTGGAAAATAACCCTTTTTGCAGCCAAATAATAAAGCAAGCTTATCCAAACCATTTTCCAACATTTCACTCTTTGAGATGTTAATGCGAAGTCCTGAAACGGCTTCAAAGTAGACTATGATTTTCTGCAAATTATCAACAGTTGTTTCATCAGCATCACAAAAAATTAGGGCATCGTCGGCATACTATAGATGAGAAACGGTTAGTCCCAATTCCGCTACATGGAAACCGCTAATCAAACCAGTCACCTCTCCTTGCCGCATCATTCTACTAAAAGCTTCCCCAACTATACTAAAAAGATATGGAGACAACAGATTGCCCTACTTAACTCCACGATAAGATTTGAAGAATCCTTTAGGTCAACCATTGATTGGAACCGAGAAATAAGCGGATTGAACACAAGAAAGCATCCAACATCTCCATTTGTCTCCACATCCAAACCTAGTGAGCACATAATCAAGGAACTCCCAATCAACATTATCATATGCCTTTGGAAGGTCCATCTTACAAACCAACCCACTACGCCCATCACGATGTCTTGAGTGAATACATTCCAATATCACTGTTGATAAAAACCCCACGAAATCTTTTGGCGTGCACCTTAGCTAGAATCTTATGTGGACCACCAATTAAACTTATTGGTCAAAAGTCTTTCATTTCATCAACACCTTCAATTTTTGGGATAAGGGCTATAAAAGAAGCACCGACATTTTTAGAAATGATACCACACTCATAGAATTCATGAAAAAAAAAAAACCCATAACATCATCTTTCGCCGTGTGCCAAAACCTTTGGAAAAATAATATAGGAAAGCCATCCGGACAGGGTGTTTTGTCACCACACATAAAACCTATAGCCGCAGAAACTTCTTCTTCAAAAAATGGACGTTCAAGAAACTCCGCCTCATCCTTAGACAAAGTAAAAAAGTCCAACTTGTCGAACCTTGAACAGTTCCACTGATCTTTTCAAAGAAGTTGGTGGTAAAAAGAGACAACCGATGAGCACGATTCCTCTTTTGCTGTAATTCGCAGACCATCCACTACTATACTGCAGATTTTGTTTATCCAAGCTCTTGCGCTTGCCATATGATGAAAGAATCTTGTGTTCTTATCACCCTCTTTAAGATATAATGCCCACTTAATTTCTTCTTCCTTTAACCATTTAGCATAACGATGTTGAAAAGTATCTCTTTTTGCATTAGTTTTGGCTGACAGAGGACCAGTTTCCTCAAGTGTATCTATATCATTGATCTCCTGCAATACAGCTGCAAATTCAGACTCGCGGGCACCAAGAAAATCATTCTTCCAAGTCTTTATCTTGTCTTTCACAACTTAAGTTTTCAGCATAATCGAAAACCGGCATATCCCTCCCACCTGAAAAGAATTCCACCACTCCACAATCAGCTGAGAAAAACCTTCAACCTGAAACCAAGTTCATTCAAGTCGAAAAGGTTTAGGTCTTCTAATAAAATAGGACTGCGATCAGCAACAGAATGCGGTAAGCCATGCTGAGTCGAAACAGGGAATTTATCCTTCCATTCCACATAAACCAGAAATCTATCTAACCTGGACAGAAGAGGATTTTGTCTGCCATTGGACCAGGTGTATTTGGCATATCCACCAGACAATAAAGATCAATCTAATCTGCAAAATCCTGCATACTACGAGTAATCTTGCCCCATCGCGATTTCTCATGTGTAAATCGGATGACATTGAAATCACCCCCAACAACCCATGGCTCACACCAACACTGACAAACAACAGAAAGCTCCTTCCAGAGATACTCATGCTGACCTACAGAACAGGGACCATATACTAATGAAAAAACCCAACGAAATCCAGAGATATCACGTAACAGCACTAAGACCGAAAATTGTCCAATCTATACATCTTCCTTTCTCCATATTCCAAAATTCTAAACCTTCCAGAGATACTCACGCCGACCTACAGAACACAGACCATATACTAAGGAAAAAACCCCAACGAAATCCAGAGATATCACGTAATGGCACTAAGACCGAAAATTGTCCAATCTGTACATCTTCCTTTCTCCATATTCCAAAACTCCAAACTAGAAGATTACCACCAGTAGAGCCAACAACATCAAGAGAAACCTAATCCGTATTTAACGCCCTCCAATCCATGATCCAAAATTCCAAACCTTCCAGAGATACTCACGCCGACCTACAGAACACAGACCATATACTAAGGAAAAAAACCCAACGAAATCCAGAGATATCACGTAACGGCACTAAGACCGAAAATTGTCCAATCTGTACATCTTCCTTTCTCCATATTCCAAAACTCCAAACTAGAAGAGTACCACCAGTAGAGCAAACAACATCAAGAGAAACCTATCCGTATTTAACGCCCCCATATAGCTCCAAACAACACTTCTATCAATCAACTGTAATTTCTTTCCTGGATCGTAAGAATTTTAACCTTGTGTTTTTTTACAGAACTTGTGTATTTGAACCCTCTTATTTCGTACAACCCATACCTCTGATATTCCAAGATAACACAATCATTGAGCAACGAATTTACCCCGTTGAGCCCTCTTGCGACCAACCCTTTGGGAGTCTTTCTAATAGACAATACCTGGTTTTTGCTTTGATGAAACAATCCTCTTGTGTTTGACAAATTGAAGAAGCGCAATTGCATCATCATCGTTAGCCCCAAAAGAAAGCCCTATAAGACCTCCGACCCTCTCTATCACATCCTTCGACCATCTCAGTTGATCAGATCACAAGGAACAATCACCCAAATAAGAAAAATGTTCATCCTGAAGTGAACCCGTACTCGTGTTTTTGGAACATCCAAACGATCAAAGTTGGCCAGGAGAAAATGGAGGCCATTGTAGAGTGGCGCCATGTTGGGGAAACTCTTGGGTGTCCATTTTTTCCATGGCTTGGCACATTTTACCAGTGACTTGTACATAATTTCAGCACTATTATTACAAGTACTACTAAATTCATGCATAGAGAAAAGTTCATAGAGAACAGGTGGTGGACAAAAGCTTTATTGCATTTAAGAAAAAGATGAGTCCTGTTTTTGCACTTTCGGACTCCAACGAAGTCATAGAGGTGAAAAGCGATGCTTCCAATATTGCTATTGGTGTAGTGCTGACTGTTGAGTAGGGAGAGAGCTTCTCACTTTCTCTGGTGAGAAGCCTAATGGTGCACATAAGAACTAATCCGCAAAAGATCTTCATTTCTCCACAAAGGTCCAAACACTACAACAAATGGAGGCCAACTTGATTCATTGTGAATTTAATATGTACCCGGAACATGAGGCAATATGAACTCCTAAAAGTTTGAGATATAACTTGCAAAAAATGATGAGTGGTCGATATGCAAAGTGGACATCTTTTTTGAAAGATTATACCTCTCTTGCATCACAAAGCGGAAATTCAAAACAAGTTAGTAGAACATTGAGTAGGAGGATGGTGTTCATGGTTCTGAAAGACGGTGTCGGTTGCCATATCGGCCCCGCGGAAAAATGATACAAGATGGCATCACGCATCGGAATCAAGGCCGTATCAGTCAGAATTTTTTTTCGAAGCAAAAAAATATGAAAAAATATCAGAAAATTAGGGGAAAATGAGATATTCACAAATCTATCATTTTTTTGTGTTTTGACCATGTATTCAACGGTGTATCGGACCATTCTTTGATGAGAATGTCTATTGATTTGACTTTTTAAAGGTTAACTAAATGGGCCCTAATTGAACACAAATTAAACATGATTTGGTGAACAATTGCCCATTACATTGGAAATACAACAAAAGAAGATGAAAATATAAAAAAGAAGTGAACGTTTACCTTTTTCCGATTTTTCCCATAATGGTCCACTTCGCTTCAATTTGTCAAATCCCATTCAAATCATTTGTTTCAATCCCAAAATAAGTCTAGATCTAGCCTAAAATGAGTTTTTAAGGTTCTTCCATGGTTTAAATAAAAGAAGAAGAGGAGACATGGGTGAATTTTTGAAAAAAATCAAAAAAAAAAAAAAATCAAAATTGGAGTTTTATGGGCAAATCGGCCTGTATCGGCCGATATGTGCCGATATGGTCCAACCAATTCCGATACGGCCCTGTATCACGTATCATATCAAGCCGATTTGGATAGGATACACCTGTATCGGTCGATACAATACTGATTTTCAGAACCATGATGGTATTCTTGGGAACACTGTAAAGTTGTGAGATTAGATGCATAAAAGAACAATATGAGGACTCCATTTTCAGCAAGGTACTCAACAAATGTGCGGATGGAGACAATATAAAGTGTGAACTCATCTCATGTGATACATGTTTATTTGAGGGTTTGTGCTTGTGCAAACTTGAACGATCATTGGGGTAAAAGATCATATATGAGCAACATGGAGGATGAATGGGTGGGTATGGGAACTTTGGAAGGGCGAAAATACTAGCCACCATGGAGGAGAATTACTACTAGCCTCAATTGAGCTGTAATTTTGCATGATTCTTTGCACGGTGTCATCAATACTAAGTTTCCAAAAGGGCACGTACAAAACACTAACCTTTATATGCGTCTTCAGGTGCTTGCCACGTAATGGGTGGATATTTCCAAGGACTTCATTTTGGGTCTTTCAAGGACTTGGAGGGAAGTAGTTTCAATCTTCGTCACAATGGACCATATTTTGAAATAGTCCACTTCATTCCTTATGAAAGGAGATGCCACAAATATCTCCCCACATCTTCAATGAAATTGATAAACTTCAAGAGGTACCCTAGACTATAACTTTTAACCATAATTTGAAGTTTCTGGGGATTTCTAGTGGACTTTACAGAAGCATTTGGGGACTCAACTCATTTCTCTAGCGCAATACCACCCAGCCAAACCAAGGTCATCAATAGCAGCCTTGGTAATGTTTTGAGGAGTATCATAGGAAACAATGAATGCTAGTTGGAGCTCAACATTACTCCAAGCTAAGTAGGGATCGTGTTATATAAGCTAAGTGGGGTATCCTAGACTATAACTCTGAACCATAATTTGAAGTTTCTGGGGATTTCTAGTGGACTTTACACAAGCATCTAGGGACTCAACTCATTTCTCTAGTGCAATACCACCTGGCCAAACCAAGGTCATCAATAGCGGCCTTGGTAACGTTTTGAGGAGTATCATAGGAAACAATGAATGCTAGTGCCACCACCCCCCCGGATAACGTTTTGAGGAGTATCAAAGCTTCTTAAATGTGAGAAGTCACATCATGTACTTGATATAGTACCATTACTGGTACAACATGACTAAGCTTGTATATGGTTTACCTCCACAAAGAAAGGTTTCGAAGGGGAATTTATAACAAACTTACATTTAAGAAGCTTTGATTACGCCAAGTTAAGAAGAAGTTTGGTAACAACAAAGGTATTCTGTATCGGTAACGGTGGCCGTAACTGTCACCACTATTATCGATATGGGGGCGTAACGACCCCTGTAACAGTTGAAAATTTTCTTTTGCCCAAAAAATTCTGAAAAAATATCTAGAAAAACCATAATAATGTAAATATTCCAAATATATATTCATTTAACAAAAAATTTAAAAAAAAATTTTTAAAAAAAAAAACATGTTTATGGTAGTGTAATGGTCCACTCTTTGGTGAGAGTGTTGTATCAGGCTGTCTAGTGAATTTCTGAACATGATTATATGTATCTAATGTTTACACATCACAATCAACCACTAGAACTAGAAATCAGAAAGAAAAAAAAAAAAAAGCATAAATAATACTTCTTCAATTTTTTGAAAAACTAACCCTTAAAGCTTTTATTCTCTCAAATCACTTCAATCCATGGTTTTAATCTTAAAAACTATAGTAAGAGTGGTCGAAATCTGTAGTAAAATGATCAAGGAGAGTTTATGGAATGAGAAAAGTAAAAAAAAAAAAAATTTTTAAATGAGGAGAAATTTTGAGTCAAATATATATAATAATAATATTTTTTGACCATTATGGGGGTAAAGGTCGTTATGCCCCATAACAGCCTTTACGGCTACTGTAACGGCCGATACGGTCCCAAAAAACCAACTGCCCTGTTTCACCTTTGTATCGTGTAACAGTCATGGCCATTAGCTATACATATTTGCCTTTACGAGCGCATCGTAACGGACACGAAACACCTTGGTAACAATGCTTATGCGATTGAGTGCTAGATAGATATCTCGCCAACTATCAAAATGGCCGATTTGTTCAAGTATCATGGTGAGGTGTGCAAAGATGAGTTATTGATGACATGAATAAACAACTTCCAAAAGAAGGAAGAAGTTGAACCAATGTTGTGCATGAAGACTGCTGATAGCTGATGAGACTGTTACAAGCAATACTTGTTGAAATGGAAGAACAAGCCCCATTTCCAAAGCATATGGATTACAGGTGAAAATTTCAAAATATTGGATCCAGACCACGACTACATATATGAAATATCAAAATTGTTGGGATCAAGTTCTTTCCAACCAATGAGGAATGAAGCAAGCCCAACACCCACCATGGGGCCCGACATTTGAATGTGGATTGTTTACTTCTAATTCTTGGGGCTGAACTTAACTTCTAGACTAACATTGCTATGTTTGGTGGATTCTAGTTTATTATTTTGCTGATTATCTGAAGATTTACTATGTTACATTTAAGCCAATACATGTTGGCAAAAACTTTGTAAATACAGTTGCTGCTGGTTAGTATCCTATTCTAGATAGATTAGATTGATTATGATCAATCTTGGAGATGGAAAATCCTAGTTAAAGATTCATTAAAGGATGTGTCTCTTTAGGCTCTATAAAAGGGGTTGTTCTAGGAGGCAGAGGCATTACAATATTTCAATGTTTTGAGCTTCGAGTACTTGTAAATGGTGTAGTGATTTCAATTTCAGTAAGTTGCTTATCTCTCTTTGCTTGAGTCTTGTGTGATGTGTTCACTTCTTCTATTTGAGAGATTCGAGTATCGAATTCTCATTCATCCATTGACCGGATTGCATCAAGACCCAAGCAATTGCTGCTGCTGCTGCACTATCAACTTAGACAAGAATTCAGGAGATTACCCATTGCGGTAAATTGAATCTACTATAGTGACTTTACAAATGAAGTGCCAATTACAATATGATAACAATAAGATGGATGAGTGACTCGGCCACTTTCCCTTGGAGATTTGCCAAACTGGTAGAGGAGATTAGGGAATTGGCCAGAAGGTGCAACCCACCTTTCTCCCATTAACTTAAGAGAGGCAAATTTGGAAGTAGACTACCATGCTAATGAATGGGTGTGCAGTTAATTTGTTTGTATTGTGCAAGTTCTTCCCTATGATGGGATGTTTTTCTTTTCTTTTCTTTTTTTACTTGATAAAATTCCTTTCTAGAAATAAAAGGAAAAAGAATGGTAAGTGTATCTTTCAAAAAACGGCTGTCATTAGGTTCAATTACCAACTGTGAGTCGGTGATTCAAATCTTTCACAGAAGCTTTATAGGGCCTTGCACTTCAGTAGACATAAAGTTAGATGTGTAGGCAAGGTGTTCCATAACGGTAACGGTGGCCGTAACGGCCACCAACATTACCTTTACGATACGGGGCATAACAGCTGTTACGGCCCCATAACGACTGTTACAGTCTCTTTTTTATTTTTTTATTTATTGAAAAAACTCCCGAAAAACATGTATCTACCCCGTAATGTTGATTAAAAAGTATGAAAACCTGTATGTCCCGTAATAGACCATTATGGAGCTATTATAGCCTTTATAGTATATGTAACATGCCGCTAATGGCAATTACGGGTCGTTTTTTCCATAACGGTTGTTATGGCTGCTACAACCCCATAACATATAACGGTTGCCACTGTTACCTTTACGTAACGGCCTTTATAGCACCATGTGTGTAGGATTTCATATGTGGGCCCCATGGTTCAATTACCCTAAACATTGATCTGATAGGGCCCAAGGTTCAGGATTATGTACTTATTGCATGGTAATAATGTATGAGTCAATAAAATATCCATTTATTCAACACATACAAAACACTTGGCAATTTGGTATCAATTGTATGCAAGGGAAATCCGTGGTAGATTCTCCTATTAACATCGACTCAAAGCATAAACCATCTCATCATTCCAGAAATAAATATCCACATGAACCAAAAACAATTGCAGCCTGCTGATTGCAAAAATACATCATAAAGGAGATAGACCCTAGCAAAATGATTCAGGAACCTTTAGAAAAAAAAAAAAAAAAGGATTGATTCAACATACTATATCCAGCATGGATGAAGCCAGGTTTCATTGCAAGAAGAAATATCAGCACTAGAGTGATTGCTCGAGAGCACTTGCGCAATCCCCATGCAACTGTTGCTACAATCAACACCTTGGTATCTTCTTTCTCTGCAAGTGAATAAAAAGATGAAATTTTCAGGTTTACACTTAGATTACAGTTGTAGCATATTAAACATAAAAAGTACACATGATCTTGTGAAGTAGCGGGATAGCATCTGAACCACAAGGAACATGATATTAAGAATATAGAAAAAGAGAATTACAAAAAAGGAACTAGTAAAATCTGAAACAAATGATTTGCTCATCATCACATCAGAATCATCATGGTGAAATTTTCAGGTTTACATTATTAGGGTCTGTTTGGATCGGCCGGACCCAACGTACTGCATTGTTTTAAGTTGAATAAATACGATATACTGCGTTTGAATTGGATTTGAAATCCGCGGCAGTACGTGGCATACGAATACATCACCGAACCAGAAGCGCGTGGACACGGTTTGATAGTACATCAGAAGGATATCGGGCAGTGCAGTGAGTCATTGTACTGCATCGCCTCTCAGAGCAAAGAAATCTCTCAAACCTCTGCGTGCTCCACGCGTCCATCTCATCTTCCTTCACCATCCTTTTTCTTCTCCGTCGTTTTCAACCCTCTTCTAAAAGGAATGGATGGGTTTACGGCCACATCTTAGACGTAGACGCAATTGCTTGCTTCGTCTTCTTCGCCTACGTTGAAGATGGGATGTCCTCATCTTATGGCCATCATTCCATAAACATGGTTTCTGTTACACCCAAAATTTCATACCATAAGGGCAGAAGTGAAAGAAGCTATGGTTTTCTCTTACCACTATACATTCTGGGACAACAGCTGATCCTTCTTCTAAATGGACCGTATCCCTCCTTTCATTCATGGATACCATTTCTCTCGTGTACCCTCTTCTACAAGAGGAGATGAGTACTTCCGTATACACCTCTCTCGTCGTTATTTTTTTGAGACCATCTTTCTTTTCTTTTTATGGATAGAGTCGTACTTATCGTATTGTATGTGTAGCGCTACTTATGTATAACTGTGTTTTCTTTGCTTCATCTGGTAGACGGATTTGTTTATTTTGCTATCGTTTCCAATCGACCATTGATGCGTGCGAAGCTACTGTCCACTTTGTAGTTTTGGATTTCTGTCATGTTTTAATTGCATCTGAGCCGTTGAAAATGTTGGCCCTATTTTAGAGATCATTATGTGACGAACTCTGGATGGTGGATTGGCTGATAGTCGAAAGAAGCCGTACATAATATGTAAATCAGACTGTTATTGTGGTTGATAGTGTAGAACTGGGGTGCCACCATTTCTCTCGTGATAATCTGGACAGTGGATTGACTCATTCTGGATGTTAATCTATACAGAATGATTAACGGTTTGGATGAAATCCATAAAATGTGATGGGGCCCACATAGACAGGATCTGGTGCTCGATGGTGTAATGAGTGTATGTGGTGAAAACGAGGTCCACATAGATCGATCCTTTAACAAACATTGAATATGCATACATTCCTTGAATACATATGCAAAGGCAGTCCTTCCCAAACAATCTAATCGAACTTGAAAAGGGCACTTGATACAGTGTACATCCAATGATGTAAATCTGTCGTATTGTATAACAATGTAATATAATCCTATACGCGAATCCAAACAGGCCCTTAACACCATAGCATATTGGACGTAATAAGCACAATTCTATGAAGTTGCAGGATAGCAACACATGACATGAGAATGAAGAAAAAGAGAAGTCGTCATCACAAAAGCCTTGCCCCACCTATTTGGGGTTAGCTTTATAAATCTTGTTTTACCATTTAATCATAAGGCCTTTCCAACATTTGTCATATGTATCGTCCACAGTTGGAAATATATGCACTTATCCAAGGCAACTTCTCTGACGCCATTGCGCAAAGAGCGATTCATCAAACAACTCCGGGTAATAAACTAATGTTTTTATTAGTTATTACAATTATTGTACAAACTGTATTATTTAGTGATATAGAATGGATTTGATGGTTTACTAACTAATGTAAGTTCCTTTTCCCATATAGTCGATTGGTGGATGCATTTTGGAGAGACTGCAAAGACTCGTAAGGCAATTGCAACTAAAATTTTGAGCCAAACAATTTCTTCCTCTAGCTGTGAGCGGAACTAGAGTTTTTTTTGTGCTTATTTATTTCAAAAATAGGAATAAATTGCAGACTAAGAAGTTGGATCAGCTAGTTTATATGCAGAATTCAAAGCATGTGGTGAATTTAGTTGATGAAAGTGACTTCTATCTAATTAGCTTGGACCACATTTACGATGAGGAGGACCCCACTTCTACCTTGGTTGGAACAAAGGGTGAAATAGGTAGAAAAAGATAATGAAGAAGCTGAGATCAACAATCCAGAAATACGCACACCACAACAACTAAGTTGTGCAGTTGTCTTGGATCTAGAGAGAATGTCTACACCGATCCAAGAGAGGAAATGTAGTAGCGATAGAAAAGAAACTGAGTCAGACAATAGTGGCGGTAATGATGATGATGATGCACCTGTTAGTCATGCTTTTGGTGTTACCCGGCACACCGTACAACCATCTACACATCACGAGGCCGATGAGCATCGATGGACTAGAGGCGGCCAAACTTACGAGTGTACCGAGTGACAATACAATCAGCCAAGAGGAGAGGGGAGCATCATAGAGATGCTGGCGCCAGTGGCACAACAGGAGATGGGAGCACCCGGGCATCAAACCGCTTATGGAAATGGATTTGATGAGTCATATGTGTATGGCCATGGAGGACAATATACGGAACCTATTGAAGCACTTTCATGTTTGACTAGTCTTGTTCAAGCATACAATCAATATTATGGTCAATATGGGGGATACAAATATTTGGATCCGAATCCAAACTACTCATCGTCCCATTCTCACTATCAATCTCTGTACGAGTAGTGCCAGGAGCAAGGGTAAGGCTATGGTGGTGGCTACGGGTCATTATCTGACACTTATTCTTACTCGGGTTCCATGCATTGTTTGAATTATCTTCGATATTATCGTCATCTCCAACTTGGCGATACCGATAACACCGATAGTATTAGAAATTCCAAGCATCAAAAATGTATTGCTAGGTACTACCAACGAATCGATATCGCCAATATTTTCAATTGTGTACATTCCAGGCGTCGCTTGTATTGTTAATGTATTGATATCGCCAATGTATCACCAATATTTTCGACTGTTGTAAATTCTAGGTGACACTTTTATCACAAGTGTATCGGCAATATTTCAATAATATCGCCAATGTAGAGATATCACAGAAAGTTTGTTTATTAAAAAACAAATTTCTATTTCAAATTTTTTTATTTTTTTTACGAGTGCATTGTTGTATGCAGTTTTCAATTTGTCGTTGTTAATATTGATAATATCTCAATATAAACATTATCGCAACATGTGCCATATCAAGACCACAATCTTTTGTTTCCTTTCCTGTTGTTGATGATTTCTTTACAAAATATCACAAATTGTCGATATTCTGCAATATCAATGGATGTTTGGATTGAAGGTTGGATGGATGATTGGATGGTTAAATGGGATGGATGTGATGGTTAAGACTGTTTCTTACAACGACACATGCTTTTAAGCCCCCATTAAATGGAAACTTATTGTGCATATATTCTTTTTGCAAATTTTTTATTCTTAAATATGCAAATATGTGTATTCTAGCATCTCCTGAAGTTTCAATGAAAATTCTACTGTTTTTCCCATGTTTTCTCGCATTTCTGTTTATCAACGATATTATCGGCAATATGATCGATATTGTTTTCATATCTCCGACTAGGGAAACTTATAGCGATACCAATACTTCGAACACTGGTTCCATCCAACAAATGCCTAGGGGCAGGGAGGATCGTAGCTATTCAAATTCGAGATTCATTGATATGGTCTTCCCCACCAGATCTGATTATTATGGACAAGCAGCGCCTGCTCCACAACCGTAGTAGGATGACGACGACGTGGAGGTCAATCAACCACATGGAGCAAGATTTACTTTTTTATGGTGACTAAAGTATTGGACTGGTATAGGTTGTGTGGGTAAGCGACACAAATAGTGTACAGTAAATTATAATTTTGTAATACAAATATTTTTCTATTTATAACAAATTGTCCATTGTTAATAACTTAATATCTTATAAAAATTTTAATAATTAATTAGGTATCGTTAAACTGTCTAATTGATGCTCATATTATCGCATTTATACTGAATCACTAATAAAATATGTTTAGGAAATGACATATAGAAGCTTCGGACCCAATCCAAATTTGTTAGGTTCATAACAACATTAGACAAACCGAGGCAACATTCTTACCAAAGAGTTTGGATCGTTACACCATCATGAACAGGTTCAAAACCAAAAAAGAATCTATATTTGCAATTCTCTAATTAAATTGGATTTTCCCCATATGTTTGTGGATTTTTCAGGCAAAAAAAAAAAAAAAAAAAAAGAAAAGAAAACATTACAAGGGGCATAATGGCCATTACTTGTAACAGTAATGACAATGACCCTTACGGTCACCATTACCATTGCAGAATACCTTGCTCAAAGCCCAACTAGTAAAATCCACCTTTTCCAAAGCCCCACCTTCCAAAACCTTAGGCCTCAAGACCAAACCTTAATCTTCAAAACCTATCTTTACTAAAGAAACAAATAATAATAATAATAATAATAATAATAATAATAACTTGTTATAGTACCACTCAGTGTTTTAAATAGCGGTAGCGTATTGCGTAGCGTTCAACCCTCCGTAGCGTGTAGCGAAATAGCGTAGCGTGTAGCGTAAGCTACACAATACTTCTATTTTTTAATTAAAAAAATATTATATATATATATAATATACATATATATATATATAATAAATATTAAATAGTAAGAAAAAATAAAATATTTTGGCATTTTGAGTTAGCAATTACAGTCCATAATTTAATTGGTAAATTTTAAGTTAATACATGTCCCGTGTACAATTTTTTAAGGGCCCGAATTAGTTAGGACTCATATTGTGAAGTGTAGCACACGAGTGTCAAAGTTTTTTTAGACTCCACTCGTGATGAATGTGTTATATCCACACCGTCCATCCATTTTGCCAAATAATTTTAGGGCATGAGCCCAAAAATGAGGCAGATCCAAAGCTCAGGTGGACCGCACCATAGGAAACAATGATAATTAAACGACTATCATTAAAAATTTATCGGGGCTACAAGAGTTTTAGATCAAGCTGACATGTGTGTTTTCCTTTCATCCATGTTAGTGTGACCCTATTAACAGGTTAGATGGAAAATAAACATTACAGTGAACCCTAAGAAAGTTTTAATGGTGAGCATTTTATAACCACTGTTTCCTATGTTGTGGTCCACCTGAGATTTGGATCTTATTAATTTTTTGTATCATAATCTAAAATGATGTGGCAAAATGGATGGACGGCATGGATAAAATACATACAGTATGGTGGGGCCCATGTGGCATGTATACATCTTATTAAAATTTTGCAGCGTTTGCGTGACGCTACCAGTACATTCATTTGACACACAAAATTCCTGTAGGTCTGATCATGAGGTATGTGTTATATCTAAACCGTCTATTCATTTGAAGAGGTCGTCTTAAGGCTTGACGCGAAAAATAATACAGATCTAATTATCAAGTGGACCACACTGCAAAAAGCAGTGGGGGATTGAACGTCTACCATTGAAACCCTTTTTGGGATTACAGAACTTCTGGATCAATATGAAATTTGTTTTGACTCTTCATTCAGGTCTTTTTGACCTTTTGAACAGATTGGATGGAAAATAAACGTTATGGTGGGCCTACAAATTTTTTAACGGTGAAAAATCATCATCCCGCTGCTATTTTTGGTGTGGTCCAGACGATCTTTGGATACGATTCATTTTTTGGCTAATGCTCTAAAATGATATTTAAAAATAGATGAACGGTGTAGATATAATAAATACATCATTTTAGGACCATGCAACTTTGATCTACTTTGAACCGTTCGTACAACTCGGAGCTCGAGGAGTGTCGGCGCTTGCCTTAGCTCGACACGTACCTACAGCTAGCCTATACCTACAAAGCCTATTCAAATTGCTTCCGATTTCAAAAAAAAAAAACGGGAGAGGGAAACCGAAAAGAAAAAGAGGGAAAGAAGAGGGAGGGAGAGAGGGAGAGAGAGGGAGGGAGAGAGAAGAAGAAGAAGAAGGAGGAGGAGGTTCTTTAGCCATAGTCAAGCAAGCCATAGGTAACCCATATAATAATGTTTTAAATAGGTGAGAAGAAGAAGAAGAGGAAGAAGAAGAAGAAGGAGAAGAAGAAGCAGAAGAAAAGAAAGAAAAAAAAGGTATGTTTTTTTTTTTTTTTTTTTTTTTTTACCAATTTTTTTTTTTTTTTTTTTTTAACGCTAAGCGTTTTTGTGTACGCTACGCTACGTAGCGTACGCTTACACGCTACGCTACCACGCTATTTAATACACTGGTACCACTACAGTGACATGTAAGATTGAGAGAGAGAGAGAGAGAGAGAGAGAGAGAGAGAGAGAGAGAGAGAGAGCGAGAGAGAGAGAGAGAGAGAGAGAGTTTCTATCCACTATTCACAAGTAACTTGTACATGAAGTCCTCTTCCAACAAAGATGGTGTGACCTTGGTAAAAGCATATATGTGATAAATGAACCATACAAAAGAAACAGCCCATGAAGGTCCCTTTCTACCAAGACAACCATAGCATGTGTCATACATGAGTTTGAGAAACAAGGTCGATAAAATATGAAGGGCTCATTTGGGAGCTTTGTAAATGGAGCAAAATGGAATTCATTTCACAATTAGTGTAAATGGAATCCTTACTTGTGTCTGGTAACCTGTAATGAAATACACTGGAATCCAAATATTCTGTTTGAATGCTTGTATTTGGGTGTAATTAGAATGCATTGGAATTCTTCAATACATTCATAGGAACCTGAATTTGTTTAAATTAGCTTTAATATATCAAAATGATAGTCGTAAGCCTATTGAAATATATACTTTGGCCAAAAATGAGAAAATTTTGAGCCTCGGGTGGTCCACAAATATAAGGATCACAAACGAGCGACTTGCCAACATTTTTTAACTGTCCATTTAAATAGCCGATATTTGGACAGTCTGGATAATTCTAATGATGTAATTTTAGTAATACAAACGATAATTGGATTGTTTCGGAGTATCATTAGCATACCATGTGTGCGGCAAATAAGGAGTGTCGTGACACCTTTGTTTACTCGTGTGACTCTCCAGCGGAACCAAAAAAGGCATTTCACACCAATTACACTCAATTCACAACAAAACAAAGGGATTTCAAAATACACCAAAAAGTGACTTTTCTTTTTCCACCGATTCTATTTGCCTACAATTACACAGTGCCCAACAAACCAAAAAAGTGCCATTTATACCCAATTACCTCAAAATACACCCAAATACAAGCATCTAAAAAACTCCTCAAAATGAGAACTATGAAGTCTACAGTTACTTGGTACATAAATTTGAGCATCTGAAAATAAAAGAATATTCAATAAAAGAAGCATTATTGTACATCTAATATCATTGATAACTACACACATGCCAACAGTAGTTGCTACTAGAGACATGAAGTAGAAAGCCATCGATAACTCTATTTATATTACTATAGGCTAATAAATTAGAAGTGACAGTTCCAAAAAGCACATATCACCAACATAGTTTTCTCACCTTCTCCAATACCATCTTCATTTGAGGATCGTGCATCCACATCAGATAAGTAGAGAAAAACAGAGTTGCTCACAAGATTACCAATAGCTACAAGAACTCCAAGACAAAATTGCGCAAGTAGAAAGAATCCAGGAATTGGATAATGCCACAGACCAACAGTTTCCCATATCTCCATGTCCTGCAATTATGCACCGAAAAGATCTCTTTAATCATATAAATATTGTCTAGAAAATGAGAAAATATTCATACATCAAAATAAAGTAATAAATTACCTTCCACAATTTTTTATTCAGGAATATGAATGCCACGTTGAAGACGTATGTGCTAGCAGCCCAAAGAAGAATGAAGACAAGAAGTAACCCATTTAACCGATGCAAATGGAACAAGGAAGGAAAGGCATATAAAGCATAGCCAACGTATGCTAGCAACCCAAAAGCGCATATACTTGCAAAATTGAAACTCCAAAATGAAAGAGCAAGTAATGAAACCTGTAATGTTCACCACTGAAAAGTTTTACGCATAAGCCAAATATAATGGAAGTCTCAAATGCTAATATAAACGAACTCACAAGCATATCCATAAGCAATTCTGCTATCCCAAAGTTGATATTATGACAATTGCTTCATAGGAGTTCTTAACTGTCATCACCAGTGTACATGTGCAAAAACATGTATAGTGATTGGGAAAGTTGATTTGGTGGGCCGCCTTGCTCATTTTTTGAGTTAACAGCCCTGTTTTCATGCCACTGATCAAATGGCTTCCTTAGACCAACCACTTTGCTTGTTGAAGTGCAACACATCCCCAAGGGGGCCACCAAATCAATGATTCCGATAACCAAATAAAAGATTCGTGTACACAATAAAATGTTTTGGTTTGCACTCCATGGAACTCCATGAAGCACACACATCATATACTAGCACTCCACTTGAAATTCACGGAAAGCAAAATGTGATCCCTGGCAATGATTACTACATGCAAGCAAGAACTTGACATATTATGTGAATCAGGTGGATAACATACAAGTTTTTAAAAAACACCATGTGTTAATGGGAAAACTTATTTAAAAATTGATATGATAGCCCACTAAGATCCCCATTAGAAACTAAAAATTGCAAAATTGACTTCGCCCATGAAATAAAGAACAGTTACTTTCGAATTGTAGTTTCTAAATGAAAGTAATCTAGAGTTGTGGAAGTTCTATTTATTGAATTCTGAAATCAAAGTACAAGCTTACAGAGGGCAACTATGGCGGATTTTTAAGGAGCTATTAAGATATGCACCCTCAATTTTTCATAATATCAATACTATCGGCCAATATTATTGGTATCAAGGTCCAGCAATACGAAACCCTTTAGAAGAGACTAAGAAATTAGAAAATTTTACAGAATACTTTGTATCGATCGATATATCGATAAATATTGCATAATATCACCAAATATCATTCGATGTCACTAAATAACTTTCAAAATCACTAAATATCGTGCAATATCGACGATACTATCACTTTTAATGGGATTTTATTTGTTTTTTCGAGAAATTTGGATGTACAACAGCCGCCCGTTCATGGGGCTACTGTAGCGAACTACCAAATTCGTCAATAAAAGGGTCGAGATGTCAGGCCAGCGTAGTTATCTGAAAAAAAAAAAATTTTGAAAAACAAAACGAGAGAAACTTTCAACAGGTGGATTTCGGTACCAATAGAAGAGACCGCCCTAATCAGAAGTTGCATTTGGTGGGCCATTCTGATCGAAGCGTCGTTCGAAGGTTAGTGCAAACAAAATCTCCGATTTGGGAGAGATTTGGGCAAAATCCGGAGAAATCCTCAATGAAATCCAGAGAAATGAAAGATTTAGGAGAGATTTTAGGGTTCCAGAAGGCCGGAACCCTCTATCCTTCGGAAAAAAAAAAAAGTTTTACGGGAAGCAGATGGGCTGGTGCGCCGCACACCATCGACCTGGCTGGTATGTTGACATCACCAAGTTTTGTGGGTCCCATCACGAGGTATGTGTTATATTCAAACCGTTCGTCCATTTGGTGAGCTCGTCGTAAGGCTTGAGCCAAAAAATAAGACAGATCCAAAGATCAAGTGGACCACACTGCAAAAAGTAGTGGGAGATTGAACATCTCTTTTGGGGGTCACTAAAATTTTGGACCAATTTGATATTTGTTTTTGCTCTTCATCTAGGTCTATGTGACCTCATGAACAGATTGGATGGAAAATAAACATTATGGTGGGCCCTACATATGTTTTAACGGTGAGAATCATTGTCCCCACTACTATTTGTGGTGGGGTCCACTTGAGCTTTGGATATGACTCATTTTGGGCTCATGATCTAAAATGACCTCTCCAAATGGATGAACGATGTGGATATAATGAATAAATTATTGAGGGGCCATGTAACTTTAATCTCCTTTGAACCATTCGTACAACTCGAGCTCGAGAGGTGTTAGCGCTCGTCTTCGCACGACACGTACCCACACCAACTAGGTTGCTGGTGTGTGGTACACCGTCCATCCAATTTGATGGGTCATTTTAGGGTATGAACTCAAAAAGGAGGCACATGTAAGGCTCAAGTGTACCACACCATAGAAAATTGTGGTGACAATGATGTCCACCGTTGAAGCTTTTTATGGTCCACCGTGATGTTTATTTACCATCCAATCCGTTCACAAGGTTTAACAAACCTAGATGAAGGGAAAACATAAATATTGGCTTGATCCAAAAATTTTGTAGTCCCCCAAAAAATTTTAATGGCGGTCATTCAATGACCATTGTTTCATGTGGTGTGGTCCACCTCAGATTTGGATCTGCCTTATTTTTTGGCCCATGCCCTAAAATGATCTGTTAAAATGAATTGATGGTGTTGATACACCATCTTATGTCAAGGAAGCCCCACGGTCAAGGTCCCACCCAAGTCGTTGGTTGCTTGGATTTGACCAAACAAATTGCATACATGAGTAAACTCTTAGGGCCCACCTTGATGTATGTATTGCATATCCACGTCGTCCATCTGTTTGGACTTCTTATTTTATGGCATGGTCCTAAAAATGAAACAGATACAAGTTTCAAGTGGACCACACTACAAGAAATAGTGGTCATTGATCCCTCACCATTGAAAACTTCCTAGGGTCCAGTGTGACCATCCAAACTATTGATAAGTTCACACGGACCTGGATGAAAGGAAAAAACAAATATCAGCTTTATCCAAAAATTGTGGCCCACAATTTTTAATGGTCAATAACCACTATTTTGTGTGGAGTGGTTCACATCTACCTGAAATTTGTATCTGACTCATTTTTCAGACCAACCCCTAAAATCAGGTAGCAAAACAGATGGACGATGCAGATATACCGTGCATGCATCGAGGTGGAACCTACTATCAAGGTCCCATCGATATAGTTGGTTTCACACGTCACACTCGAGTCCCAGACCTAGTCGATGGTTTAGGTGGATCCCCAAATCCATCATCGTCGGTGGATCCCTTGCTTTGGGACCCACTATGATGTATATGCCTCCTAGCCCTTTCACTAGGGAGGGGGATTTTGATCACGCCACAAAAGACCCTGACCATGATTCTCGTCCAGGAGGACCGCGGCCCCATCTTATCTACAATAGGACATACAAGCACTAGAGATTACAAAAGAAAAAGCAAACACAAAGGCTTTGTGATTTTGAGGAGATATTGGTAAAATGCATGAGGGGCACAAGCGTTCGTGGGAAGCGAGGTGACTTTAGTTTCGGTTCATGGACGAGGAAGGGGAGCTCAAGTTATGAGCCACAGTATGGATATGGATCACGGACAGAGGAGAGTAGCTCGACTTCTATGTCATAGTGTGGGTATGGATATAAAGTTAGTGGATATGCGGGGAGTGACTCTAGCAGTTATGGATCATCATTTTTTTACTACGGTCAGGATTTTGCTTCCACATACGAGCAGGTATGTGAGCAACAATATGGATATGGAGGGCAGTATGGATACCCAGTAGCACCATCTATGCCCATCCCATATCCATATCAGCCACAGATTGTGACTATTACAAAGTACCCACGGATGGGCGTATTAGTTCAATTTGGAGAAAATGAGTACCAACGTTATGTCAGGGAGTATCTTAATTGGTACCATTCTACTATGACATAAGCACAATACTGTTGATTTGTGGAGGAGCAGTATTCTTCCCAACCTTGTCAATATGAAAACGATAATTACAAGCCACCGCGTAACTCTATGGGTCTAGGCCATAGCCAATCACATCATTGATAGCTATGTTTTCAAATTTCTACTATATCTTTTTCTTTTGAATGCATTGGTTATGTTTTCTTACATGTCTTGATACATTTATAAATGTTATGCATCATATTTGAATATGGTTGCCTTAGTTCAATCAGATAGCACGTAGCTTATGACCCTATAGAAAGGAAACCTATTATGTGCACTTCTTTTTTGAGATTATATGATTTAAAAGTGTATATTAATATCTTTTATAATAATCCCTAAAGTTTTCAAATTTCTACTATATCTTTTGCTTTTGAATGCATTGGTTATGTTTTCTTACATGTCTTGATACATTTATAAATGTTATGCATCATATTTGAATATGGTTGCCTTAGTTCAATCAAATAGCACATAGCTTAGGACCCTATAGAAAGGAAACCTATTATGTGCACTTCTTTTTTGAGATTATATGATTTAAAAGTGTGTATTAATATCTTTTATAATAATCCCTAAAGTTTCATTGAAAAGTTCAACCATTTTCCTAATGTGTTTTCCAAAAAGTGTGATAAATTACACGATACAAATGATATATCCCGTGCAATAATCGATACGTATCTATATCCCAAGGTTGTAATACATTGCGCAATACCGATATTTTGAACATTAATTGACACATAATCTTGATAGTTCTTATTGAATTCTAGATCAAAGAACAAGCCTTCCAAGGGAAACTACGGTGGTTTTTATGGCCGCAATTTAGATATACATCATTAGTTTACCAGTTGATATAAAGAACTTGACACGAATACTTCTTAAAACAATCTGAAGATAGGAATACTAGAATTGTAAGAACTATCCATACAAGAATGTGTATGTCCTGCTTCAAAACAACGTGATCCATTGCCCATGAAGAGCATCATTTATATGTTTAAAACTTTATACACGAGAACTTTTTGACATTCCCAAGTAATCAGTCCCAACATTACGTAATCATGTTTTGTGTCTGTTCGGATGTACAGATTTACGTACTCATGAGTAACATATGTATATTTGAGATTAGGATTAGGATTATCCTTAATTCTATTTTTCTAATTTTCTTTCCGTTTTTATATCTTAATCATTTCTCTACAATCTCTTCAATAAATATAATATTAAGTGAGGGCGAGAATATCTTCCATCTTACATTCTCCATCAAACATCAAATGGTATTAGAGGCTATCTAATCCAAGTATCCAACCAAAACCCTCGTTCATTTTTTCTTTTTCCATGTTCTTTTTCTTCTCCAACAACAATTTTGCATTTTTTTGTTGGGTCTCTACCCTATCAGATGGTGAAAGAAAGATAGCTTTTCTCCATGGCCTTCCTACAAATGCTAGGATAATGCTTCATTGAATCCACCGTAAGTGATCTTCCCACTGGCCATCCCTCTGGAAGAACCATCTCCAACATCTGCAAGTTTTACCAGAGGAGCCCTCGTCTGTCTTGAACAGCACCAGAATCTCATTATGACATGATTTTCGGCATCCGATTTGCATCGGAACCATTTACCGGCATCGGCTTTTCGTTTTTCGGTACCTACTTTAGGTCGGAATTTCTCTCATCACGTACAGGTTTCCATTCCAACCCCAGTTTTGTCACCAGATCTGAGTAAGAGTCCCTCCAACATCACCAGATTCAAGACTCGGGCCCTTTGTTGTCTCTAGGACCTCCAGATGTGTGCCAGAAACCCATCTAGGGTCCTCTGTCATTGTTGGATCCTCCATACGTCGCTGATTCTCTCTTCTGTCGTCACCAGAATCACAGGATCTATGCCAAAAAGTCTCTAACATCGCCGAAATCTGGACCAGCAGCCTCTGCTGTTGTTGGCATTTGTGGGCCTCCTGGACCATCTACTGTTGCCGGAACTGTGGTGTCGACCATCTACTAGAACCAGATCTGATTTGTGCTCATTCCAGAACAACTTGTTGTTGCTGAATCTATTCCAGAAGCACTCGTTCTTGTTGAATCTCATGTTTCAACTTCTGTCATAAAGAAAAAAAAATTGGGTGATCCTCTGGCACACCCACCTAAGGCCATTTAACTTTGCACTCTTTATGTCGTTTGTTTCCAAATAAATTCAATAAATCTGACAACTTACAATGTGAAACTTGTTAGTTATCCAAACATTGTCGAACTGCTTTTCCTTTTAGTAACACAAAAACATTGAATCCATTTCAACTCAACCATTTAGACGTATGGGGACCTACCCCATTATTTTCTGTATTTGGCTTAAATATTTCATATCCTTTATCTATGATTTCTCACAATATACAAGGGTTTATCTTCTAAAAAGCCATGACAAACTCCCATTGATTATAAAAATGTTTCATCAAACGGTTTCTACACAATATGATGCCAAGATTAAAACATTTCTCTCTGACAATGCCAAAGAATATTTACACCATGATTTACAAAAGTACTTTCTCGATAATGGTGTAGAATTTCAATCCTCATGCTCCTATACGCCACAACAAAACGGAGTGGCTGAACAAAACAAATCAGCACTTATTTAATGTTACCTGATCTTTACTAATAAGCATGTCCGTACCAAAATCGTATTGGGACGAGGCCATTCTTCTTGATATTTATATAATCAATCGAACTCCAATTGATGTTCTTCAAGGTAAGTATCCATTGCAAGTCTTGCAACCACATGTGTCTCTTTTTATCCTACCTCCAAAGGTGTTTGGGTGCACCAGCTTTGTCCACATTCTTGGACCATCTCGTACCAAGTTAGGACCATAGTTAATAAAATGTGTGTTCCTTGGGTATTCACATGCTCAGAAAAGGTACAAATGTTATTGTCATGTCAATCGAAAGAGATGTTTGTAAGGATGTTATGTTCTTCAAAAATGTACCTTATTTCAATTCGCAAGGCAATACACAACCTCTTGCACCATTACCTCTTCCAGTCATGGACGATTCTCATATTGAACCGGATCCAACTCCCACTCAAAGCAATGAATTGAAGGTTTACTCTTGGAGGAAGAAAGTTCCGCCACTTCCCGAACACAACCATTGTTCAACGTTGGAGCCAGAGCAAGTAGATCTCAGTCCCAATTGCCCTTTGCAAAGGAACTCGGTCTTCAACTCAACATCACATTGGTAACCAATGTTTTAAATATCGTTATCACGTAATGTATCGCACCCTTGGGATACAGATAAATATCGGTTATCATATGGGATATATCGGTTGTATCGCATAATGTATCGCTGTTGTTGGGAAACATGGGAACATTGGCAAATTGGTTGAATTTTTCAATGAAACTTTAGGGATTGTTGAAAAAGACATCAATACAGTATACACATTAAGAAATCAAAACATTACAAAAAGAAAGACACATAATAGGGGTTTCCTTTGTATGGGGTCCTAATATATGTGTTTTCCAACTGAACTGATGCAAGTATATTGAAAGTCTATTCATATAATTTATAAACTAAGAAGACATGTATGGAAACACAAGCAATACATTCAAAAGCAAAAGAAGAATCACAAGATCATGTTACATACATGTTTAATTTTGTGTTTGGATACAAAGATTGCAACTGATTTGTGAGAAATTGAGAAATTTTGATTTTTCTCAATTTTCCACTACTTAATTCATCCCCCCCCCCCCCCCCAAATCTTGAAATCGAAGTTTCATATCCTTGTTTTTTTCATGGAAAACATGAAGAATCATTAATTTGTAACCATTTGACACTGTTTTAACGTGATTTACAATAAAAACATGGATCGAAAATTAAAAATGCTCACTGGATCAAATAGGTGGGATATATCCGCACTACCTGTGCATTTCATATCGCATAGGTGGGATACAAGATATATCGTGGGATATATCGTCTGATATCGTTGATATTTAAAACATTGTTGGTAACTGTCTCCTATAAGAATCTCTCTCCTTCATATCATTCGTTTCTCTCATCTCTATCATTTGTACCTATTCCAACCGAAGTCAAGGTGTTCTGTAACGGTAACAGTGGCCGTAACGGCCACCACCATTACCTTTACGATACGGGTCGTAGCGGCTGTTACGGCCCCCGTAACGGCCATTTAGTCTCTTTTTTTATTGAAAAAAAATCCTGAATAACATATATTTGCCCCATAATGTTGATTAAAAAGTATGGAAAACTTATATTTGCCCCCATAACATATAATTACGAGGCTGTTTTGGCCTTTATAGGTGACATAATGTGCTGTCAACGGCAATTACATGTCATTTTTTTCCATAACGGCCATTACGACTCCGTAACGTGTAACAGTTGCCACCGTTACCTTTACGTAAAGGCCTTTACGACCACGTAACGGCCTTTACGGCACACCATGACCGAAGGTGTCGATACCCTGGGTGATCCTAGATGGAAGTAGGCTATGGGAGAGGAGATGCCTACCCTTGAAAAATAGAATACCTGGGATTTAGTCACACTTCCACCTGGCAAATATGTTGTCAGTTGCAAATGGGTGTTCGCCATAAAATACAAGGTTGATGGATCAGTAGACAAATATAAGGTGTGACTAGTTGCAAAATGCTTCACTTAGAAGTACGATGAAGATTCCAATGAAACATTTGCCCTAGTGGCAAAATTGAATTGTCCACATCCCCTTATCGATTGTTGTGAATCATAATTGGTCCCCCACATCAATTGGATGTCAAAAAATGTGTTTCTACATAGTGATGTCCATAAAGAGATTTATATATAGCCCTTCCACCTGGTTTTCGGCCTAAGGGGGGGACCGGCAAAGTCTGTTGTCTTCGAAAAGCTTTGTACGGCCTCAAATAATCGTCTTGGGCCTAGTTTGAAAAACTTGGCAATATAATTTCTAACATCGGATTTAAAAGAAATGTTGTTGATCATTCAATATTTGTAAAACATATGAATGACAACATGACAATTCTTGCCATGTATGTGAACGATATCATTTTAAATAGCACAAGCATAACCAAGATAGACGATGTTAAGAAATTGCTGGCCTTGTCATTTGAAATGAATGATCTACGACTACCAAAGTATTTCCTTGGAATTGAAGTGGCTCACTCAACTATATATATCCCAATGTAAGTATGTGTTGGATCTTCCCTCTAAAACTAGTTTACTTGGTGCTCGTTCTGTTGACGTACCTATTAAAGTAAATCATTAGTTATATGAGGGAAAATCAGATACAATCATACAATTAATAATTTGAGTATGTATCGTCGACTAGTGGGTCAACTAATTTACCTCAGCTTTACTTGTCTAAACATCTCTTATGTAGTTGGAATCGTGAGCCAGTTTATGCAACGGCCTTGTCATCATTATCTCAGAGTTGTATATCGAATTCTTCATTATTTGAAAGTTACATTTGGTCGCGGCCTTCTCCATTCAAGCAATGGCCATTTGAATATAAAGGGTTTTTTGCAATGTTGAGCAGGATGACTCCTCTGATCGGATGCTCTACTACAAGGTATTGCACCTTTTTAGGAGGAAATCTAATTACTTGGAAAAGTAAGAAACAATTTGTTGTTGCTCGTTCCTCTACCGAAGCCGAATATCGAGCAATGGCTACTTCGACATGTGAACTTCTATGGGTAAAGGCCATCCTTCAAGATATGGAATTCTCGACAACTTCAATTCCACTACATTGTAATAATAAAGTAGCCATACATGTTGCATCCAACCCAGTCTTTCATGAACACACAACGCACATTGAAGTCGACTGTCATTTCATCTGAGAAAAATTGACTATAAAACTTCTACATACACCTTTTCCTCATTCAGAAGATCAATTAGTAGATGCCTTGCCCAAAGTCACAGCAACATTGTGACTCAACCATCAGTATCAAGCTTGGCATGAATGATATCCATGCGCCAGCTTGAGGGGGAACATTCAGATGTACAAATTTACACACTCATGAGTACCCAATGTTTAAATTATTGGCGACAATATTGAATTGTCGCCGATATTTTCAGTATCGCTAGCCCATCAATATCGAAAACCTATTTTTTCGTCTCCCTTCTGGATATCACCGAAATGTTGGCGATTTTGTTATTTTTTTCAATATTTTCGAAATATCATCGATAATACATTGTTCGCTCCTACCATGGGTGGGAACGTAGCCAACTTCCACATTTTTTCCCTATAAAAGGGCAACATTGCCTACTATTATCAACAACAACATCGTCGAAATCCAACAAGAAAAATTACACACACACACACACAAAAAAAAAAAAAAAATAGAAAATACCAATATTTTTCTCTCGGATCTGTTTGAGGAACGAAATTTCAGCTCCTTGGAGGACTTTTAGAAGATCATCTTATGGATCCACAATTGTTCCTCACAAGGAACATCACGAACCCTAAAAACGTCGGATTTTTCGACAATAATTCTTCCAACGATTGCTTTTCTAGAAAGAATTGGAGTTACCAACCTCCTGAATTGCTTTTAGGGTTACGAAAATTGGGGGTTTTGGAGGAAAAATCGATTAAGGGAACGGATTATTCGACGAAAAGTGGGGTTTTGTTTCCAGCTTTGTTTCTTATGAACGTTCTTTTAGGGTTTTTTATTTTTAAGGGGAGGGCTGCAGTTTTAGTCGTAAAGGGGAGCGGATTAGGTTATACTCAAACACAAATTGGGTAGGGCAGTCCTGTCAGGGGACTTATGGGGCCCACCGTGATATATTTATTTTATCCAAGCCGTCCATTCATTTTGAAAGAACATTTTAGGGCATGAGCCCAAAAAGGAGGCAGATCGAAGGCTCGAGTGGACAAAACCACAGGAAGCAAGAGAGATAATGTCCCCCACCGTTGAAACCTTCCTAAGGCTCACTGTGATGTTTATTTGCCATCCAACTTGTTCATAAGGTCACATAAACCAAGATGAAGGGAAAACATAAATATCAACTTGATACAAAGCTTCTGTGACCCTAGGAGGTTTTCAACAGTAGGCATTCAATCTCCACTGTTTCTTATGGTGTGGTCAACGTATTCTGTATCAGTAACGGTGGCCATAATGGTCACCACCATTATCGATACGCGTATTGGCCATAATGGCCGATACGAGGGCGTAACGACCGTTACGACCCCCGTAACGGTTGAATTTTATTTTATTTTTGCCCGAAAAATTCTAGAAAAAAAATATATCTAGAAAATCAAGAATAATGTAAATATTTCAAATATATATTCATTTTTTGTTTTGAACATGTTTATGGTAGTGACGATCCACTCTTCGGTGAGAATGTTGTATCGAGCTGTCTAGTGAATTGTTTAATATGATTGTCTCTAATGTTTACACATCACAATCAAGCATTAGAACTAGAAATCAGAAAAAGGCATAAATACTGCTTTTTCAATTTTTGGAAAAAAGGGCCCTCAGAGATTCTATTCACTCAAATCACTTCAATCCATAGTTTTAATCTTAAAAGCTATAGTAAGAGTGGTCGAAATCTGTTGTAAAATGATATAGGAGAGTTTTTGGAATGAGAAAAGTGAAAAAGAGGAGAAATGAATTTAAATAGAAAAAAAAAAAAAAGTGATCGTTTTTCGACTGTTACGGGAGTAACGATCGTTATGCCCCGTAACGGCTAATACGGTCTCAAAAAAATAACTGCCCCTTTTCACCCCCGTATCATGTACAGTCATGGCCGTTACCTATACGTATCGGCCTTTACGGGCGTATCGTAATGGATACGAAACACCTTGGGTGTGGTACACTTCAACATTCGATTTGCCCAATTTTTGGGCTCATCATCTAAAACCAAAGTGTTCTGTAATGGTATCGGTGGGAGTAACGGTGCCCACCATTACCGATACGAATACGCCCCGTATCGGCCGATACGGGGTGTGTAACGGTGCAAATTTTTTTGGTAAAAAAATTATGGAAAAAAATATCCATTAAATCCGGAATATTCTAAATATTCCAAATATGCATTCATTTATAATTTGGAACATGTTTATGGTGCTGTAACGGTCCACTCTTTGGTGAGAATGCTATATCGGGTTGTCAGATGGATTTATGAACCTGATAACCTGAAATTAATTGCAAACCTTTTATATTTAGTTTTCTAAATATATAATATCTATATAAATTTACTATAATGAATGTAATACCAAAACATCTTATATTTTCAAGTTTTCCTTTTATTTATAGTGCTAGTGCATTGCATACTTCGTGACTCACATGCATTTTATTCAATATATAGAGTTTAGGAACTTTTATTTATAGTTTAGGAACTTTTGTCGATACGGGGCTGGTTTGGGGACCATTTGATGCCCTAAACTAGCCTCAAATTAATGGAATCTATTGGCACTTATCCCACTAATGGATTGGTGGACATTTATTAGACAATGAAAATTGAAAAATATCAAATGGTCCTATTTCAAAAAACAAGTGTCTGCAAACTAATGATGAAAATTGTGGAAGTTATTTAATTTTGGGATTGTGACTTAGCAACAATGGTCCCAAAATTTAATTGGTTAATTTTGGGTTAATATATACGTCGTGTATAAATTTTTAGGGCCATGTACTGGGGTCCACTCGATTATGTATTATATATCCATGTCATCCATCCGTTTAGGAAACTCATTTAAAGGCATTGGAAAAATATAAGGTAAATCCAAATCTCAGGTGGACCACTAGTGGGCCAGGCGGGCCACCTCGATGTATTTGTATATCAATGCCATCAATCTATTTTGCCAACTCATTTTAAGGCATGGTCCAAAAATTCAAGTAGATCTAAATCTTCGGTGGACCACTAGTGAGTATCCTTTTAGAAGTGGGGCCCACCTCAATGCATTTGTTGTATATCCATGTGGTCCATCTTTTTTGCCAACTTATTTTAGGGCATGGTCCAAAAAATGAGGCTGATCCAAAAAATGAGGCTGAACCACAAAATAAGTATTCAATTCCCACCATTAAAAATTTCTTAAGACTTTTTTTTTGGATCAAGCTACTATTTGTGTTTTCCCTTCATCAAGGTCAAAGTCTATGTGACCTTATCAATAGGTTCGATGGAAAATAAACGTTATAGTGGACGGCATGGATATACTACACATAAATCAAGGTGGGGCCTACGTAACAAAACAGTGCAAGTGCACTGTGCAGCGTGCACCGCGGAACATTTAAAAAATGTAGTCCATTCCTTTTTCCAAGACCGAAATGAAAAGAAGAGAGAGGGAAACCGAAGAGAAAAGAGGGAGAGAGAGAGAGGGGAGAGAGAGAGAGAGAGAGAGAGAGAGAGGAAGAAGAAGAAGACGAAGAAGGGCCACAGCAGGGCCGCATTAGCAGCCCAAGAAGAAGAAGGAGAAGAAGAAGAAAAGGAGGGCCGCAGCAGCAACCCGAGAAGAAGAAGGAGAAGGAGAAAAGGAAAAGAAGGGAAAAAGGAAAAAAAAAAAAAAAAAGGTATGTTTTTTTTTCTTCTTTTTTCTTTTTTTTTTTTCATTTTTTCCTATTTTCTTTAGGCCCTTAACCGTTGTTATGGTACCGTAACGGCCGTTATGGACTACAACGGCCGTTATAGCTCTGTAACGGCCGTTACGAGCACAAAAAAGAGGGGGTGACCGTTACGACCCCGTAACGGGTAACGGTCATGGCTGTTACCGTTACGTATTGGCCGTTACGGCCGATACGTAACCGTTTTCGAACACCTTGTCTAAAACGATTTTTCAAAATGGATGGACAACATGGATAAAACAAATACATCACGGTGGGCCTGTACTAGACTGTCTTAGTCGGCTAACACCTTAGTGGGTGTTACCTTTACCGTGTGGGGTCCACCTTAACAATTTTTTTGCATATCCGCACCATCCATTGATTTGTAAAGCTCAATTTATGATGTGATCCGAATTATTAATCAGATCCAAATCTTAGGTGGACGTGGACCACACCACTGGAAACAGCGGTGAATGACTATAAAATTAGTGTTATTTCTCCGACTGTAAAGTTTTGCATCAAGCCGATCTTTGTATTTTCCCTCCATCCAGGTCTGGTTTGCCCTATCAATGGGTTGGATGGCAAAAAACCATCACGGTGGGACCTAGTAAGTTCTTAGTGGTGAGCGTTCAATCACCACTCGTTTCTATGGTCTGGTCCATCTTAAGATTTGGATTTGCTTAATGTTTGGGACCACGCCCTAAAATTGGCTGAAAAAACCGATGGACAATGTGGATATACGACAAATCATCAAGGTGGGCCCCATGGTGGGATTGCGTACTACGCCTTACAATTACGGGCGCAGATCGTCTACTACCCCTACAATAACGAGTGCGGCTTTAGTGGATCTCCGAATCCACCGATGGAATCCCAGACTATAGGGCCCACTGTGATATATGTGCCTTATATCCACATCATTCATCCGTTTTGAAAACTCATTTTAGGGCATGATTCCAAAAATGAAGCAAATCCAAATCTCAAGTGGGCCATAATACAAGAAACGGTGGTAATTAACCATTAAAAAATTCTTGTGGATGGCCCACAAAAGTTTTGGATCAAGCTAGTATTTGTGTGGTTTCATCCAGGTCTTTGTGACCTTATCAACATGTTGAATGGTTGGAGACTAATCCACAAATTGACGGAACTTTTTGTAAATTTTTAAAAGAAAACAATTTTTAATTAAATAATTAAAAATATATTTGTAATATATATATATATATATATATATATATATATATATATATAGATTGATCATCCTTTATTTAGGCCTAATATTTATGCTAACATTCTTTCTATCTAATGTTGTCTTGCAAGTAGAAATTGTCTAACAGCACATACTTTAGGATCCCATACAAAAGAAAATTATGTGTACTTAGTTCTTTGTGATGTTTTAGTTGTGTAATGGTGTCTTTTTTAACATCCCCTGAAGTTCCATTGAAAATTTTAAGCAATTTCCCAGTGTCACCCAAAAACAGCAATACATCATGTGAATTTCCCATGCGATACCCCATGTTTCCATGTTCCAAGGGTACGATACAAGCACCAATACTGCTATTGAAAACATTGTCACCGACAAGATGTCCCGAAATGGTTATGTAATTGTCATAACAATTAACAACCATTACATAATGGTGTCTGGGGTACCCATCACATGATATAGGGACATAATGGGTGCCCACCCCTAAAAAAATAGACTATAACAGGCCATCTTGGAGCCCGTAATAGCCACCCCTTCACGGGGCATAAAAGGGTTAATTTTGTTTAACTGTTTTTTTGTTTTTTGAAGTGGTTCTAAGCCAATTTCAACATACAATGTGCATTCTTTATGGATTAAAAAACAAGATGGAAGCGATTTAGATGAATCAAAGCTCTGATGGACCATTTTAGGGAAACTCGAAAAAAGAGGTGGGTCTTCTTTTTTTTTCCTTACTGGAAACAATTATTTAAGCAATTAGTTTCAAGCTTAAAACACCAAATAGACCAAATCTAGCTAGATTCTTCATAGACTTGGGGTTTTTTTATACGTTTTTATAATTTTTCAATTTTTATAATGTCATTGTTTTTAACATAAATATCAGCAAAACTTGTTTTTCTATCATATTTTGAGTGTAGGGTTGGAATACATGTATAATGAATAGATCTACAAATGCATTCCTTAGATCACTCTTTCTAATCCCATTTTTTTAAAAATTTTCAATTCCTACTAAATTTCAAATGAACTGTGAAGACAAATCACCAAATTTTGTTTTTTATTTAATATTCACTGTAAATGGTTGGAATGCTCATAGGATGATTAAACCTACAACAGCATGCCTTAGATCACTCTTTTTAATGTATTTTTAAAATTTTCAATTTCAAATGAATAGTAACTGTGAAGAAAAAACATTGCTTTGTATCTTTAACACGAGTCTAGATAGTTGAATACATGCAGGATTATTTAATCTACAAATGCATGCCTTAAATAAAGTAATTTTGTAATTTTTTAATTTTGGATGAATAGTGACTTTGAAGGATAATCACCAAAAACTAGTGTTTTTTTACAATATATATATATATAGAGAGAGAGAGAGAGAAAGAGAGAGAGAGAGAGAGAGAGAGAGAGAGTGTAGATGGTCAGAATGCATGTAGAATAATTTAATGTACTTTTTGTAAATTTTTAATTTCCGATGAATAGAGACAATGAAGAAAAATAACCAAAAATTATTATTATTTTCTTTAATATTGAGTGCGGATGGTTGAAATACATGTAGGATGATTTTATCTACAAATGCATGCTTTATATCACTCTTTTTTATGCATCTTTATAATTTTTTTAATTTCGAATGACTAGTGATTGTGAAAAATATTTTATTTTATTTTGATCGTGGATGGTAGGAATACATGGAGGATTATTAAAACTACAAATGCATGCCTTAGATCACTCTTTTAAATATAAATTTCTAATTTTTTTTATTTTTTTTTTTTAACTTCGGATGAATAGTGATTGTTAATAGATGAGCACAAATTGTTTTTCTTTTTTGGTTATCTTGAAGTTGAAACTTAGAATACATGAATAAGTGAGGATGATTATATTTTGGATGAGTGAGGAGATTGATTCTTTTAGATTTTAAACTATAAAGTAATTTGGGAAATGGGGTTGTACTGTTGTAGGCTTGTAGTGATTGGTTAATCTAGTGACTTGTGAGCTATGAATTGTGGTCCTTGTGGACTAGTGGGGTTGGATTCATTGTGACTTCTAAGCAAGAGAAAATTGGCCACCCAACCAGGAAGTTAGAATATCAAATAGCAGCATTGTGAGAGGATCAACGGTAGGAACTTTGAGAAAGTAACTACCGTGGCAAAGTAGTAACTGGAGGAATCACGCGACTCAAACATTTGACACATCAAAAAGGCCAAGTCGCAGGGTGCAATAACATACCAAGAGAGGTAATGCCGTAATGCAGATGATACGACAAAGTTAGCAAGAGTCGAAGGGCAAAAAAGCTAGTGTGAAGAAGTAGTGGGATGCTCTTGATGTTGCCCGATAGGAGTTTGGTCCCGATCACATGAGCGTTAGTGAGCACGAGAATGATGAGTCCGGTAAGGGTTCAAATCAAAAGGTCACAATGGCTAGGAGAGAGAGTGTGCACCACTCGTAAGGATGAAGAGCGTTAACGCATGTTTGGGGGGGAGGGGGTCCATATGTGATGTAAAGGGTAGTGGGAGAGAGTGGGAGCCAAAGTGGGGTTGGGAGTGCGACTAGGAGTGGCGTTAGGGCCGGAAGTGGGGTTCTGGTTGGTGGATTATGGCATGCCTTCAGCGGACGAGACACTTCATGAACTAATGATGTGGATGTAGTGGAGCCCGAGAGACCCTCATATGATCTGATATTGTTTAAGAAGAAGACAGCAAAATAGAAAAAGATAAAGTGGGGGTGGACAAAAACTACAATTGAGAAGCTTGGTAGCTGCAAAGCTATCTATTTACATATGGCAACATTACTCCAAATGTTGCCAACTACCCCTACTAGCAAGTTAATGTAGGACAGCCTAATCCAACCTTAAATAAATGTGGTATTTAAAAGGAGCAGATTTATGCAATCTTTAACAACAAATTAAAAAATAATAATAATAAATAAATAATCAACCTTATACATCATAAACATAAGAAGGAAATAAGGTGAATACAGCAATGATCATGGCCATTCATCACAAGTATTGAACTTTAAAATCTGAATTAAGTCGGATCCGGCGAAAGATAAAACTTTCTTCTTGCAATAGGTCCGTCTAACAATCTAAGTGGATTTTCTAATCCAAAAAATAGGAATTTTTTAGATTGGGAAATCTGACAATTTTAAAAATAAATAAAATAAAAATAAAATAAAATAAAAAATTAATGGTTCTTCAAATCTAAGGCCTTGGTGATGGGATTTGAAGAAGGTCGAAATATGTAAATGTGGGATGAAAATCTTCCAAGATCTAATGATTTAGATTATTATAAAAAATAAAAATAAAAAAAAAACAGAGTCGGCTTCTAGATCTAAAGATTTTAGAAGAAAATGACGAAAATAGTACCTTGAAAAAAGAAAGAAGGAGAGATAAGTAGAGAATGAGAAATCACTTCCCTGGGCCTCATGCCCTCTTCCAATCAATGGAAGTCGAAGACGAAATCGTCAGAAGCAAAAGCTCTCTTTCTTTTCATAAACATAATATAGCATGCCTTGAGTTTAGGGCAAAACACCCTTATAAATTCGTAATTATATGAAATGACCAAAATACCCCTACTAAAAAAGTTTTAAAAAAAAATTTGCACAAAAATTGTGCGCACACTGTCTCAAAACTCAAATAAATCAACTGTTCATAAACTAAATTCAAATCCAAGATGCCCAATGGGACCCGATGATAGCATTGTGAAGGTGGCGGAATGAAGGTGAGTCCTGACGACCCAACGATCCGATCACACCATCCTCGCAATCCAATGGTCCAAATGTCTCATTCAAGCAACTTGTACATGTCACGAACACGTGAAAGGTCTTCAACCTCTAGAGACCCGACCCGTGCCCGTCATCTAACCATATTGACGCAGGTAACGCACACCTCCTGCGTTGATATACTTTGAATGGTCTGATGTCCGCATCGCAAGTGGTGATCGATGTAATGGTAGAGGCAAACGAAGGAGTGAAGGCACCCATAGCTAAGGAGATTAGGGAGAAATGTACAGATGCAAAGTATTAAGATGTGAAGGAAAATGAGGTCACCTTTAAAGCCATATAGCAGACCGAAGGATGTGATAGAGAGTCAGAGACAAGTGAAAGAGTGAAGGCATCCACCACTAAAGAGATTAAGGAGAAATGAACAGATACAAAGTATCAAGATGTGAAGGCATATGTAACCACCTTTAAACCCATAAGGCATAACAAATGATGCACTAATATGTGAGATGGTTGGACTAGCCCAACCAATCATAGCATGATAATATCATGGTATTCCACCGCTTAAGAACAGTGTTCCATAAATCAATCAATGCATAAAAAGGGACAAAAACTATCAAATATATTTTTGCCCTAACGAATAAGAATGGAGAGGAGAACGTAGTGCAGATTTTAACCAACAACAACGAAGCAACGTACAGGCAGTGTTTGAATTATCTCCGATATTATCTTTATCTCTAGCTCAGCAATACCGATAACACTGGTAGCGATAACGATATCCTTGGTAGTATTGGAAATTCCAGGTATTAGCAATGTATCGCCAAGTATCGCCAACGTATCAATATCGCCAATGTAATCGCCAATATTTTAACTATATAAATTATAGGTGTTGCTTGTATTGCCAATGCATAAATATCACCAATGTATTGCCAATATTTTTTACTACGTAAATTCTAGGTAATGCTTGTATCATAAGTGTATTGATGATATTTCAACAATATCGCTAACATATTGATATCATCAAAATTTTGTTTATTAGAAAAAAAAAAAAAAAATTTATTTCAATTTTTTTTTCATTGGCACATGGTTGTATGTAGTGTTTAATTTGTCATTGTTAATATTGATAATATCTCGATATTATCAATATCGCAATTCGCAACATGTGCAATATTGAGACCACAATCTTTCGTTTCATTTCCAATTGTTGATGATTTCTTGGTGAAATATCATGTGTTGTTGATATTTTGCAATATCGATGGATATTTGGATGGAAGGTTGGATGGTTAAATAGGCCAGATGGGATGGTTAGACTGATTTCTTTCAACAACACATGCTTCTAAGGCCCCATTAAGTGGAAACTTGAAATGTATGCATTCTTTTTGCAATTTTTTAAATTTCTAAATATGCAAATATGTACAGTTTAACATCTCCTTAAGTTTTGCTAAAAATTCCACCGTTTTTCCCATGTTTCCCCGCATTTCCGGTTATCAGCAATATTATCGACGATATCGATATTGTTTCTATATCCCTGGCCAGCGAAACTTGTAGTGATACCAATACTTCGAACACTGTGTACAGGTCTATGGGAAGAATGTTAACAGAGAAGAGACGACATTTATTTTGATGACCACATGCATCACATTTGCACTAACCTCATGTTGAAACATATTAGAAAGGAGAAGGGTGTCGCAAAATTGGTTAAAAGGGAAGACAACTAATGACATTCATCTACAACCATAAGCAACTAGTTGTCAAATTGAGGAAGTTCACAAATGGGAGAAGGCTACTTAGGCCTGTGGCGACTAAATTTGCAAAAAAACAAAAAAAAAAAAAAAAAAAAAAAAAAAAAAAACAAAAAACAAAAAAACAAAAACAAAAACAAAAAAAAAAAAAAAAAAAAAAAAAAAAAAAAAAAAAAAAACAAACTTTATAACCCTTGAGGGTTCATACCAATATTGAATAGAATTGAGCAAGATGTTTGCTTCTCCAGAGTGGCTCAACAGAAATCATCGAGGACACCAGTTAAGATTGCAATGACAATGAAGGACAACAAATATTAGCAAAATGACACAAACATCATGACGGAACCGCTAATGAGAGTCATTCATCTTGTAGAATCCAACGAGAAAACAACCATGAGCTTAATCTATGATGCCATGGATAAAGCGAAGCTAGTTATTCATCATGATTGTATACATTATATAGATTACTGAAAGATGATTGAAGCGTTGGGTGAATCACCTTCACCATGATCTTCATGCAGCAAGTAAACTCTTTGTTATTGTGCACTTGTTGTTCTCAGTTATTAGTTAGTTATTTTTATGGTGTAATCATTAAAGTCCTTATTTTAATTATTGAACTGCAGGATGCTATCTAAATCTAATATATAAATACACTACTTCATTTGTTGATGATGATGAGTTATGTGTTGAATTGAAGAACGTGATAAAGATATTAGAGCCTGACTTAGATGGCCATATAAGGGCGTTAAACAAAGTGAGTACAAGTCTTAAATTGGTGGTCTTTAATTTTGTTATTTCAATGATTAAAACAATATAAATGTTTTGGCGTGTTGTTCAGAGTTGAAAATATACGCACTTCGCCGGAGCAACTTCTCTGATGCACTTGCACAAAGGGCAGTCTCTTAAACACCTGTGGGTAAGAAGCTGATGTTTTATTAGTTATTAGTATTATTTATAGTAAAAATTGTTTTATTAGTCGTGTAGAATTGATTTTTAAATATTTTCTATACAGCTGATTGGTGAATGCATTTCGAAGAAAGTGCAAAGACTGGTAAGACTATTATAGTGAAGGTTTTGAGCCAAACAACTTCCTCTGGTTGAAAAAGGAACTGGAGTTGTTTTGCACACATCCACTCTTAGAATATGAACAGATTGCAGGTAGGTTGGATCAGCTCATCAGTCTACATGCACTATAACGTAAAGCTGAGATTATGAAATAAAGGCATGTGGCAAATATGATCGACAAAAGGAGACTTATATCTAATAAACTTGGACCACTTTTACAATAAGGTCAACTCACATCTACCTTGATTGGAACAAAGGGAGAAATAGGTAGAAGAGGACATAGAAGAAGCCGAGTTGCACAACCCAGTGATACATGTAAAGCAAGAAGAGAGTCATGTAGCTATCATGGACCCAGAGAGGGTTAATTTAACCCAACAAAAGAGTAGCAGCAGCAACAACGAAACTGAAACAGATGATCATGGTGATGATGATCATGGCAGTGATGATGATGATGATGCACTTTCATGTTGGACTGGTCTTGGCCGAGGTATTCCGTAACGGTAACGGTGGCCATAACGGCTACCACAGTTACCTTTATGATACAGGTCGTATCGGATGTTACGGCCCCCATGATGGCCATTAATATCTTTTTTTATTAAAAGAAAAACCTAGAAAACCTATATCTGCCCCATAACGTTAAAAAAATATACAAAAGACCTATATTTGTGCCGTAACAAAACATTATGAGGCTGTTACGGCCTTTACAGGGGGCATAACGGGCCATTAATGGGAGTTACAAGCTATTTTTTCCATAACAGTTGTTACAGCTGTTATGACCCCGTAACATGTAACAGTTGCCACCATTACCATTACATAACGGCCTTCATGGCCCCGTAACGGCTTTTACGACACACCATGGTCTTGACAGTCAATAGGATCCACAGGGAGTATATTGATTTAAAGCTACACATCCTGATCCAAATTCAAGTTATTCGTCGTCACACTCTCACCCTCAACAATATGAATACGAGCAACAATACCAGGGCAGTTGTAGTATGGGCAATGTTTTTTGTACCGTTATTGCGTAATATATTGCACCCTTGGGATACAGATACAAAACAGTTACCGCATGGGATATATCGGTTGTATCGCGTAATGTGTCATTGTTGTTGGGAAAAATGAGGAAACATTGGGAAATTGGTTGAATGTTTCAATGAAACATCAGGGATGGTTAAAAAAGACATCAACACGCACTTAGAAATCAAGACATGCCAAAAAACAAGTGCACGTAATAAGTTTCCTTCGAATAAGGTCCTAATCTATGCATTGTTTGACTAAATTGATTCAAGTACATTCAAAGTCAATTCATATAATTTATAAATGTAAAAAGACATGTTAGAAACACAAGAAATACACTCAAAAGTAAAAGAAGTAGAGAATTAAAAATATACCTAGGTTGTGAATGATGTGTGTAGCTCTTAGACCCACAGAGTTGTGTATACATTAGCAATGGAATTATAATATATATATATATAATTTTAATTAAATTTTATTTTTTCTATAAAAAAACTTCAAATTACAAAGAATCACTAGATCAGGTTACATATAGTAAGATTGCAACCGATTTGGGAGAAATTGGAGAAATTTTGATTTTCCCCAATTTTCTGCAAATCGGCTCATTCTGCCAAATCTCGAAATCGAAGCTTCAAATTCATGATTTTTCATGCATAACATGAAGAATCATTGATTTCTAACCATTTAACACTAATTTCACATGGTTTTACTTCAAAAAAAAAAGATTGAAACTAACAAATGCTCACCCGATTGAAAACAGCCCCAAATCGGCTTGGATCTAGGTACCAACTTGCAATTTGTGTTTTTATTCAAAGGGATGGAGAGGAATCAAGAAAAGGAGATTTAGAATCGATGTTTTCGAATTTTCTGAAGAAAGCACTGGACTTCCCATGTTTCTATGTGATATCGACCGATATCCGTCAATGTCGACCGATATCCGTCGATGTCGACTGATATCGTCGATGTCGAGAATTTTATAAAAGAGACTAGTCACAATATCTCGCAATATCAACGATATTATGTGATACAATGCAATATCATGCGATATCTTCTGCAATATGAAGAATTTCATATCCTACCTTCGTATCACCGAGGTGGGATACACGATATATCATGGGATATATCGACCGATATCATCGATAGTAAAAACATTGAATACGAGTATGGGCACAGCGCTATGGTGGTGCCGTGGTGGGCTTGGTAGTTATGACTATGGCTATGGGATCTTTATCTACCAGTGATGGAAATTCTTACTCGGGATCGACACAGCAGATGATATTAATATAAAATAATTAATTATTTCATTATTAGCATTACATTCATGCTAATATAATCTTATCATTGATATTAGATATTTAGAAAATTAAATGTAGGAGTTTCGCAATCGATCTAAGCCTGTCAAGTTCATAAAATCATCAGACAAAACGAGACAACACTCTTACCAAAGAGTGGACCATTAAGTCATCATAAACATGTTTAATACAAAATTAAAAATTAAAAATTAATAATAAATAAATTAAAAAAAAAAAAAAATAGAAATCCTCTAAATATTTGAGATTTTTTTCCATATTTTTATGGAATTTTTGTTGAAAAAAAAAAACCACGTTGAAGGGGAGTAACAGCCGTTACACACAATGGTAACTATGGGGAATGTTAAGCCCACCATTAACGTCACAGCATACCTTGTACGTCGATCGTACTCACATCGCCAACCTAACAATATGTGGCACAGGTCCATACCTTGGAACTCATCGCACCATATATTGTCATATCAATAGCAAATGGAATTAAACAATGACGGGAAACCTTTATCAAATTCCTTTGCTTAAACCAAGCAAAGTTTGTAATGAGCCAAATGCTTCTCAGTTTTCAACTAGAGCTTTTTAACGACCTATTCTGAAATGATATTTTCATAGATGCCCCCTTGCATAATCACTCTTTTTTTTCATTCACCATATAGCTCGTGTAGAAGATATTAGTCCGCAACCATTCATCTTCTTTAGGCAACTTAGGTGCAAGAAGAACCTTTGGAATCACCAACGCCTCCCATATATCTCATCATCTCCACTCTTGGTATCATATTCCACATCATGCATTCCAGTGTTCGAAATATCAGTATTACGTTATGTATCGCATCCTTGGGATACAAATACATATCGGTTATCGTACAGGATATATCGTTTGCATCGGGTAACTTAACGCACTCTTTAGGAAACATGGGGAAACATTGGGAAAATGATTGAATTTATCAATGAAACTTCAAGGATTGTTTAAAAGACCTTAAGACATATTTAAATCATAATATCTCAAAAAAGAAGTGCACATAATTGCTTTTCTTTGTATAGGGTCCTAAGTTATCCACTATCTGACTGAACAATGCAACTATATGCAAATTGAATGTATAACATTTAGAGTGTGATGATCATTTCATCAAACAGACTTCAAAATTAGTCTCAATTGACAGCTAGTTGAAGGGAAATTTTGAAAAAAGTTAATATTTAAATAATTTTTAATTAAAAAATTATTTTTATTTTTTGAAAATTGACGAGGACTTAACAAATCAGTAGATCAGCCCTCATATATGATTGATTTCATGTTTGGAGTGCAATATTGCAAGCAATATGGGAGAAATTGGGGAAATTTCAAATTTTCCCCAAATTGGACCACCTACACTCAAATTTTGAAATAAGAGTGTATGTGATGATCATTTTATCAAATACTCGTAAATACTTTGAAATTAGTCTCAATTGACAGCTGGTTGAGGAAATTTTCAAAAAAAAAAAAAAAAAAAATTAGAAAACATGATGAACCAACGGATATTCGAAATCAAAGCTCCAACTCCATGATATTTCATGCAAAACATGAAGAACCAATGGATTTGTAACCAATTGGCACTGATTTAACATAATTTCAACCAAAAATAAGGGGATTGGAAATTGAAAATGCTCATCGGATCAAACATGTGGGATATATCAGCACTACCTGTGGTTTCACCCTCATCATCAACCAGCTGGTCCTCCACAATTGCTTTGGAACTACCAACCAAATTGACTTGTCCCTTCCTCATTTGGAGGAAATATCCAACATTGTTGCATTTGTAGCACCACGTCCATCCAACCACCCCGTCAATCCAAACTCGTGAACCAGACGCTAGAGTGGCCTTTTTAGCCCGACTCGAGTCCCCTAAATCTTACACTACTAGCATGAATACCACTGGATCAAACTTCCAAGCAACTAAACCTAGGCTTATTCCTCTTGTCAACTAAGGGAACTTGCCTACATGCTTCAGCAACTATAAACACCAGCAGAATACCCAACTAATCTTCAATAGTGGGTTGCAACCCATCCATGAAACGTGTGACCAGTTGCTTCTCGATCTGGAACAAGGTGTCCCGTATCGGTATCGGTTGGCGTAACGGTGCCCTCCGAAACCGATACGGATATGGGGGCGTAACGGCCCGTAACGGCGCAAAATTTTTTTTTTGCCAAAAAAATATGAAATAATATGGATTAAATCCGGAATATTCTAAGCATTCCAAATATGCATTCATTTATAAATTGGAACATGTTTATGGTGGTGTAACGGTCCACTCTTTGATGAGAAGTTGTATCGGACTGTCTGATTAATTTTCGAACCAGGTAACCTGAATTTGACTACAAAATTCATATATTTAATTTTCTAAATATTTAATTTATATACTTAACAACTTGATATCATTTCTCCCAATAGTTCTTTAAAAAAACGAAATTAAATTCAGGTAGATGGCGTTTCCAATTTGGGGCTAACTTGGAGGACCAATCTATGCTCCAAATTAGCCTCAAATTCATGCAATTTATTGCCATTATCCTACTTATGAATTGGTGGACATTTATTGGATAGTGAATCATGAAAAAAAAATCAAAAGGCCCTATTTTTAAAAATAGTCCACAAATTAACAATTAAAACTATTCAAACAATTTGATTTTGGCATTGTGAGTTAGCAATTGCAGTCCATAATTTAATTGCTAAATTTTAAGTTAATATATGTCTCGTGTACAATTTTTTAAGGCCTGAAGTAGGCGGGACTCGGATTGTGAAGTGTAGCACACATTTCAAAGTTTTTTGGGCCCCACCCATGATGAATGTGTTATATCCACACCGTCCATCTATTTTACCAAATAATTTTAGGGCATGAGCCCAAAATTGAGGTACATCCAAAGCTCAGGTGAATTGCACCATAAGAAACAATAATAATTAAACGTTCACCATTAAAAATTTATTGGGGCTACAAAAGTTTTAGATCAAGGTGACATGTGTGTTTTCCTTCATCCACATCAGTGTGACCCAATTAATAGATTAGATTGAAAATAAACATTACAGTGGACCTTAAGAAATTTTTAATGGTGAGCATTCTATAACCACTATTTCCTATCGTGTGGTCCACCTGAGATTTGAATATTACTAATTTTTTGGATCCTGACCTAAAATGACGGGGCAAAATGGATGGACGACATGGATTAAAATATATATAACATGGTGGGGCCCACTCGGGTCTGATCGGATGGAAAATAAACGTTACGCTGGCCCTGCGAATTGTTTAACAGTGAAAATCATTATCAACGCTGCTATTTTTGGTGTGGTCCAGATGATCTTTGGATATAATTAAATTTTTTGGCAATGCTCTAAAATGATATCTGAAAATAGATGAACGGTGTAGATATAATAACTACATCACTGTGGAGCCCATATAACTTTGATCTCCTTCGAACCGTTCGTACAACTCGAAGCTCGAGGAGTGTCAGAGTGTCAGCGCTCGTCTTTGCGTGACATGTACCTACATCAGCAGCTGGTGCGCGGTACACCTGAAAAAAAAAAAACGAGTGCGAGAGGGAAACTGAAAAGAAGAAAGAAAAGAAAAAAGAGGGAAAGAAGAGAGAAAAGAAAAGAGAGAGAGAGAGAGAGAGAGAGAGAGAGAGAAGAAGAAGAAGAAGAAGAAGAAGAAGAAGGGATGCAAGGCACGCAGCCCAAGCAGCCGGTCAAGATATTTCAATGCTCGAGAGATGAAGAAGAAGAAGAAGAAGAAAAGAAAGGAAAAAGGTACGTTTTTTTTTTTTTTTTTTTTTAAAGGCCCGTAACAGCCGTTACGGGTCTGTAACGGCCGTTATGGCCCGTAACGGCCCCGTAACGGCCGTTACGGTCACAAAATTCTGTAACGGCCGTTTCGACCCCCTATCGCGTAACGGTGTCAACCGTTACCGTTACGTATCGGCCGATACGGCCGTAACGTAACGGATATGGGACACCTTGATCTGGAATAAATTATTCCAAGTCACCGGATAATGGAGCTCTTCTGCATACTCCTCTACAGTCATGTCCCTTCCTAGATATGCAATAATCATTGGAAGAGAGATTGCACATAATTGATGGATTAAAAGGCCTCCTTCATGAGAGACTTCACCCTCTCCCACATTATCACCTTTAACTTTTCGCGCCTTTCTAGAGTGGCCTTAACCTGTTGCCACCGTGCTAAAGCTCTATCTTTCAACTTCAAGCCAATATATGCACCTTCTTTGCAGCTTCCACATCTTTGTAATCAAAAGTCCTTTCCATTGCATCAATCCAAACCAAAAAATTGTCCCAATGCATACTACATGATATTCAAGGGCTTCCATCCTCACTTCCAACTCCCTACTCAAATCATAATAATCCCTCCTTCCTGCTCGAGGCTCAACAAACAGAGCCACATGAAGGAATGGGTTAATGTAACTTCCACTTGATTCATCGTCATCTTCCTGAATCACTGCTTCATTTCTCGCTAATACCATAGAGAGTTGATGGGAGATGGTCTACATTTGCCTCTCTAATATAGCAAATCTCTCTTTTATTGGATCTACGCCTTCCTCATCCACTCCTTGTGCACCACAACCTCTACCTCTAGTACTCTACATAACATGAACGCAGATAACAAGCTCACACAAGAATGAAACAATAACAAAACTGGAGGCTTTGATACGAAATCTAAGTGTAAGCAATGAATGAGAATCGTCAACTGCGCACAGCTATATCAAACCTTAGCACCAAATCACACCCAATCCAAGAATAGAGATTCTTCCACTTGAAAATAATGAAAAATCAATGCAATAACCAACAAAACAATCAAAATGCTCACCAGTTTTGATGGCCTATATCACACACCTCACTTGTGAAAAGATGCACCTACACAAATTCTAGTAAACGGTTCATGCCTAACGTTTCTTGTATGGAGGAAAATTGTCCCAAAATTGCTAGACATTCTCTCTTTTTTTTTTTAAGATAAAGGAAAAAAAATTATTAGAGTAGCCAGCCTAGAACAGTAAGATGGAAAAAAAAAAACACCGCAACATACAAAAGCACGATTAGCCTTGGGAGAAAAAAGAACAATTAAAAACTAGCAGTCCACTCTAAAACAACAATATTTGCATCCTCCACCACTGCCTCAAGCGATCTAAAACCATTACGGAACAATCTTTATGTAACGCCCTGAAAATCGGGGGTCGAGTAGAAACTCAACTCATGAGTTCCAACACATCACTTATGCAACAAATGAAGTGATGTTTGTATGTTGTCTGTATTAGTGCATGAAACATGAATGAGATTAAGCCAAAACCGCAAACATAATTCAGGGACAGTTGTGATATGCAAGATGAGTATATAAAACCTTCTAAACCAGTACAAGTCGCCAAAGCATGTATGCATTGTCAAGTCAAAAATTACATGTAAAATTTCTAAATGATAAAGTGTAATGTTCAACTATCCATATCCCTGTGGCCCCGGTACGCAACTTCAGGTCCACATAGACCCGCCAGATCATTGCATGTAGGAGAACTCCTCACCATCATAGAAGTCAGGCTCTGCTTCACGAGCATTGCCATCATCTGAAACTACAACAGGGTCTGGTTGGTGTGTACAACACCGTCCCGTAACGTGGGAGTGAGTAGCTAACTCAATGGAACAATAAAGCACAGGTTAACATGTTATCAATTCAATCAAGCAGTAATGATAAAGCAGGAAATCACACATCCCTAAGTACTCTTATTAATGCAAGAATGGTATGTATGTATGATGCATGCCCTCGCATGCGCTCCTTCAGCCACTCCTTACGTTCGCTGCATGCCACACTCCCTCAGTGCTTGACCATCAACGCCAAACGCACACGTATGCGGTGCATGAACGTGATTACCAAGTTCTTTATTAGTCATTTTCATACAGCAGGATTGGGAAACTAAGGTACCTCCCTTATATCACTTCCCAAACAAGGATCCATTCTAGGGTCGTCAGTCCTAGTAAATCTCATACAATGATATGGTTCTAGGTCGCTGCAAAGGGCTTCTCGCCTTATCAATACAGGCCTAGTTATACTCTAGTTACTACGGAGAGGCTCGTCGCCTCAACGCAGGTTCAGAGTATGCTCGAGGTCACTACACCAACGCGTCATCCGGGGCTAACGCAATCGCAACACCCCCTTCAGATATTGTCCAACCAACAGGTATCAGAGTGCGCAGCGGTGGTTTTGTTTGGCAATGGCCCACACGAGGCTCACGCATAACGCGTCTTCTGATCAGTGTAGGCCGACAGCTCGAATACAGTGTCCCATACCACCTTATTCAGCTCACGAGTCTGGTTGCTCACTGGTCACTACGGGAAGGCTCGTCGCCCCAGCGTAGGCCGACAGCTAGACCACAGTGTCCCATACCACCATGTCTGGCTCACGAGTCTTAGCGGATCGAGGTACCAAGGTTAACGTGGTTTCACTGGTAAGTTTGGTACCTTAGGTTCAAGCAGTAGTGTCCAAACATGGTGAACACACAATAGGCGTATCGGTTTATTAGACAAGTTCGACTAGTACGAGCGTACGCTGAAGTAACCGACAAGGTACCACTGTCGACAACCATCGTACGACTCGGATTCATCGAACGTGTCTTTTGTGGCGAAATGACCTCAGCCACAACATCAAGGCCTGTTACCGATTGCCTGGACTATACAATAGCCCCAATCACATTCAATTACAACAAAATATCCTAGAAGATAGTTAAAGCAGTTATGAATCAAGATTGCAAATCATATAATCAAAGGTCCAATAATGTCCGCTTTAGGGCTGCCAGGGCTGTTGCACGGAATCGTTACACCGCTCCCCCATCACCCGTCACGGATTTGTTTCTGCATTTTATGGACTACAACTTAAACATAAATCCACACATGCATTCCATAGATAAAACAGACGCTATAATATACGGTACATGGAGGAAATCATACACATAGTTAAGGGAGTTGGGAATCATAGCTCAACACCCATATAAATTTTAATTTACTAACCACTTACTCATTCAATCATTTTAACAAACACTTAGACTACACGTACATCAACATACATGACGTATGTTGATCACACAGGTAGTAGGCCAAATTCTTTCACTAGGGAGTTGCCCCGTATACCACACACATATACCCACGACGAATAATCATGGCATGCATGAATCCGGGTTCCATACTCATTCAATCATTTCCACAAACACGTGGGCTACACACTTAGACATATATACGTGCATTAGTCGTGGCGTGATTTAGGGCAAATCCTTTCGCTAAGGGTTATCGCCTAACAAACCATCATATATCCATGACTGTTGGTCATGGCGAGCACGAATGCGAATTCTATACACATTCAGTCATTTTCACAAACACAGGCTACACAATATAACATACACAACGTATGTTGATATAACATGCCTTAAGGCAAATCCGTTCACCCAGAAGTTAATACTAGTAAGTCTAGCATACATATACGGCAGTTACTCATGGCCAACACAATTTCAAATTTTATACATATACGGTATTTTCTATAAATACATGGAATACAGTATATTCAACATAATTAACGTATAACTGAAAAATGAAATGGACAGCACTTTGTACATGTGCAATAGCATCCAGATCATGAATCTATCATTATCTAACATTGAAAGCATTGAAAACCATAACTTAAGCGTCTATAGTCCGCACCTTACGCCGTAGAAGCGTAACGAAATCAGTTTAAACACTGAGCCTTTGTCTACGACACCAGAACAACCTATAACAGGGAATAAATTAGCTATTCTATCAACTGTTCTATTTGAATCTCTAAAACAGGTTAGGGTTAGGATTTCTTACCCAAATACGGCATTGGAAACACCGGAAGAACTACACGGGAGTGGTGTTTCACAGGTGGATTAGCAGGGAAGAATCTCCACTTCTCTCTCTCTCTCTCTTTTCTTTCTTCTCTCTCCTAGGGTTTCCCAAATTCGTATGGGATGAGAGAGCGAGGGCTTAAGGCCCTTATATAGGCCCAGAACTGATGGGAATGGCCCCAGGGCCAAGGTATACTTAGGTTATGTCCAAAACCAGTCTGTTTCGACTCAACGGAGCATTTCCGGAGCCCCCCCTTGAGCCAAAGGTCGGACTTAAGCTCACTGACCTTGGATCTAGGTCGAGTTAAGGTTTCGTTCCAGTCGGGTTCCCAGATCACACGTGGCGGACCAGTTTCAGTTCAACGGTCACTTCGAAACTCGATCAGGGCCACAAGTACACTGACCTGTGTATGAAATTTCTCCTGATCCGAGGGTGTATTTGGGTCAGATTCTGACGGTCTAATTGCTTATATTCGGCCCACAAATGACAAGTCTCATATTCGAATTAATTTCTAAAGGAAACCACGTTTTCTCACACACTTCACTCCCGGCTCAAGCGAATTACTTCGGGACACTATCCGGACTTGATTTCCGAGGTGGTTGTCAAGCCCAACAAGGCGATCTTGATTATATAATTTCGTAGTAATCGGACTTTCGACGTACGGTCCAGATCTGATACAGAGTTTCAATGTGCTCCCGAGAGCGACTGGGTAATGAGATTGAACCTAGATTTTAGGGTAACCTAGCGTCGATGATTCTACAAGTTTTGGGTCTTGCAGATCGTATTTAAAGTGATTCAAGCGGATTTCACAGCTAATCTAGTTTAGCACTTAGTTAAACTTGTCTAATTTCTAAAGGATTTGAGGTTTGAGAGGTTAATTAGGGGTTAGGATCAACCCCTTGCCTAAGGACAACTACTCCAGGTTGGCAAAAATCTGGGGCGTTACACTTTATTTCTCTCTCCCCAAATCATCCACCACACAACCGATAGAGAGAGGTGCCAAGCATCCTAGACTTTTTAACCTGGTGCAACCTGGTTATCGAGTCAATGAAATCTTGATAGCCAAGTTGAAAAAAAAAAAAAAAGTATACCCACAACAACAATGGAGTAGAGAGGGAAAGAACTTTAGTGGTATCAACCTTCTTCTCTTAGAAAACTTTAAGAAAACTCATACTTTAAAATATATATATATATATATATATATTTGAATGACTAACTCCTACACCACCACTCGCTTTTATAGATCCTAAATGAATCTTTAATTGAAATCCCCCCAATTAAGAGATTGATTTCAAATAAATCACAATTTATTTCAAACCAATCTAATCTTCCTACACCACCACTCGCTTTTATAGATCCTAAATGAATCTTTAATTGAAATCCCCCCAATTAAGAGATTGATTTCAAATAAATCACAATTTATTTCAAACCAATCTAATCTTCCTTAATAAGGTAAAAGCATAAATAAAAAGCAAGCAAATATAGAAAGTAATTATATTTCTAAATCAGCCTCATATCTTCAATCATATCAATCACATTCTCTTTATATCTTCAGTCACATATACCACATCTTTAAATCATCCCTTGTATCTCCCAAAAATAATAAATTATAATCCTTGATTTAGGCGCCCAAATCTGTAAATAAACCGTCAAAAAATCAACACGTGTTGGGCGTACAATAGGCTATGGGCCTCTGATGCAGGACAATTAACCACTTGCTCTAAAAGCTTGAACTGTTAGAGTATGGCGAATTAATCCCTTTATCTCATAGCCCAGGCCCCACATCTCATGGCTTTAGGACCTCGGCCGAACCCCCTTCGTGGGCCCCAAATCACATGGGCCGCCTACCCCAAGTGTGTCCCCGCATCCCACGGGCTACCCCACTCGAGCCCGTTGTGAAATGCGTATTAATCACCCCCAGTGAGGAGTCTCGAACACGAGACCTCCCCCGTAGGCCCCAAATCACATGGGTCACCAACCCCGAGCGTGCCCCTGCATCCCACAGGCGACCTCACTCGAGCCCGGTGTGAAAATGCCCCTGCATTAGCCTCGTCTTATTGGGCCATACAATGTGCCTATGGACCTAAGGACCTAAGTGGGTTGTGGGTTTGCATCATGACCCCCCTCCACCCCAATGCTAAGCCCAAAGAAAACTCAAAACACAGCCCGAAATAACCCAACTCACCCAAAAATCCTCACGAAGCAAGTCCCACACTTTAGAAATAAATATCAAAAAATGAAGGGAAGGCCTAACACTAATCTGGGTTGTACATCAAGCATAAAGTATGGGCTAGATGTTATAATCTTGGCCCTACATTCTTAATTAAAACATGAGTAAAATACTATGATCTATTTCAGTGAGACATACGCAAAGAAAAATTACACCAAAATTCATTCAAAAATAAGATAAAATTCGTAACTTTGGAAAATGCCACCAAAAGACCTTCCCAAAAAGTGTATCACATGTGCCACAATACGTGGTCTATTAATGGATTTATGGACTTGGCCCGTTTTGAAAGATATTTGGGCCCCTTCCCGCCCTCTAATCTATCCCAAAACTCCTCAGCAAGTATATCATCCCAATCCATCAGCATTTGATTGTCCACATCCTCATCAATATCACAATTTTTGTAACTAATCACCTGCATTTTATTCTTTTAATGAGTATTACAAGTGGTCCAGATCCCTTGGAATGCTGAAACTGCCATCTACAAATGCTATTAACATATAGTGGGGCTAACCTTCTTTTTTTCCCACTTTTTCAACGGGAAATGTGGGACCCAACTTTCTCCACATAATAACATTGAACTGTCCCTATTATATGAAACACTCCAATCCATGTGGCATTTTAGAAACTTCAACAGCATCTGACCAAGTCTCACTAGTCTAGAAGCAAATAGAGTGGTTGCCTAGTTGAGTTTATTTTGAACATTTTAGCCTTGGACTGTGGAGTTCTGTTGTCTAAGGATAAGCTGGACAATGAACAAATTAGTCGCTCGATTGTAAGAGGTCGAAAGCATCATGGTGTCTGCCTGAGATAGTATGGGTCCTGGGTAGAAGCATGGATGAGGCCAGCAGTATAATCAGTTCTACTAAGGCAAACTTTATTCTTTCTAGCACTTAGTGAACAGTATTATTCTAGCTGAAAAGTGGATTCTACAGCTTGTTTCAACTAAAGATCTCCACGCAAACAGTAGAGCTTCTAGTTTGTGTTTCAACAACTAAAATGTACCACTATTACACACACACACCATTGCCCAAATCATTGATTATTGTAACAGAATTCACAATCACCACAATTTCAGGTCTGACCTTCAAGAAGGATACTAAGACCAGTTCAAAGTTTCTGTTGAGTAGACTTCAATTTTGGAAAAGAATATAATCATGAAGAACAAATAAATTATCTACTGATAAAATGCCTACCGGGAAACCGTATGTGAAAAAATTTATACTGAAATTTCGAAAAACTGCCCCTCTCAGTAACACATTGGTGTGCCTTACACCAGACCTGCAATTAAACAAGTAAATTGGTAAGAATGAAACATATGGTAACCTGAAATTTTGCTCTGCAGGAAGTTAAAAGCTTACAACGAGGGAAAGCATTTAATAAAAGCAGTAAAGGATATAACTGGGAGATTAGCATCTTGCTATCTTTCTGACAAATATCTCCTACAGTTTTGAGTACAAAGATATTTTCCTGGTATTTTCATCAAAAGATTTCTTCTTCTTTTTATTCTTACAATATCCTGATATTTCAAAGATATTCCAAAACCCTAATGATACTGTGATGTCTAATAATGTCCTTTAAATTCATTTACACTCATAAATCCTAGTTTTCTCCAAACCCCTCTCTTCCTTATTTTTCATTTTTGCTTATTTTATTTATGCAAGACAAATAAATAAATAAAAATAATGTCTTGAGAAGTTCTAAACCAAGAAATTGCTAAGAATGTGGTTTTTCACTTCAGTCGCCAAGAATATGTGACTACTATATATATATATATATATATATATATATATATATATATATATATATATATCCCAAAACCATCTCTAACAGTATGAAACTTCAATACCAAGTATACCTAATTGACTACCTAAAGAGAAACGGGGACTAAACTCGAGACTAGGTGGCTCGTACAACTGTATGGCCCACATCCATAGTCATTAACACTCCTAGTTGTACGACCCACATCCATAGTCATTAACATTCCCCCTCAAGCTAGGGCATGGATGTTATTGATGCCTAGCTTGGAATAAATGCGTGCAAACTGACTGCGGCCAAGAGCTTTGGTGACCACATCAGCAAATTGATTTTGAGACCAACATATAGAGCAAAATATTCATCACCAGACACCTTCGCATGTATGAAATGAAAATCAACTTCAAAATACATGGTTTTCTAGTTTTCTCATGATAAATTAGATTGTTTGCAATATATGAGGATACTTGATTATTGCAAAATAACAGCATTTGTGAGCTCACTGCAACAACAACAAAATAAAAAATAAAAAATAAAAAAAAATCCTGCAACAGTTTCTTGACCCACACGAGCTCACAAATGGTATGAGCCATTCCCCTACAATCTACTTTAGCGATTGACCGGGCTACAACAGTGCTTTTTATTCTTCCACGTGACCAAATTTCTTCCCACAAATGTGCAGTACCTGGTAGTAGACAGCCTATCAGTTGGGGAGCCTGCCCAATCTGCATCAAAATACCCTTTAACTTGCAAATGATTATTCTTTTTATATAAAATTCCCTGGCCCAGTGCAACATTTAGATACCTCAAAATCCAAACAACTGCACCCATGTGAGACACTCCAGGAGAACTCATAAACTAACTTACTACACTCATAGCATATGATATATATGGCCTGGTAATGGTTACGTGGATAAGCTTTCCAACCAATCTTATATCACTTCTTGGGTCTTTAACCAGATATATTTAACTGCTAATGAGCTTATGATTCAGATCTATTAGCGTATCATCTAGCCTAGCACCAAGAAGACCCATTTCCATTAGTATATCCAAAACACATTTCCTTTGAGATAGATTAATGTCTTCCTTTGATATAGCAACTTCTAAGGAATTAATCGTAGCAACTACAAAGAAGGTTTCGGTATAGCCGATTTTGAGCGTCTGAGTGTATCCCTTAGCCAATAAGAAAGCCTTCAATCACTCAACTTTGTCATCAGGCTGAAATTTAATGGTACACACCCACAAATAACAAAAAGTATGTTTACCAACAAGAAGACTAGTTAGCTCCCAAGTGTCATTTTGATGAAGTTGGCCATTTATTCTTCCATAACCTGCTGTCACTCCTTATGTGACAATGCTTCTTGGTATGACTAAGGAACAAATGAGATGACAAAGACATTGGAAATCTATAGAAGAAGGAAGACAAACACTATAAACAAATGAATTTGGAGATAAGGTGGTCGATACAAGCACTCTTACCTTTCCTCAAAGCAATAGGGAAATCAGACAAATCAGGAAATACAAGTGGAATGATTGGAACAACAGGTTCAGAATATGATAGTGGACAGCACATCATAGTTGGCAGCACTATCTCCCCGTTTTCGTTGTGAGTAAACTTTGAGTGTAGGCACAGCAGGAATGGACGAACCAATGAGAGGAAGCGATTCGATAGTATCTTCTTCAACAAGAATAAGAACAGGAACTGATGGTGAAACTTCCAAGTCAAGAAATCTACAGTCATTCGAGATGAATCGAGTGGACTCAAAAAAAGTAACATCTGCACAAATAAATTGTCTTCAAAGACAGACTCATGGCTCTGAATGACAGTATCGGCTGCCACATTGGCCCCAAGGCCCAAGGAAAAATGATACAATACGGCATCACGTATCAGAATCAGGGCCACATCAGCCCGTATCGGCCAGAATTATTTTTTAAGCAAAAAAATATGAAAAAATATCAGAAAAATAGGAAAAAAATGAGAATCTATCATTTTTCTGTTTTGACCATGTATTCAATGGTGTATCAGACCATTCTTTGATGCGAAAGTTGTCTGTCGATTTGACATGCTGAAGGTCAACTAAATGGGCCCTAAATAAACATGATTTGGTGAACAATGGCCCATTATATTGGAATTATAACAAAAAGAAGATGAAAATATTAAAAAGAAAGTGAAGGTTTACCCTATAGCGAATACTAGTGTATTGTATTGTGTAGTTAGTGTATTGTGTAGTTAGTGGGCTCTTCTAGTGTAAGTACATGTGCACACTTCCCTATTCTCCTGCAATGTACTATAAGCTTTATCATAATCAAATATTATGTGTTAGGGCAAGCCAGCCTAACACATTATCTCTCCCAAACTCTCCTCCTCCTCCTTCTATCTCAATATTCTCATCTCTTCTTCACATTATCCTCATTAAACCATTCTTCTTGGTATCAAAGCAAAGATCTAGGCATTCCGCATCCAATAGGTTGAGAGGCGACACGTCACCTTTCGACGTGCGGCGAAGTCTGACGGCCGACGTCGGCGCAATGTACGGACGAATGGACTCCGTTTGAGCTGAAAGTTTAGGGGTTTGATCAATCTTGATTTTAGAAGATTTGTAATGATTTTTTCAGAATTTATTGGACCTCATTTCATGGTATTTTAGGCGAAATAGAGAAATTCGAAAATCGGTCCCAGATTTCGTTTTTCTTCGATCTGCCACAAATCGGTAAGCTTTTCTTTAGTTTCTTTACTCAAGATGGACCGAAATCTTCCTCCCAAGCTATCCATAGTGGATTTTTTACTCAAGATCAATGTTTGAGAGGTTTTTAACCTCAAACAGGCGTGCAGCTGGGTCGTTTTTCACTTGGTCAGGCCCCCTTTGACTGCGTTTCATTGTTTTTTTTTTATGATTGATATTTGTTTGAGGTTTATCTCTTATCATCTTGAAGGATTGAGTGAGATAAGAGTTGTTTGAATCAGTCTTTCTTGGCATAGGGGGTCTCTTGGCATAGGTTTATTTCTCTTGGATTCTACTATGGCTGACAAAGGGCCCTCATCTCTTGGCATAGGGTCTCTTGAATCCAACCCCTTGCAGATTACCTCCATTAAGTTGAATGGTGACAACTATCTTCAATGGGCACAATCTGTAAAAGTATTTTTAGGAGCCCGTGACAAGTTGTCATATATTTTGGATGATCCCCCAAGCTCTACAGATGTTACCTACAAGTCTTGGACAAAGGAGAATTATCAAGTTATTGCATGGTTGTTGAATAGCATGGATTCCTCGATTAGCCACTCAGTGATGTTTTTATCCTCGGCTAAAGGCATTTGGGATACGCTTCATGATATGTTCTCGGAATCTCAGAATTTTTCACGGGTATTCCAGCTTATTCAAGAAATTGGTCGGTTTCAACAAAACTCCAGATCCTTAAAAGACTACTATTCGACTCTTTGGGGTATGTGGGATGAGTTGGATATGTATAAGCCTCTTCCTTTCAAATGTAAAGAGGATCATGAACATGCTCATAAGCAGCAGGATGATACTCGTATCATGCAGTTCCTCGCTGGGTTGAGTTCTGATTATTTTCACGTTCGCGATTAGCTTGTTATGCAGGATCCTCTTCCCCCATTGACGACAGTCTATACCATGTGTCAGCGTGCTATGGCATCTACTCTTCCTTCTCATTCATTTGTGTCACCAGAGCGTTCGGCACATCTTGCTGGCGATCAGTCCTCCCTTGGTCTTCGGGTACCATCCTTGAGCTCAGGGCGCATTTCTGGTTTTGTTGGTCGTGGTAGAGGCCATGAGGGAGATCGCAGTCGTGGCGGCCGTAGTCTTCGTGGTCGTGGTGGACGTGGACGAGGACGTGATTGTTCCCGCATTTGTTCACATTGCGGTGGAACTAATCACACTGTTGATTATTGCTGGCAGCTACATGGTCGTCCTACGTATGCCGCTGCTTCTGTTGCTTCCACTGTTGCTTCTGAGACAGTCTTCCACCCCGACAGCTGAGCAGGCTACTTCAGGGGAGTCTCTTATCATTTCTCGGGCGGCATATGATGCCCTTATGCGGCTTCACATTCGAGATATTCCTGAGCCTTCTCACGCAGCTTCGGCCCAGTCAGGTACTGCCCTTCTTGCGTCATCCTCTCTACCTCCTGGGTCATCGACTCTGGAGCTTCCTCTCATATGACTGGTAAGTTGCAATTCTTTTCTTCTTATTCTCCTTCTTCTCCCACTCAATATGTCACAGTCGCAGATGGAACCCAATCTCCCATCTCTGGGATTGGTTCCATCCCTCTCTCTTCTTCCTTGTCTTTGTCTTCCGTATTGCATGTGCCTCGTTTTCCATTAAACTTATTGTCTGTTAGCTCTCTTACTAAATCTCTCAATTGTTCCATCACCTTCTTATTGTTTATTTCAGGACCTAAAGATGAAGAGAGTGATTGGTGGAGGGCATGAGCGAGGAGGCGTTTATCTTCTCGATGATACACATGTTGCCGCTTCTAGTACCCTTTCTCTAGATCGAGAGTCCCTGACTCGGTAGCATTGCCGCATAGGCCACCCATCCATTGCTAGATTGAGACTTTTGTTTCCCTCCTTATCTGTCACTAAACCATTATGCTGTGATATTTGTGAATTGTCTAAATATTATCGTGCTACGTTTCCTCCTAGCTCTTCTGGGAGGAAATCTCAACCTTTTCTTTTGGTTCACTCGGATGTCTGGGGACCAGCTCCGGTTACCTCGACTTTTGGATTTAGATATTTTGTTACCTTTATTGATGATTATTCCCCATGACTTGAATTTATCTTTTGAAATCTAAAAGTGAAGTGTTTGATGCTTTTAAAGTGTTTTATCATGAAGTGTGCACTCAATTTCATTGTTCCATCAAATCCCTCCATTCTGATAATGGGGGAGAATACATGTCTACTGCCTTTCTGTCCTTCTTGCAGGAACGTGGTTTTTGTCTAGGACGTCATGTGCTTGCACTCCTCAACAAAATGGTATTGCAGAACGAAAGAATCGTCATCTTCTTGACGTTGCTCACACCCTTCTGCTTGGTATGCATCTACCCAAACATTTTTGGGGCGATGCTCTTTTAACTGCTACTTTTCTTATTAATCGTATACCCTCACGTATTCTGTCTTACAAATCTTCATTTACTATATTGTATCCTCATGATAATCCATTTCCTCTACCACCTAAAGTTTTTGGTTGTACATGCTTTGTTCAAATTTTGGATGGGAGTAATGATAAACTTAGCCCCAGGGCGATTAAATGTGTCTTTATAGGGTATACTCGGAGTCAGAAAGGGTATAAATGCTTTGACCCATTGACTCGCAAGAAATATGTCTCTGCCGATGTCACCTTCTTTGAGGATCTTTCTTTTTTCTCCTCTCCAGGCCGTTCCCTTTGTGATCCTCTTGCGAGTCAGGGGGAGTATGACTCTTATCTTCTTTCCACTAGTGATCATGGGAAAACTCCTCTCCCCTCTATTCAGCATCCTGTTGGTGATATGGGTGAGCCTAAGCCTCTGCGGGTGTATCATCGTCGAGATAAATCTTCACAAGCTCAGCTCTCCACCCTTCCGCTCACTTTGGATGTTGGTTCAGGTGACTCTCCTAACTCGAGTTTAGATCTTCCCATTGCCTTGCGCAAAGGGTCACGATCTTGTACTCAACACCCCATTAGTAATATCGTTTCATATGATCATCTTTCACAGTCTTTTCAGTTGTTTGTAGCTTCCCTTTCATCACAGATTATTCCTAGATCTCTCTCACATGCTCTTCAGAGTCCTGATTGGACAAAGGCGATGATGGAAGAAATGTCTGCTCTTGAGAAGAATTATACTTGGGATCTTGTGCCACTTCCTGTAGGCCATAAACCTGTTAGCTGTCGATGGGTTTATACAATCAAGTTTCTTCCAGATGACTCAATTGATCGCTATAAAGCCCGTCTTGTTGCTAAAGGTTACACACAGACTCATGGTGTGGATTACTTCGAGACATTCTCTCCGGTGGCTAAGCATAATTCCATTCGCGTTGTGCTCTCCTTGGCCGTTAATTTATCATGGCCCTTGTTTCAGCTTGATGTTAAGAAAGCATTTCTCCATGGGGATCTTGCGGAGGAAGTTTACATGCATCAACCTCCTGGCTTTGTTGCTTCTCACAATCCTGCACTTGTATGTCGGTTGAAGAAGGCTCTTTATGGACTCAAACAATCCCCACGTGTATGGTTCGAAAAATTTAGTCAAGCTCTCTTGGAGTTTGGCTTTGTTCGTAGTCATGCCGATCATTCTCTCTTTATATGTCGTCGATCGACGGGCATCATGGTTCTCATTGTCTATGTGGATGATATTGTTTTGTCTGGTAGTGATTCTGCTGGAATGATGGAGGTCAAAGATCTTTTAAAGACCAAGTTTGAAATCAAGGACCTTGGTCCTCTTCGCTACTTCCTCGGAATTAAAGTTGCTCGCTCATCATCCAAATTGGTCTTGTCACAACGAAAATATGCGCTTAATCTTCTCATGGAGACCGGCATGTTAGGGTGCAAGCCTGCTACCACTCCCATGGATACTTCATAAAAGCTTCTCGACCAGATGATGGTGCTCTCCTTACTGATCCCGAGATGTATCGACGACTTGTAGGCCGGCTTATTCACCTGACTATTACTCGCTCAGATATCTCATTCGCGGTGGGGGTTGTTAGCCAATTCATGCAAGCTCCACGTACTTTTCATCTCACGGCTGTCTACCGCATACTTCGGTATTTAAAATCAGCCCCGAGTCTTGGCCTCTGCTTTCAGTTGCATGGTCATCTTCATCTTTCTAGCTATTCCGATGCTGATTGTGCAGGTAGTACTTTTGATCGCCGCTCTATATCCGGCTTCTGTACCTTCCTAGGTGGCAATCTTATAACCTGAAAGAGCAAAAAGCAACCAGTTGTTGCTCGGTCCTCGGCTGAAGCAGAATATCGTGCTATGGCTCATGCGACGTGTGAACTCGTATGGCTTCGCAATCTTCTTGAAGAACTTGGCTATCCTCCTTCGGATCATATTCCTCTTCACTGTGACAATCAAGCGGTCATCCATATTGCTCGTAACCCAGTTTTCCACGAGCGAACCAAGCATATTGAGGTCGACTGTCACTTTATTCGGGAGAAAGTCACTTCTAAGGAAATTTTTACTCCTTTTGTTCGATCTGGGGATCAACTTGTTGATGTTCTTACAAAGTCCTTAAGTCGAGATGCTTTTCATCGTGTTCGTTACAAGTTAGGCATGATCAACATCTATGCTCCAACTTGAGGGGGAGTATAGCGAATACTAGGGTATTGTATTGTGTAGTTAGTGGGCTCTTCTAGTGTAAGTGCATGTGCACACTTCCCTATTCTCCTGCAGTGTACTATATGCTTTATCATAATCAAATATTATGTGTTAGGGCAAGCCAGCCTAACACATTATCTCTCCCAAACTCTCCTCCTCCTTCTTTTTCTATCTCAATATTCTCATCTCTTCTTCACATTATCCTCATCAAACCATTTTCTACTTACCCTTCTTTCCAATGTTTCCCATAACGATCCACTTCGCTTTGATTCGAATCTCATTCAAATCATTTGTTTTGATCCCAAAATAGGTCTAGATCTAGCCTAAAATGAGTTTTTAAGATTCTTTCATGGTATAAATGAAAAGAAGAAGAGATATGAGTGAATTTTTGAAAAAAAAAAAAATTTTAAAATCATGGGTGTATCAGTCGTATCGGTCGATACGAACCGATACAGTCCAACCGATTCTGATACGACTGATACAGCCCCATATCGCGTATCGTATCGAGCCGATACAAATACGATACACCCGTATCGACCGATACAATTCTGATTTTCAGAACCTTGCAAGGATTGTGACACCTGCAACACCTTTGCATTCTAGAATGCCCAAGAAAAATACATTTAAAGCTCTCTAGGATCTAACTTACGCCTAACTCCTAATGATGAACAAAGCAGAAATACCCAAAAGCCTTGGGGGGCAACGAGAACAATGGAACACCCGAAAACAAAACTACCTGAGGTAACTAACCCATTAAGATAGTAGAGGGAATCTGATTGATCAAATAGTACGTTGTTAAAACTACATCACTCCAAAAACTTTTTAGAACATTCATATAAATCAACAAGGCCCATGTCAACTTCAGCAAATGACGGTTTTTTCCATTCTATGATGCCATTTTATTACGTAGTGTAAGCACACAATGTTTAATACAAAATACCATTTTCAAATAAATACAAGCTAAAAGATTTGGACATTTAGCATTATTTGAACGAAACACATACACTCTAGAATTAAATTAATTTTGCACTTCCATATGAAATATCTTACAAATGGAAAACAATTCAAATTTATCTTTAATTAAATAAAGCCACATCATTTTTGAAAAATCATCAATAAAAGCAACAAAATACTTGCACCCTAATGAACTACAAACTCAAATAGGTCCCCAAACATTTGAATGAACCAAAGCAAATGGAACTAGACTGAGCTTTCCCACACATGGCAGAAAAGTGACTCAATGATGCTCAACTCACAATTCGCATTATATAGCTAACACAGACAATAATGAAGGAATAACGCTTCTGAGAATCTTCAAAGATAGGTAACCAAGACAATAATGTCACTGGTAAGGAGAGACGTTGGTTTGCACTAATGCACAATTTACTTCACAGTCAAGATAGTAAAGCCTAGCAATTTCATGTCCTCCACCATTCTTCTTCTTCGTCTCTAGATCATGGAAAATATAGTGTGAAGGATAGAAAGTCACAGAGCAGTTAAGTGATTTTGTGAGTTTACTAACATACACACAGCTAAAAGAAAATTTAGGTACATAAAGAATAGATGACAATGAAAAAAAAAAAAAAAAAAGAACTTGGATGAACAATACCAATTCCATGCATTTTGGACTAGGTAACATCTGCCAAAATGACCAATGAACTTAATGACAATGCATCCATGGAGGAAAAGGGACTAGACCCACCTGTAATATGGACAAAGGCCTCATAGTCAATGACCCGTGGAACAAAGAACTTGGACCCTGAACAAGTCGTACTTGAGTTTTAAAATATGGTTGAAAGAGTGGGAGTAGCAGCGGAAATACGCTAATTCTTCAATAACTTAAGAGTACACATCTTCGATAAGTGTGACTCTATAAACAGATGTACTTGCCTGCTGAGTTATAGGAGTAGAACCAACAGAATGAGGCCTGCTACTCTTTTTAGAATCTGATGCCTGATTTGCCAAAGTTGGCTTCCCATGGAGGTCTCATCATTTCTCAACAGTGTGATTTGTAAGCCCACATTAAGGACACTTCCTAAGTCCACGATCCCTTCCTCCACCACCACAATCACCGTAATTACCCTTATCACTTGATTACCTTGGCCACCACAACAACCACATTTGCCTCATCCAGCAAATGATGCCAAAGAAGAATTATCACTGACTCCACTTGTGGAGCCAAGAGATGCAAGTTGAAGGTGAGCATAAACTTCACTTAGAGATTGAACATCCTTGCCACCCAAGATTTGCACATACATTGGCTCATATTTTGGTTTTAAGCCCGATAGGAATTTAGCAACACAAAACTCCTTAGGTTGCTAACATGTTTCTCCATACCACTAGTAAGTGGCTGATACACATTCAACTAAACACAAGAGGAGCGATGATCACGAACATAGCATTCACCCTCTCACATGCAGTCTGCAGACCATTACAAAGTCCCGGCACACTAAAAATAGGTTTCTTATAGAGTTTTCATCACAAGGGAGATATGAAGAGCAAAGAGGAAAAGAAAAGGAAGAATTTATAAGATACAAGAGATGGAAAAGAAGAAAGTGGTGTCAATTAGAATGACATCTACTCTGATACCATGTAGAGTTATGGAGAAGTTAAAAAATTTAAAATTTAAAATTTTAAAATTTTAAATAAAATAAAATTTAAAAAAAAAAAAAAAGGGAAGAGAAAAAGTGATTGAGAAAGAGAATGAAGGGAGAATTAATTAGGACTACACGAATGCAGGATGAGGTTCTCTAACTTAAGATGATAACAAATTCAGATTTCAGATTTTGTGAGTAATAAATGTAAAATTCAGCAACCTCATATCAATTCAAACAATAATCAAATAACTATATGTAAAGCCCTAGGCTACCATATGCTCGAAATAGGAACTATTAAAATACTATCACCATAGATCCCAACGGAATTAAGGAATTCCACAATTAGCATAGGGTTAGTTTAACAATCAAAAGGAATTATTAAAATCTAAAAGGGATTAACAAAAATTTGGGTTTAAGATGATCTAGGGTTAGGGTTTTGTGAGAAAAGGGGAAAACCTGAAAATTAGGGTTAGGGCTTTGAGAAAAGGGGAAAAGTAATGAATTAGGGTTAGGGTTTCGGTTCAATGATAGGGGAAAAGAAGGGAAACCAAACACATGAGAGGGGGGGGCTTTTGCACGTGTGGTCGTACGTGTGACTCGTCCATACTAACGTACGAAATAATACAGTCACACGTGTGACTCGTCCATACTAACGTACGAATGGGCATTGATGTAGGAAGGCCTAATCCAACCCTAAATGAATGTGGTATTTGAAAGCGGCAGATTTATGCAATCTTTAACAACAAAATAAAAAATAATAATAAATAAATAAAATCAGTTTTATACATCATAAACACAAGAAGGAAATTAGGAGAATGCAACAATAATCATGGCCATCCATCACAAACACATTGTGTTGAACCTTAAAATCTGAATTTAGTCGAATCCAACGAAAGATAGGACTTTCGTCTTACAATAGGTCTATTAACGATCCAAGTGGATTTTCTAATCCAGGAAATAGGAATTTTCTGGATTGGGAAATCTGAAAAAAAATAATAATAATAATAATAATAAAATAAAATAAAATAAAAAATTATGGTTCTTTAAATCTAAGGCCTCGAGTGATGGGATTTGAAGAAGGCCAAAATATGTAAATGTGGGGATGAAAATCTTCCAAGAATTAAAGTTTTGGATGGAAAAGAAAATGGATCGGCTTCTAGATCTAGAGAATTTAGAATAAAATGAAGAAAATAGATTTAAAGAAAAGAGTACCTTGAGAAAAGAAAGAATGAGAGAGAAGGAGATGAGAAATCACTTCCCTGGGCCTCACGCCCTCTTCCAATCACCGGAAGTCGAAGACGGGATCTTCTGGTCTTGAAGAAGCAAAAGCTCTCTTTCTTTTCATAAACATAACATAGCATGCCTTAGGTTTAGGGCAAAACACCCTTATAAATTCGTAATTACATGAAATAACCAAAATACCGCTACTTAAAAAAGTTTCAAAAAAAAAGAAAAGAAATTCACACAAAATTTGTGCGCACACTGTCTCAAAACTCAAATAAATCAAATGTTCATAAACTAAATTCAAATCCAAGATGCCCGATGGGCCCCGATGATAGCGTCGTGAAGGTAGCGGAATGAAGGTGGGTTGTGACAATCCAACGGTCCGATCACACCATCTTCGCGATCCAACAGTCCAAATGTCTCCTTCAAGCAACTTACACATGTCATAAACACATGTGTAAAGTCTTCAACCTCTAGAGACCAGACCCGTACCCGCCATCTAACCACATTGACACGAGTAACGCACGCCTCCTGCGTTGATATACTTTGAATGGTCTGGTGTCCGCATCAGGCGTGTTCCCACACGCGCGGGTTGGGTCATGGGAAGTGAGGGTTTAAGGAGAAGTTAGGATGGAAAAAAGATGAGAAAAGGGAAAAGAGATGTAAAGAGTAGGGTTAGAGAGAGATACCTTGTAGAGAGGAGAGAGAAGAAGAAGAAGAAAAGAGCTTAGATTCACACCAAATATAAAACCCTTGGAATTTCACCAAGAAAAGGTTTCACACCTTGAAGATCTCTAAGCACACAAGCAAAGAGAGGAGAAAACTCAATGTTTTTATTCTTCCAACCATGCACAATTGGGGGGTGGACGTCCAAGCTTTATAGCCTATTTAGGCTACAAATTACAAAAATGCCCTATGAGTTTTATTTTGTTCCCAACATGTCCTACTCACAAAATAAATGTACGGAAAGCTTTGTAATCGGAAACTAAACATCTAAACGACTAAATAACATAAAATAAACTAATCCTAAAATAACATAATCTCCTTTGATAAAGATGGCTCATGATCAATGGTCTGATCATGTGCACCATGTGATCCAATGGTCCGATCACCGCGTCCATCTAATCTAACGATCCAAATATCTCCATCTAGCAACCCACATGCATCTTCCTGATGTGGGGTCTTCCAGATGCTCATGCATGCTATGTGGGGTCTTCCAGATGCTCATGCATGCTATGTGGGGTCTTCAACATGGGTACTCGCCTAGCCACAGGGAGAATGGGACCCGCCTCCTCCTCTGATATGTGTAAAGATGTGTGTGATGTGATGTCCCCATCATACACGCTCCTACTTTCTCTTTTATGCTAAGCCAAAAAAAAAAAAACAAATATCCCAAAACTACCCCTCACAATATGACATTTTAATATTAAGTGTACCTAATTGACTAAATAAAGAAAAACAAGGACTAGCTCAAGACTGGGTAGGCCATACCACTATATGGCCCTGTATTTCATTCATCCAAGTGGGTCGTACAGTTGTAAGGTCCACATTCATGGTCATTAACATTTATTTATTATTAACAACTCCCCATGTTGGTTATCAGCCACATTTCATATTTCCAAAAAAAGGTTATAGCATGGGAAATGATAAATATACTCTTATGTTCTTTGTATGTATACCCTTTGTCTATATTTTTATATTAAATGGTACTTTCCCATACTGTTCTTATACCAAAGGTTGGTAAAAGGGGAGTATACATCAAAAGAAGAGGCCGTAGATATCAGTTCCCACGAAATGGTGGAAGCCTAAAATTCAAGTAAAACACAAACCTGGATAAATCAAGAAAGTAATCTCAAAACAAACTCGATCAGGAGCAGTGACGACAAGGGAATCAAGAGCCAGAGAAAAGTATTCAGAGTGAAGAAGGGAGGTGGAGGAAAGTCAAAGGTAGTCAACAGGTAACCGGTTCATCTATGTTGTTTGGGATTTCAGATTCGAACTACAACCACATTCTCCTAACCAGAGTGACGAGCGATATTAGACAGTGGACAGTGGATAAATGAGGATGCCAAATCTTTTTCTTTCATATTGAACAATGTCTTTATCATACTTTCTGTTAATATTTAAAAGCTTGGATGCTGAGATGGTGGCATCAATTCCACTGATTTGTCCAATCTTTGTGCTGTTTATTCAGAGAAAAGAAAAAACATTGTTCTTTTGAGTAATGCTATTACACAGCTTCTGCACAAAAGTTCTACGCTGCTCCCTCCTTACAGTACAAGTGGCAAACATTTGTGGTGATTGGGATAAGGCTGGCAGTGGGCCAGATAGCCCACCCAATTGGAGAGGTCCAGCAGATCGGGTCTGGCCTATATGCTTAAGCCCAAAAGGTAACCAAGCCATGTTTCAGTCCACCTCTACACCCATTGGACCACAAACATACATCAGGCTGAAGAGCAGACATTGTAAAAAGACAATTTCCCTCATTCCTTACAAAAAAAAATTTATAGTTTAGGGGATGTTTTAAAAAAAAACAAAACAAAACAAAAAACTATCATACGTCTTTTTTTTCTTTCTTTCTTTTTTTTCAAAATCACTTATATTCATAAGGATGTGGAGCACATCAAAACTGTACAGGGGAAGATTTCGAGCAGGACCAGTGAAAAAGCTGCGGGCCCACCTATCATGTGGAAAAGAAAGACGGGAACGGAGATCAAGACAGACGAAGACAGCCCAGCCCTACTCTGTCTAAGAAAAACCGCGAATGGTGGGAGGAAGGTCTCCCAATGAACAGTAGAGGCGGTCCATTTGGCCATCACTCCCCAAACGGACCAAGCCATCCGCGGCTGAGTTTGCCTCTCTCGGGGTGTGGGCAAGGCGGACCTCCCTACCAAGTTTGAAGTATTCGAGCCGGGCCCTCCAATACCACGTGGACCATGAGTGAAGAGGGTTGTTGGAAAGGACCTAAACGACTGAACCACATATTTGGAATCGCTAGCCACCTCCACCTTAGTGTACCCAAGCCTAGCACAGTGAATGTTTTGGTACTTTATACTCATCCCCCTCCCTCTCTAATCATCAAGAAGATCTATCTAGAAGAAGATAGTGAATGGGTGGGTTCAGGCTTATAGTTTTGCTAATGGTACCACACTCCCACTAATAGGTGTTATGCCCAAATGGGTCACACCACAAGAAACAATAAAATGGGGACACCCACCATTGTAACCTTCCTGGTGACCACTGCTATGATTATACCCCATCCAACCATTCATAAGGTGAAAGGGAGACACAAATATCAGCCCGATCAAGTACGTCGGTGGGCCCCAAGAATGTTTCAATGGTGGGCATCCCCATCTGATGCAGGACATGAAAATTAAATATGATATGCAAGATTTCAGGCTTAAGATCACGTTAGTTCAGAAACAATTACACAAATTCCATACCCCACATAAAAGTCCAAACATTCAATTAAGGGGAATCTATGCGGGTCCAAGCCTACACATGATAGGGTTGGATCAATAAAAATTATTAAACCAAACGATACTCAAAGATGATAAATAATCATCCATACATGCATAGTAATCAGTCCCTAATCCAAGGGATTCACCGATTTCAAATCAAAGAACCCTAGGGTAAGAAAAGGGGCATAAAATTGGAGATTTGAGTAATTTAGGGTTAGGTTTAGGGATTTTGGGTGAAAGTGGAATGAAAAAGAGGAGAGAGACGAACTAAAGAAGTACCGCACGCGTGGACAACAACAATGGCCCAGACGCACATGCATATGATCTCAGCCGCACGTGTGTGGGGCCCACTATTCAAAAAAAGGCCACCTTGGCCCTGGTCGACTAGGGAATGACTCCAAAACCCTCAAATCTCAGCTCGATCCGATGTACAGTTTTTGCGTGGTGCTCCGCCGAAGTTTCAGCCCTCCTGTAGGGCCAGATTCTGAAATTCTGCAATGGGGAGGAGAATTGCTGCAATAGATGATTGATTCGAAGTGTAGATGATGGGGTGAGATGAGAAGAAGAGATGGTAGAAGATGGGTAGTAGAGATGGCGATGGATGGGGCTGAATCGGGATAGATGTGGCTTCGCACCACGGTAGTTAACCCTTCGATGAAGGGAGGGCTTCGCACCCAATTAGGCTTCACAACTCAGAGAGTAGGAAAACGCAAAATTTTTATTACTCTTCAATGAATCAAAAGAACTACAAGGGGTGCCTATTTATAGGGAAAACCCTATACCCCAAAACTGGCGCCATGTGCGCAACCTATTACGTGGCGATAAAGTAAACTAAAATAAAAACCAATCAAAGAAATCTAAAGCGTTCACGATGTTCTAAATAACATAAATAAGCAAAACCTAAAATATGAAATCAATCCGACCAGTGGGCCATGATCATGAGATCCCATGATGGGCTTTTCTCAGCTATCGGGCCTACTCTCTTGAACCAAAACTTTGTCTTATAACTAGGAGGCCCTCACTGGACATCGTCATCGATCTAGATCGACGGTTGGGCCCTCCTTCTAGCGTACGTGCGCGTGATGTCCCCATTACCATCCCCAATTTTACTTGTTTCCCCAATGTTACTTGTTTCACAACCCAATTAAGCTTTGAATCTGCCTGATTTTTGGGCTCACATGATAACATGATCGAGAGCAATGAATGGACGGAGTGGATATCACACAGAACATTACAGTGAACCCCACAGCTTTTTGTTACTTGGACTCCATGTAACAGGTGTTGTAGGAAATTTGTACCCAAAATCAACCAAAGCAATGTTACCTAAATGGTCACTCCCTATGTTTTCCTCTCCAAATCATGAAACCTAGAATATGGGTCACCTGCAATGTGGAACATTATTTTTACTAATCTCATATTGATGTTAAATAATCTGAGTGTTCATTAAGTTGTCCTATATATATTTAGAATGTCGAGATTCATACTGCTTTGTGCAATAACTTGCATATGATATTATACTACATCATTTCATATATCAATTATGATATTAATTCGTATATAAAACCAATTTTTTCTGTAATAGTATCAACGGATGTATCACCGTTTATGGGAAACATTGGAAATTGGTCAAATTTTTCAATGAAAATTTAGGGGATGTTAAAAAAGACATCATTACTCACTTAGAACTCATAACGTTACAAGAAACAAGAATGAATAAAATGTTTCCTTTGCATAGGATCGTAAGGTATACCCGATTTGACAAAACACAGAAGTCATGCAGTTATATCCAAAATAAGTTCATCTTATTCAAATATCCCATAACTAATTCAGATTAAACCAGCCAAATTATGGGTCCCAATTAGATGTATGGTGAACCAAAAATTATGCTTATTTATTTATCTGACTATTGGATGAGTAGGCTAACTATTTGGGTAGTCTAGATTGTTGTACAAATATGGCATGCATACAATCAAAGAGTTACCGGCATTTTTTACACACTGCTCAAACCAACATGACAGTTTATTCTAAATGAGAAAAGAGAAACTTCGATACTCTAGCAGAGCATGATGGAGATTATGCAGGCACTTAGAAATTGCAAACATGGCATTCAAGTAGTCAAACGAAACCGTCCAAATCATCGTAGATGTATCATCAACCAAAAGTTAAGCTTATTTGATTTTCTGATTATCGGATAGAGATATTTATGAAAGGTTAAAAGTGAAATACATCCAATGGTCTTATTTCCACAAACAACTATCCACGAATCAGAGGTTAGGATAATTCAACCAGATTGGGTTGTGATTTGGCGACAGTGGGCTGCACAATCTAGTTGGTTTTATTTGAGTTAATATATGCCATGTGTGCATTTTTAGAGTGCATGTCTATCAAGTGTCATACATTGCCTGAGTATCATATAACTATGAGGAAAAAAAAAAAACTTTGGTACTCTATGAGAGTGTGATAGATGATACATTACCATGTAGAAATTACTTTAAAATAGCAGAACTGGCATACAAGTATTAAACAGTCCAGATTATGCTTATTTCATCATCTACAGTAACATTGGTGGACATTTATTGGACGGTTAACAATGAAAATATCGAATGGTTCTATATCAATAAGCATGTGTCCACGAATCAGAGGTTTGGATTGTTCAAACAATATGATTTTGGGACCGTCACTTGGGGGCCATTTGACATCCCTACTAATAAGAGCTTACTTGCTTTTTCTAATAAAAATAAGCTCTTATTTTGAAAATAGACCACTTCATAAAGGTTTAATTTAACTTCTTAATTTTTTAGAAACTAGCAAAAAAGTTCTCCAAAAATAAGTGGGGAGAGGTCACTTTTTTCTAAAAGCTTATTTGGCTTAAGCAGGTAGACATTTTTAACTAATTTTTGGACAAGTTCGTCTTTGAACTTTTTAAATAATTCCCATTTTGCCCTCTTTTCTTCTCTTTACAATCTCTCTAAGGTGGGCCCACATGATGAATGACCCATATTGAAGGTGGGGCCTCACATGATGAATGGTCGGCATCAAAGTGTGGCCCCATATGATGGACGATCCACATCAAGCAGGCCCCACCTAATGGACGGTCCACATCAAAGGTGGGACTCACATGATAGATGGTGGACATTAAAGGTAGGACCACATGATGGAAGGTTGACATCAAAAGTGGGCCCACATGATGAACGTCCCATATTAAAGGTTGGGGCCCACATGGTGGATGGTGGACATCAAAGGTGGGTCCCACATGATGGATGGCCCACATCAAATTGTGGCCCCGCATATGATGGACTATCCACATCAAGTGGGACCCACATGATGGATGGTGGACATCAAAGGTGGGCCCGCATGATGAATGACCCATATTGAAGGTGGGACCTCACATGATGAAAGGTCCACATCAAGGTGTGCCCACATAATGCACGGTTCACATCAAAGGTGGGCCCCTAATTATGGATGGCCCACATCAAAGTGTTGCCCAACATGATGGGCCATCCACATGAAGTAGGCCCCACTTGATGGATGGTCCACATGAAAGGTGGGACCCACATGATAGATGATGTACATTGAAGGTGGGCCCACATGATGGACGGTTGACATTAAAGGTGAGCCTACATGATGAACGACCCATATTGAAGGTGTGGCCTCACGTAATGAATGGTCCACATCAAGGTGGGCCCACATATTGATGGAGTAGGCCTCACATGATGGATGACCACCATCAAAGTGTAGCCCCTCATGATGGACAGTCCACATCAAGTGGGGCCCACCTAATGGATTGTCCACATCCAAGATCTCACATGATGGACGACCCATATCCAAAGTGGCCCAACATGATGGATGATCTACATAGAAGGTGTACCCCACACGATGGATGGTAGACATCAAAAAGCCCACATGATGGACAAACAACTTCGAAGGTGGACTCCACGTGATGGGTAGTGGACATTGAAGAGCCCCACATAAAGGACAATTAGCATTGATGGTGGACCCCACAAGATGGATGACCTACATCAAGGTGGGCCCCATATAATGGATGGTCCACATCAAAGGTCAGCCCCTAATGATGAATGGTCCACATCCAAAGTGGGCCTCACATGATGGACAACCCACTTTAAAGGCTTGGCTCACACAATGGACGGACCACATCAAAGGTAAGCTCCATATGCGTACCATCCACATCCAATGTCCAACATAATGGACAGCCCAAATGTCTTAAAACATGAAGATTTTATCCATCCAGTCTTTTGCCATTTGAGAGTCCATTTATGGTGAGATACACCAAAACAACCGTCTAGATTGTTCTTATAATAGAGTTGTTGTAATCTTTAAAAATGACATTAACTATCCCTACAAAAAGCTTTTATTTGAATGTTTTACCAAACATGCTTATTTCAAATAAGAGCTTTTTTTGGTTTTGAAAAAGTGATTTTACCAAATGAGCTTCTTTACAACAAGAGTTAGAACAAAAAGAGCTTATTAGAGTAGTTGTTATTTACACGAGTAGAACTTTGCCCCAGCTCAACTCAGGTCATTCAGCCAAGGGGCCTGGCTCAAGTTCGGCCCAGCCTGATCATCAAGCCGACCTGGTCAGCTCAGCCTAGTTTGGTAATCGAATCGAGCTAAACTCGAGCTAGGTTCGAGCCAATTCGAGTTCTAGCCAGTTTCGAGCCAAGTTCAAGTTGATTCGAGTTCTATTTTTTGGGCCAGATCGAGTTTAGCTCGTTTGATTGGTTTTATTTTGTAATTTTAGAAAAAAGAAGTGAAGTGGAGAATAAATGAACAATAAAACCCAAAGCTTATGAAACAAGCTTATCAATCAAAATCAATGATAAACTAAACAAAAGTTAAGCCAATACATTGTTCAAACATTCAAAAGCTAAGGCAATACTCAGCTCATATTTTGGAGTTTTTTATGGATTTTGGTTTGGTATTTAGAGATTTTAAGGAGGATTTGGAGGTTTTGGCTCAGGTCGCAGCCGCGAGCGAGTTAGGTGTGCTGTGTGCGGGTCAAGTTGTTGTGAAGGAGAGGGAGAGTAGTAAAGGAGAGAATGAGAGAGAACAAAGGAAATGGGAGACGTGCGTGGTGGGCAGGCTAGGCAGCGGACGAGTTAGTCGGTCGGGTGTAGGTAGAGAGAAGAAGATGAGATTCAAAGAATGGAAGAGGAGGAGAGGAAGAGAGGAGGGCCCTCAGTCGGGTGTGTAGGGTAAATGGGAGGGAGAAGGGGAGAGGACGAGAGGTGGGCGCTCGCCACTTAGTCAGGACTCGAGTAGGATTGTAAACTTAGAAGTTAAAACTCAAAAAAGACAAAATTACCCTTGCACCATGTGCGCACACTAATACCAAAGCAAAAGCAAATAAAATAACTAAACTAAGCAATCAAAGCCGTTCATGATGTTTCTAATAACAAAAATAGTCAAAACTCAAAATCCTAGATCATCTAAAGTAGTGGGCCACGATCATGAGATCCGATGGTAGAATCTATGTGATGATCGGGTCCACTCCAATGCTCCATAACACAGCCCCTAATTATGAGGCCCTCCAAAAATGTCGTCATCGATCCAAATCGAAAGTGGGGCCCGCCTCCTCCTCAAATACGTGCATAGAGGGGGCGTGTGCATGATGTCCCCATCACTTACTGGATATGTACTTCCCCTGGATTCTTTAAAAAAATTGCACTACTGATAAATAAATAAATAAATAAATAAATAAATAAATAAAAGATTCAGAAAGCTACAGATTATGAAAGTACCAAAAAAAAAAAAAAAAAAAAAAAAAAAAAAAAAAAAAAGTAGAAGAAGAAGAAGAAAGAAGAAGAAGAAGAAGAAGAGATGCCAAATCAGATCTAAGGCACATAGCATTATAGGATCACCAAGGGTAGGTATCTTGTTTTGGACAAGTGATTGATTCATTATGAGAAAAGTAGTCTTTTCTTGAAAACAGCCCCATGATTACCTTGATTCCCGGATGAAAAATGAATGTTTTGATGGTAGTAGTTGCTCTCTCAAGCTGCCTCCTCGCATGGACATAATAGAATCCATTTCTTCCAAATCACACTTGATGCATGACAGCTGTTACAAAATCAATAGAGAGAGAGAAATAAGAATTAAATATATATATATATATAGAGAGAGAGAGAGAGATAAGCAGATGTCATGGACGAAGGGATTCCCCGGGCAAGTGAAACAAAGAATAATGGATGTACAAGTACAGTTTCGCACTACATAATAAGGAGAAGGGAGTCCCTGGGCAAGTGAAACAAAGAATAATGGATGCACAAGTATAGTTGTGCACAACATAACAAATTATTTTTGTGAGACCTCATTACGAGAATACTTAAGATACAGCAACACAGATAATCAGCATCATTCCCAAGAAAAAGCAGGCATATTTCATGAATGATAAGGGCTAGGAGCGAACCCACTTTCAGTTCACATCATCGTAGGCTGATAAACATCAAATGTTTCAGCTTTCGTACCACACAGCTTAAAATGGTACATCATCCAATTAATGATTCCACAGAAGTAAAAGGCAATGTTCGAAAAGTCGGATAATACGATCAACTTCTTGATCCAACAAACACTATTTTTCTTGTATGTATCACTCATACAACACGAAGTTGGTCAAAATTTATAGCATTACAGCTGCCATGCGACAGGAGTTGCTTTGGAGCCAGACATTATGTGCCCAATACCCGATGTTCAGAACCTTGGTAAGAAGCAAGGCTGGTACCAATGAAGGTCCCAGCTCCCTACTATTCTCATTAATGTGAAACAAAAAACGCATATTGATATCACCAACTTTCTGGCTTTGCTTGGATTCATAGAAATCATGGAAATGAAATAATGTTTCTCAGGAAACCTTTTTTGCAAAAGCAGTGGAAAGGAAAAATTGTTTCCCCTGTTTGTTATTCGATAAGGCCTTCCTAGAAAATTTGGGGCCTGTGTTCCAAATCTTTTGTTTAGCAGAAAAAACAAAAAAAAAAAAAATCCTGCTTGTTTCTGGCATCAGCCAGATTAGCACATATGGGACTCTTGAAGATGCATGGTGCATGGTGGCACATGCAGAACACGTAGCACATGTGGGGCACTAAAAGCTGAATGGTGGAAAATGGGGCACAATTTGATACGTTGACACATTTGACACATCAGGAGTTTGAAGCTAGAATTTGGCATACGTGCACATTGGAACATAGGCAAAAGTGGAACAAATGGAGCAATTGAAAATGGACGATGGCACTTGTGGGACGCTTTGTACGTGGGGGGTGCAATCAGAGATGGATGATGACACATGTAGGATGCAACCATGCAAGCGAAGAACGGTTGTGGCTCATGTGGGCATTGGCACATGAAGATGGACGATGGCCCATGTGGATTTAACTAGAGAGGAAGGTGTGTGGGGATTCCACCAAAATGAGGTAGTGGGCAACCACGTTTCCCCACAAGAAGGCTTAACAATAGAAAGTTTCATGGAAAATGACGCTTCCTTTTCACAAATCCAGACAGTTGCCAGCTATACAAGAAATGTCCATAAAACCAAAAAATGTAGAAATGCCAAATAAAACCAAAAAGGGACAGGAGAATAGGGCTACCCTAATGCGACTTTATCATATCTTCTTTATTTTTTTTAAGATAACTAAATTTTATTGAGAAGCCAAAACGGCAAAAAATACACAGCAAACGTCCTATTCAGAGAAATAGGATCACAAGAATTCACACATAAAGCCCATCCCAACACCTCAAACTTAGCCCTCCTAAAGACAATCACCCACCGACCCACTTTTGTTTTGAAAGCACCGGCTGTTTCTTTCCCTCCAACCTACTTTCCCACCCTTCCCTACACCTTCGATGTGCCAAGCCAGAAGGTGGTCTTCAATAGAACTAAAGAAAACCCACTCCATTTTAAAGAAACAAAGGAAAACCTCCAGACCTTCCAAGCAAAGGGGCCATGAATGAACAAATGGTCAATTGATTCTTTGTGCTCCTTACGCATGACGCATATGTTAGGAAGCACCATAGACCTTTTTTGAAAATTATCAATGGTGAGAACTTTCTCCCCACAAGCCACGCAGATGCCACCACTCTAGTAGGTGGCCCCAAAGGACCACACCTTGGCCGTGTGAATTTCCTTGTCCTCCCTTGGACACTGTCGAATCATGTTGTAAAAGGATTGAACTGTGAACCTTCCTAACTTGTCATTTTTTTCACACCAAGGAATCATTTTCCCCTTGATATGGGAAGGAGTGTATGTAATATCAATATCGTTACATGTATCGCTAGCTGGGGAGACGGAGAAATTTCTCAATGAAACTTCAGGAGATGTTAAAATACACATATTTGCATAGTTAGGAATCAAATAATTGTGTGTGTGTGTGTGTGTGTATAAGACATACAAAATAAGTTTCTCTTTAATGGCTATAACGTCTCGGAAAAATCCGTACAACGACCCGAGTACCACCTCAGGCAGAAATCACTCAAACCAAATCCTTTAGAAATTAGACGAAATTAACTAAGTGCTAAACTAGATTAGCTGTGAAATTAGCTTGAACCACTTTAAATACGAACTGCAAGACCCAAAACTTGTAGAATCATTAACGCTACATGACCCTGAAATCTAAGATCAATCTCTAAACCCAGTTGCTCTCGGGAGCACATTGAAACTTCATATCGGACTTGGACTGCGCGTCGAAAGTTCGATTACTGCGAAACTATATGCTTATAACTGCTTTACTGGGCTTGACAATCATCTCGGGAATCAAATCCAGATAGTATCCAGAAAAACACAATTTGAGCCCGGAGTGAAGTGTATGAGAAACGTGAATATCCTTTGAAAATGTACTCAAATTTAAGTAAACTGGGCCGTTCGCTTGCGGGCCAAATCTAAGGTTTTAGACCGTTAGAATCTGACCCAATTACACCCTCGGATCAGGGAAAATTCCCTACACAGGTCCATGTACTCATGGCCCTAATCGAGAGACGATGACCGTTGAACTGAAACTGGTCCGCCACGGTCGATCCACAAATCCGATCGGACCAAAACCTTAACCTAACCCAGATCCAATGTCAGGAAGCTTAAGTTCGACTGCATGTAGAAAAGGGGCCTCCAGATCAGCTCCGTTGGACCGAAACGGCCAGTCTTTGGCTATAACCTAAGTATACCATGGCCCTGGTGCCATTCCCATCAGTTCTGGGCCTATATAAGCCCCTTAAACCCTCTCTCTCTCATTTCATACGAATTTGGAAAACCCTAAGAGAGAGAAGAGAGAAAAGAGAAGGAAAGATAAAGAAAGTGAGAGAGTGAGTTGGCGTTTGTTCCTGGGATACGATCCCGCCGTTCCACGTGCTTAACCACCATTCCTGTATCGCTATACGGGCGATTCCGATTCCATTCTTAGGTAAGAAAACCTAACCCTAATCTGTTATAGGGTTTCAAATAGTGTAAGTGATGAAATAGCTAACATATTTCATGCTATAGGTGGCCGTCGTGCCGTAGACAAAGACTTGGCATACAAACTGAGCTGTACACGAACCAAGTTAGCTCGGTTAACTCGCACAACTCAACTCGAAACTTAACTCAAACTTGATTCGGTTTAAATCGATTCGACTCGGATCGAGTTCACTTAATATAAATATTTTGTAAGTATTTATATTTAAATAAATTGTATTATATATATTATACATATTATATATAATATTATAATATATTATCTATTATATACATTAAAAATCCTAAAATCTAAACTCGAACTCATCTCATAGGCTCGAACCCTAATCTGTTCTAGGGTTTCAAATAGTGTAAGTGATGAAATAACTAACCTATTTCATGTTATAGGTGGCCGTCGTGCCGTAGACAAAGACTTGGCATACAAACTGAGCTGTACACGAACCGAGTTAGCTCGGTTAACTCGCACGACTCAACTCGAAACTTAACTCAAACTTTACTCGGTTTGAATCGATTCGACTCGGATCGAGTTCACTTAATATAAATATTTTGTAAATATTTATATTTAAATAAATTGTATTATATATATTATACATATTATATATAATATTATAATATATTATACATTATATACATTAAAAATCCTAAAATCTAAACTCGAACTCATCTCAAAAGATTGAGCTCAAGCTCGGCTTAAGCTGGCCCGAGCTGCTGACCGAGTCGAGCCGAGATGGCCAGTCATGCTCGAGGAGCAAGCCGAGCCGAGTTCAAGCTAGGGTAGCCTGCTAGCCGAGCCGAGCCAAGCTCAACTCTGTTTGGCTCGTGTACAGCTTTAGCAGCTAGGCTGATTTGGGAAAATGGGGGGAAATTCATTTTCCAATTTTGCCCAAAGTACTTGCAATGTTACACTCCAAAATTAATACCAAACATATATGATGGCTAAATTAAACATTTGTGGTGGGCTTTTGTCAATTTGTGTAATAATAAATTAATTTTTAATTAATTTTTATTTAAAAAATAAATTTATCAATTTTTTTAATGAAATTCATTTATGATATTGTATCTAGCTTTTATTAAAAGAACGTTGTTTTCCAGGTAAATATGTCAGGAGGAAAAGGAGGGAGACAACTTGATATATGATGGAAGTACGGTCAACCCACTCCCGATAATTGATTTGGGAGTATCTATAAATTGTGGTCATATGTCGACATAGTTTTGAATGACGGTACCGGCCCCGCGGAAAAATGATACGATACAGCATCGCGTATCGGAATCGGGCCCCATATCAGCCTATATCGGCACAATCGGTCAAAATTTTTTTAAGAAAAAAAAAATATATATATATATATATATATATATAATATGTATTAGAAAAATATGATAAAATGAGATATTCACGAATCTATTATTTTTTTGTATTTAGACCATGTATTCAATGGTGTATTGGACCATTCTTTGGTAAGAGTGTTGCCCTGACGGGTTGACCTATTTTAAGTTCTCATGTTGATTTTTTCTTTATATAAATTGTTGATATATGTCATAAATTGCTATCATATATTGCTAATAGTCTAACATGTCCAAGAACTCAAAAAGTATCACTAGTTTCACTACTCAGTACTTAGTACTCACTAGTCTATTCATTAGTACGTACGTGTTTTCTTGGAGAATGTGTGTGACAGGTGAGGAGTATGTAACAACTAATAATGTAAGTGTAGAAATACTTAGTACTTACCAATTTCCTTAAATGTGAATAATCTCTAAAAAAAACATTACTCTTAATTCTTAATAAAAACTCACCAATCACCACCAAAATGAAAATCTAGTTGCTTGTGGTTGGTTGACTTCTACGTCCTCGTCATCATCCGAATGTGCCTGTGGCTGAACAACAGGTGTTGCTACTGCATATCCATAATAACCAGAGTTGAATGGAAAGAGTAGGTCAACGAAACATGAGGAAGACTAATCCTGACTAGGAACTGACCCTAATCCCAAGTAAGGATATCCACCAGTGCCAAACGAATAGCTATATTGTTGCTCGTACTGCTAAGACTATGATATTGATGACGAATAACTTGGATTTGGATCCGGATATCCATATCCATACTGATGATCAGGACTACCCCAACACAAAAGTGGCGCAACAAGCTCTGTGTATCCGTTAAGTACCATATCATAATGTCTGTAAGCCTCCTGATGTCCTGGTGCTCCATGAGTGCCACTGGTGCCAGCCTCTCCATGATGCTCCTCCCCCCCTGGCTGATTGTATTGTAACTCGGTACACTCATCAGTCCGGCCTTGTGTACCACGTCGGTGCTCATTAGCCTCACGATCTGTAGATGGTTGTATGGTGTGCTGAGCAACATGAGCAACAGGTGCATCACTACCATCATCGCTATCACCGCTATGGGTATCAGTTTGAGTCGCACTACTACAATGTTCACCTTCGTCAACCTCTTCAATAATCGGCTCTAGATGACAGCTCTGATCAGTTTCTGCAACGAGTTCTGGGTATTCAAGTTCCTCACTTTCAGCTGCTTCTTTGTCATTCTCCCTTTGTTCAAGCCATGGAAGAAAATGGTCGTCTTCATAAAAAATATAGTCCAAATTTATTGGACAATATTGTGCTTGGTTGTCAGGTTGCCCTCTTACTTTCTTCATGTTTTACAAACGCAAGCTCATATTACATTTCTTTGCACATTTATATCCTTCAATCGATTCCGCTGCTTAGTGTGGATGTGGGCGAAATTGCTCCAATTTCATTCACAACTAGCAGAAGATGTACATTGACTCAAGATTATTATTGCAATATTCCGCAGCGTAGCTGCACTCTCCATAATTGAGCTACCATTGAGCTGCATAAATAACGAAGAAATATATCTATCTTAATATCATTTATTAGTTATTTAGTTTATTAAATTTGTAAAAACATACTTTATAGTTTATAACTAATACACCTTCCACCTGCTTGGATTGGTTCTTTGTATTGCAACTCGTGCAAGTGGGTCTCCAAAGCTTGCCATTGCCAGTTCATACACTTCTACCAGTGAAATAGTAGCTAATAATAAGTACCACAAGTCTCAGACTCTACATAATACAATCTACATATGTAAATAATTATTAGCTTACTTCATTAATAGCATTAATATGTCGGTTAATGTCTGGCTCCAACCTTTTTATAATATTCTTCAAACCAATAGCAATCTCGTCAGCATCTTTATATGTATTCGCATATCGGAATTGTGGGTTTAAAAAGAAGCCTACAAGTTGATTAAAAGAGAGAACAATATAACATATCAAATGTTCAACACTACATAAAGAATCGAAGGAAAAATAATAACTAAATTTAATTATTGTAACTTGTGTTTACCTGCCGCGTGGAGATCATGATTAAGTTGTCTATTCCATCACCTATCTATGAGCTTCCAATATTCCTTGTGGTGTTTACAATCACGTTGAATTGACAACTTTTCTCCATCCATTGCTTCATAAAGAAAGCCCGTCGTCGGTCTATCATCACTTTTCACCAGTTGAAGAACCTTAATCAAAGGTTCCATTGCTTTTATAAATTCTTGGATTTTCTTCCAATACATGTTGTCTCTTATAATCTCACACATCTCCACAGGCGTGCGTGCCACTCGTCTTTTGTCCATACTTCGAGTAATTGCCGAGATGCAACGATCTAGCTAAGTGCCCCTCTATGATTGTATAGACTCTCCATGGTTATGAAATTTGTGGTGAATCTAATCGCCCCAGGCCTCAACCTCCTGCCCACCTGTGAACTTTTTCATAAGAGCTATTATCCAATTGTGATTGTAAATCTATGTCGTGATCAATCTTGCCTTTTCAACCAGTATCAATACATTAGGTTTCTTCCCAATATCCTCAAGCAGAGATCAATGCAGTGTGCTGCACAACATGACCAAAACAGATGAGGCCTCTTCGCCATAAGATGTCTTCCCGGTAGTTTATATGTTGCCTCATTATCAGTGGCAATTTGCACCACATTACTTTCCCCAATTTCTTCTACAATTTTATCCACTAGGCCAACTATATACTTAGTATCCTTCACTTCATATGATGAATCGATGGCTCTAATAAAGACTGAACCCAGGTGGGAATAGACCGTGAAATTTATCATACTCAATCTAGTTGGGCCAGTCTAACCATCACACATAATTGTGCATCCTCTACTTGCCCATATGCTTCTAATGATTGTACATAAGAACTAGGGGCTTTAATCCTAGGTCTTGCATCAACTGCTGCATCCACAAATACCTGAAAGTATGGGCAATCGGCAACATATGGAGGAATACTATTGTACGAAAACAACTTTGCCACTGCCTTTCCAAGATTATCCATTATTTGCTTTGACCACATGTTTCAATTTCTTCTGCATGCTAGTGGCCTTTCTAAACACTATTTCATCACCAAGAAGTGCTCGTGGCTCCCTCTCATCATCAAGATTGTGAATATGAGGGGAGGGGTTAGGCTGAGAAGGGTGTGGCTCTTGTGGTCACGTGCTAAAGGCACAACGTAACCCCGCCCTAGCACCCCCAAATAACCCTCTGCTATTATGCCCACTACCACCACCACTCCCCCCACCCACATCATGAACCGAAACAGTCCTCCCAAACATTCGACGCTGCTCCTCATCCTCACAGTGAGCTAATAAACTTTCCCTCCTCACAATCTTCATCTCCCTGTCTGAATCCTCCCTTGACTCAATGACCTCATCAGGCAACGGTGTAGGATCCCTAAACACCTCTACTCTAGATTGGTCAAGCGTAGCCTTCTCTTTCTCCCTTATCGCCTTTTTACCTTTAATTTCTTCTAAGTTCTTCTTCGTCTACTCCCTTACTACCTAAGTGACACTTGGACACCCTAAAACTTGACCCTTTTGATGGGCTAAGAAGTGTTGTTTTAATCGGGTTATGCCCCCCGCTCACACTCCTACTGCAAAAATTGCACATTATTTGTGATTACTCCCACCTATCCTTTACACCATACTTCCACCCTACATCTTCATTCTCATTTCCACTTCTAGCCATCCCAACAAATACAATTACAATTTTATACAACAATGGCCACTCTAGTACTTTACAGTCTACACAAGCCACAAAATCACAAACAAACACCACAAACAATTTAAATAAAAATTATAAAAAAAAATGAATTATCAATTTGCATCATCAAGATAGCAATATATATATATATATATATATATATATATATATATATAACAAGACATAATATTTGAAAAATGGTGACCAAACTACTCAGTTATAATTTAAATAAATAAATAAATAAAAAATAAACCCAAAACAATAAACTTAGCAACCCCCCCCCCCCCCGATCTAATGTAGATTTATTAAAAAAGGCATGGCCTCTCCTAGGATCTGCGATTAGAAACATCATATTAAAAAATAAATAATAAAAAACCCGAAATTTATATATTTTTCAACAGATTTTAAAAAAAAAATCCGAAATTTAAATATTTTTCGACATATTTAAAATAATAATAATAATAAAATCGATCATTGAAAATGGCTGGAGAGTACAGATGTAACAGATCTGAGATCATATTTTAAAAAATGATTTTTGAAAAATATAATAATTTAAAAAAAAATCGAACAAAAAATCCCAAAAAAGCTCAAATTGATCTTCAAAACTGATGTTTTTTTGTATATCTAGGGGTCTAATAAACATACCAATGGATTAGAAAAAGGATCGACAGCCCCAAAATGTTTCGATCCTTCAAATCGGCTTAAATCGGATGTGTTTTGATCCTACAAGTTGTTGTTAATGGTGCCGAAAATCGCTTAGAAATGATTTGATCGAAGTATTGCAGAGATTGCAACAGAAATGAGAGAGAGAGAGAGAGAGAGAGATTGAAATGGGGAAAGAAATGGCCAGTTGGGGCCTTTTATACGCATATCGGGTCTAACCAATACGCGTGCACAATATCGAACCCAATACACCCACACGTTACCGATACGGCTGCTACAGGGCCATATCGCGTATCGTATCAAGCCGATACGAATACGATACACCTACATCGGCCAATACGGTACCGATATTTCGATCCATGTGTCAAAGAGTAGGGGGTAACCCGCTTGAATGAACATTTAGTGGGAAGCCATCACAACGTTGTGGACTGCTCTAAATGTTCACAAGATGGGCGAGTTGAGCTGAGGGACTTATTGACAAAAGGTGTGAAGATAAAAGAGCAACAACATGCATAGGAGATGGAGATTTGGGAGTTGGGGCAACCTCCATAGGTAGGGGACGAGGATATAATGGATATCAGTGACAATGATGATCTTGATTTTAGACATGCAAAATGGGAGTCCATACAGGATGAGTGGGATAGGGATCAAATGAGGAAGTGGCAAGAGAGTAGGCCTAGATTTGAGGGATCTACACATGAGCGTGGTGGAGGGAGTGAAGCAAGGGGGAGTGGCGCAGTGGGGAGTTATAGGGGCATTGGGAGGAGTAGTAGCATGCGGGTGCTTGATCTACTGTCAGATGTGAGGATGTACAAGGAGGTGGGAGGGACAAAAAAATATATATTTAAAGGACATGTTTAGCGGAGGGGATGTAAGGAAAAAGGTGGAAAGTTTATTGCAAAGTTTTTTATATAGATCAAATCCCCGCGAATGCAGCAACGAGCCCGCACTTTAAGAATTTGATAATTGAGGTGCAGCGTGGGGGTGAGGGTGTGCAGCTGCCCACGCCCTTTTTGAGATAATGGGTAGGTATTTGGATGAAGAACATGCAGATATGGAGAAATATGTGGACTCACATAAGTAGTCATGGGAGATGTACGGCTGCACCATCATGTGTGACGGTTGGACTAAACCGACGAGGATGTCGGTCATAAATTTTATGGTCTATTGTAGAGTACAGGTAGTGTTCCTAAATCCCATAGATGCGAGCGATAAGATTAAAGATGCAGACTACATTTACAAATTAATATACCATGTCATCAACAATATTAGGAGGAAGAACATTGTGCAATTTGTTACAAACAATGGGAGCGCATTTGTCAAGAAGGAGAAGGATATACAGAACAAATATAATAAGTATTGGACTCCCTGCGTAGCGCATTGTATTGATCTTATGCTAAAGGCGATCAGGGATAGGCCGTCAGTGAAGATTGTTATTACTGATGCACAACTCATCACGAACTTCATATACAACCACACATGATTATTAGCCGCAATGCACAAGGAGTGTGGTGGGGATATAATGCGCCCTGGGGCGACGCAATTTGCCACAAATTATATCGCCCCAAATAACCTCCTCAAACACAAGCAGGGGCTACGAAAGCTTTTCACATCCCATGCCAACAGAATTTGGGCTAGGAAGAGGAATAAAGTAACCTAGAGAATCGAATAGCTCATATTAAGAAACTTGTTCTGGGATCGCGTGCGCAATGTAGTCAATATTCTGGAGCCCATTTATGCAGTGTTGAGTATGGTGGACAGTGAGATGAAACCAACGATGGGGTCGTTGTATCCCTCAATACAATTGATGAAAGATGCTATCCAAAATAAAGTCCCTAATGCATATAAGTGGGTACATACAATAATAGACAACTATTGGGAGAGGACACTTTCCCACCCACTACATAAGCCTGGTAAGTATTTATGTGATTTTTTTTAGTTTATATACTTCAGTACTTTGCTATTAATGGCTAAATATTTGAATCATGTTGGTTTTCTACTAATAAATCCAAAATACCACTACAACAAGAAACTCTACGCTAACAATGAATTGAAGAGGGTAGTACATGAACTGTATCGGCACTTATTCCCCAATTATGAGGGGAAAGGCACATTCGGTTCTGAGGTAAATATATTCCACACTTACACTCCATATCTGCAGCTTAATAATTTCATACTTACCCTTGGCTACTATATGCCATCAACAGATTGTTAAATTTCGCGATGCGGCCGGAATGTTCGGGCATTAAGCCGTGAAGATGTCGATGACCACCATGATGTCATGTGAGTTGCTACATTTAAAGTTAGTTTTCATATTATTTTACAAAATTTTAAAATAATGAAATAACTTTAAAATTCGCAGGGAAATGGTGAGCCATGTACGGGACTAACTGCGAGGTTTTACAGCAGTTGGTTGTCTGTGTGCTCGCTCAAACGGTCCCCTCCTCACCCTGTAAAACAAATTGGAGCACATTCTTCCTCATCCACACAAATGAGCGCAACAGACTGGGATACGAACGACTTCAGAAGCTAGTGTATTGCCACAACAATATGAAGATACAAAAGAGGTTGCTCTGATCCGAATGAAGAAGAAAAGCACAGGAGGACCCATTGGACGTGATGGCAGTCGAACAACATTCATTTATTTAGGATGAGGACGAGAACACAATTTACCAGTGGGTTAGGTCGGATGACTTGGATACTTCAGATGAGCGACGGATCCGCATGTTGTGGAGGAGGTAGCAAAACAAGGGATCGATGTTGATGCACATGTAGAGCAGCAGAGATCTCCTAATGAGGCATTCGAACCATTGACGAGGAGTACAGTGAGCAGCCTGGGGCAGTCACTATCACGCGGGACACGTGATGGGGAGATATTGTCCGACACCAAGACAAAGACTGATGCAGCGGGTGGATCCGATGATGGTGATAAGTTTGATGACAATGATGGGGGTGATAGTGACTCTAGCGACAGTAGCAACGATGGTGATGATAGAGGTAGGGATGGTGGCGGCAAGGGTGTGAGTCAGTATCAAAGGCCTCTTAACCCTTTCACGGGCAGGTGGATTTTGATCATGCCACACAAGACCCTAACCATGGTTCTCGTCCAGGAAGACCACGACCTCGTCTTCTCTACAATAAGACTTACGAGTGCCAAAGGTTACAAAAGAAAAAACAAACAAGCTTTCTGATTTTGAGGAGCTACTGGAAAAATGCATGAGGGACACAAGCGTTCTTGGGAAGCGAGGTGACTCTAGTTTCGGTTCATGGACAAGGGAGGGGAGCTCGAATTATAGGCCACAGCATGGATATGGATCACAGACATGGGAGAGTAGCTCGAGTTTTGTTCCACTGTATGGGTATGGATATGCGGAGTCATACAAGCAGGTATACGAGCAGGTATATGGGCAGCAGTATGGATATGGAGGGCGGTAGTATGGATACCCAATAGCTCCATCTATGCCCATCCTAGATCCATATCAGCCACAGACTATGACTATTACACGGTACCCACGGATAGGCGTATTAGTTCAATTCAGAGAAGATGAGTACCAACGTTATGCCAGGAAGTATCTTAATTGGTACCATTCTACTATGAACTAGACACAATACTGTATATTGTGGAGGAGCAATAATCTTCCCAGCCCCACCGAGATGGAGACATTGATTATGAGCCACCGCGTAACTCTGTGGGTCTAGGCCATAGCCAGTCACATCATTGATAGGTATGTTTTTTTAATGTCTATTATATCTTTTGCTTTTGAATGCATTGGTTGTGTTTTCATACATGTCCCGATACACTTATAAATGTTATGCATCATATTTGAATATGGTTGCCTTAGTTCAATCAAACAGCGCATAACTTAGGACCCTATACAAAGGAAACCTATTATGTGCACTTCTTTTTTGAGATTTTATGATTTAAAAGTGCGCATTAAGGTCTTTTTTAATAATCCCTGAAGTTTCATCGAAAAATTCAACCATTTTCCCTATATGTTTACCCATGTTTCCCAAAAAGTAAAATAAATTACGAGATACAAACGATATATCCCATGCGATAACCAATACGTATCTATATCCCAATGTTGTGATACATTGCACGATACCAATATTTCGAACATTGATTGCAAGTAATTTGGGAGAAATTGGGGAATTTTCAAATTTTCCCCAAATCGGGCCACCTACGCTCAAATCTTGAAATTGAAGGTTGAAGTGCTTGATTTTCCATGCAAAACATGAACAACCAAGGATTTCTTATGATTTTTTACTCATTTTATATTATTTAAATATTAAAAAATATATATATCAAAAAAAAAAATTACTCTCCGAATGAGAAACAACCCCAAATGCAATAAAATCTTGATTCTAATTTTGAATGCGAGTTTTTCTCCCAAATCCAAGCAAAGGATGGACAGAAATCCACCCACTAACATGTTAGAAGAGAAATATGAAGAAAATTGGGGAAAATCAGTTTTAGGGGTTTTTAGGAAGGGTAGCGTGCATTTCCTGTGCGGTATATAGTAAAAAACTTTACAAAAAAATGTTGATATCGCGCAATATCACTGATACTTTGCGATATTATCGCAGATATTTAGGACTCTGGCTTTTTTTGTTATTACCCATCAATTTCGTATCGCTGACATGCAATATCGATAATATCAGTCGATATGATCGATATTGCAAACACTAGAACAAGCAATCACAATCGCTTTGACAATGCCCTTGGCCTCTAACTTAACCCAGTCTTTACTTATACCCCACAAAAAATCCAACACCAGTTGGCAAATTTCCTAGAGCTTAGTTTCCTAGAGGGTAACGATCTGAGTCATTAATTTAAAGCATACATCCTCCACCTTCATGTGCTTCTCCCAGCATCACAGCACTCTAACATTCCAACTAAGGATCTTCATTGTGACACTAGCCTTCCCTTCCTACCCTTCTCCACTGCCTGAGTAGACACCAACCTCATAGTTAATTGAAGATTCGAGTCTTACCAGCTCTTTGCGCCCTCTAGGGGTTCAAAGAGCCTTCTTTCAGAGCTTGCTTAGTTTCTTCTACGCACCTCTTTCTTCTACAAGCTTAAACAAAAAAATGACTTATCATCTTTCCCACAAGCCCCATCATGTCTCTAACCCACTTCATCTCCCTAACCATTGAAATGCGCCTTTCTTACCTTCCGAGAGCACAATGAAACTTCGAGCTGGACCAGACGGAACCTTCTCCACTACCCCTTCACCATCAGACACTTGTATAGGGAAGACATCAAACACTTCTGCCAGAGCTTCTTCTTCGCACAACATCTGTTGTACCAACTCCACACTGTTGTTGCTTACTTCCTCTTTATCACCGGCCTGTTGCAACACCACCATTTCTTTCCCCGACCTCACAATGTCCACTAGTAGACCATCAAAAGCATCCTTCTCCAACATGCATAGCAAGTCCGCCACCACCTCTGAAGGGAGAAACCACCTGGTGCCTGCCCCTGCCAAACTCAGCACTGAAGAAGAGGCAAACTGATTCACCCATCTCCGACTTAATTTCCCACCTTTTCCTTGAACATGACCATCGCCTGCGAATTGGGTCTCTCAATTAACCATTGTATCATTTTAAGTTCTCTCCATTGAGCTAAATACTTCATATTATTATTCACAATAACATGAAACAAAACAAATTGTGTATATGAATATGTTAGGGTATTTGATGCAACCACCTGAAATACTGTAAAGATAAAGAAAATAAGGAGAAAATTGCAAATAATTAGATTTCCCTAATATGACTTCATTAGACCCTTTTAACTCAAGAACACTCCCTCAAGCTAGAGATAAATAGGATAGGTTAAAAAGAATTTGTATCATACTGAACGATAAAAAATTAAAAAGAAAAAGAAGAAGAAGAAGCAATTGAATTCAAATCAAGAAGTGCTACCATAGAACCATGAATGGGTTATGCGTCTTATGACAACAACATTTTGATCCCATGCATGATGCATTTACAACTGAAATGGATACATAAGCAACAGACAAGTAACAATACTTAAAACGAGCTAGCATTTTAAAAATAATAATAATAATAATAATAATAATAATAATAATAATAATAATAATAAATAATAATAATAAATATAAAAAAAAACCCAAAAAATGAAACCCAGAAGCAATATATATAAATCTTCAATTCCCGAAAGAAAAAAAAAAATGCCATGCCTTATAACCAGATGAAAATTTGTGTATCAGCATTAGCCCGGATGCATACCATGAAGTAAAAAACTAGGAGAGAAACACCAGAAGAAATTTCTGTCCACTCTGAAGCTGCAGAAACTTTGTAAAAACCAACAAAGTCAGCTAGTGTTTGAACCATCTTTGGGAACACAATAGGAAGCTGATATATATAAAGCAGGACGATGCTGAAGCCAGCATAAATTAGCAGAGGCCTCCACCACCTTTACCAAAAGAAGAAAACATAAATGTAAGCCATTGAAATTATCATAAATGGACCATCACCAAACCTTTACAGGTTTGCGCTAGGAAATTTGAATGAATCAAAGCATAGGCAACTGCCCACAATAGAAAAAATAAATAAATAAAGCATAAAAAGCTACCAGAAAAGGCCTAAAAAATTGCTTGTTAGAGACCAATGAACAAGACCAACACAGCTACCAATGAAGAATGGAAGAGAAACCCAAGATGGATGACTGATCCCCAAAACCAGCTGGATCACAGGCAGCAGCAAGCAGCAAGCAACCCGAAGATGAGAACCTTCCACATGAAAAATGCAGTGCAATAAGCCAGGATTAACTAGAAATAACAGCAAATTCAACAAACTGATAATCTGACAGACGGACATTTCTAATAAAAGCAAAAACCATTTGGTAGTGCATGATTAATCTAAGGATGGCTCAAACTATAAGGGATCATCTACATAATTGCCATGAAAATCAACACCTATGTTTGTGTGAACAAATATCAGTTCAAGGTGTTGATTAAGACAATGTGATTTTGTGGAAGCGGATCAGAGCTGAGGTCATAATGGAAAAGAGAACTGGGGAATTTTAATTTAAATATGCTGCTATGAATTTTCCAGCGAAGTAATCAGAAACTCTGTGCCTCTTCCTATAGTAATCTATTCTTCTCACTAAATGGTAGGGCTGAAAGTCGGGCGAGTTCAACCCAACCGACCAAACGTTGGGTTGGGCTCAGGCAGGATGTATCGAGTTCGGTCTTGCGCTTGGGCTATACAAACACCAACCCGATAAAACTTGGGTCGGGCTCGGGTTGTCTCAGGTTGCCCAAACCTGATCGATATATAAGTTACTGATAAATTATAATTGAGAGTGGATTGTCTGTGTTGAAGGTACAGGAAATTCCAGTGCCGTCGGGTTTCATTGGTCCACGTCATTTCCAATGACTCAAGCTAACAAGATACACCGGATTTCTCTCTCACAAATAGATTGCATGCTACACAACACGACTTTTAAAGGAGTAGTTGTCCTATATTTTAGCTTGCTTGTTTGGAAAAAATGAAGTTCTTTACAATAAATAACTACATATATAATTAATAAAATCATACGTACAAAAATTAAGACTTGTATTGAAAATATAATAGACTAATCTAATAACGAAAATATTAGCATGTATCCCCCCGACCAACCCGACCGAGCCCGCTTGGGTTGGGCTTGGGTGAATTCCCTACCCGATGTTGGGTTGGGTTGGGTTGGGTTGGGTTAGGGTTAGGGTTAGGGTAGAGGTATAGGAACCTTGGGTTGGGCTAGTGTTGAGCACCAATCCAACCCAACCCGCCTGACTTTCAGCCCTACTAAATTGTTTCCATTACTGATCAAAAGAGTCATTACACAAAAATAGGCAGGTACCTTCAATAAACAATAAAGCAATAAAAATATGAAAATACATGCTTTCGAAACATTTTATTCAAGAAACTATAAGAGAGGAGAAAAATACAAAGATCCATCAAGGCAATGGACAAGACTATACAGAGAGATATCGATGAAAACCATCCTTGGCTAAGGAGTGGGCTATATTGTTAGCCCCCCTAGGGACATGGTGATAGCGAGTTTCAAGGAGAGGGTGTGCACTGTTAGATCATTTAATATAAAGGCTAGATCTCAAGGATTCATCTCCTGAAAGCCAACCAACCCAAGAATAACCCAGCCACCAGAGTAGAGAGCCTCCACATCAGCTTCAACAGCCAGCAGCTCCGCTCTATTTGATTTTCCCTTCCCCACCAGCCCAGAAAAATTGATAGATGTGTGTATACACACACACACGCACACACATTCGTAACAAGAAAATAGATAGTTGCTAAATATCCAAAATGAAATTTTAATAGAGTTTTATCAAATAGGTCTTACTTCTTCCTGTCAATCAGACGAGTTAGCTGATTTTTCAAAGGAAAGATCAGTGAAAATCAGGCACACAAACTTCGTACTACCATGACTGTAGTGAAACCTCACATGACTTCAGGTATTGAATAAATTCATAGAATGAGACACTAATGAACAATATATAACAAGAAAATCTACAGTTGGCAGTGTCCCAAATGAAAACTTGGTTCTATCGAAAAAGCCAAATGTCTTCCTATCAATTGAACCAGTTAGCTGATTTTTGAAAGGAAAGACATGTTATTAATGAGAAATCGGGTATCTAAAAAGCTCACATTACCATTACCTTAGTGAAACCTTGCATGACTTCAAGTATTGAACAAGTACAAGATGAGAAATTGATGTACAAAACGTAACGAGAAAACATAACAGTTGGTAATATCTCACCTTTCGATCGTAATGGGACTTATCAAAAAAGTCTAATTTCTTCTGGCAATATAACCAGTTAGCTGATCTTTCAGAGGAAGGACGGGTTATTTATGACAAATTAGGTGTCTAAAAACTTCATATTACCATGACTTTAATGGAAGCTGGCATAACTTTGCATATTGAATAAGTTTACAAAATGAAAAGCTAATGTAGAAATAAAACGAGGATACTGTAGTTTACGCCACAAACTCGGATATCTCCGGCAAAAAGGAATATTTGCAGAACTGATTCTGATGGTTCTACCTGACTCTATGTGCTAAGTATGCATATTTTTGTATCCATGATTTAATTGATAATGTCAGGAAACTTTATTTTACAAATTTAGTGGAGTATCCATGATTATTACTGATTACATTCAATGAATCAATGTTCTCCAAAGAAAACTATTTGGATACTTTGAGAATATGACAATTGATGATACGAAGTTACAAGAAAAACTCTTCTTCTTCTTTTTTTAATGGTAATGACAGAAGTTACAAAAATAAAACAAGGGTAGTCCTTCCATCAAAAGAAGAGTTGTGATGGGGACATCACGCGTGCACACACACGCACACCGCCCCCCCTACGCACGTACGCCAGAAGAAGGAGGGCCCCACCGTCGATCTAGATCGATGACGACGACCAGGGAGGGCCTCCTAGTTAGATGACGGAGTTTGGTTCATTGAAGTGGGCCCGATAGTCAAGTATAGCCCATCATGGGATCTCATGATCGGGGCCCACCAGTCATATTAATTTCATACTTTAGGTTTTGTTAATTTATATTATTTAGAATATCATGGATGGATTAGATTTCTTTGATTAGTCTTTATTTTAGTTTACTTCATCACCAAGTAATAGATTGCGCACATGGCGCGAGTTTTGGGGTATAGGGTTTGCTTATAAATAGACACCCCTTGTAGCTTTTTCGGTCATTGAAGTTGAATAAAAATTCCTACGTGTTTTTCTGCTCTCTGAGTTTCTGAGTTGTGAAAAATTCAAGTGGGTGCGAAGCCCTCCCTTTTCGAAAGGCTAACTACCGTGGTGCGAAGCCACGTCTATCCCAATCTGCCCCTATCTTCTATCATCCATATTTCTCTCATTATACAATCATCCTCGCTTTAAATCCGCCTGTTTTGTAGCCGTTCTTCTCCCCACAGCCAATTTCCAAAATCTGGCCCTGCAGGAGGGCCGAAACTTCTACGGAGCACTGATCCCAAACCGCAAGTCGGATCGCCATGAGATTTGGAGGGTTTGTAAACCCCCCTGGCCAACCAGAGTCTAGAAGGCCATTTTGGGATTTGAGCCACCAGCGCACGTGCGGCCAGCATCATGCGCGCGTGCGTCAGGCCCGGGCCGCAGTCCGCACGTGGGAGCTGTCGTTTGGTTCAGGTTTTCTTCCTATGTTCCATTTCCCACCAGTTTTTCATAACCCTAACCCTAGATTGCGTGATTTCTACTTTGTTTGCCCCTTTTCTTATCTTAGGGTTTTCTGAATTGCAATTTGTGAATCCCTTAAATTAGGGACTGATTGTTGTGCATGTGTGAATGATTGCTATTTCCTTTTAAGTATCGTTTGGTCCATAATTTTACTAATCCAGTCCTAGCCTGTGTAGGCCTGGACCCACACAGATTCCCCTTGCTTGAATGTTTGAGCTTTTATGTGGGATGTGAAATTATTATGTGATTGTTCTGAATTAGTATGATCTAAGCCTGAGATCTTGCATACCATATTTAATTTTCATGTCCTGCATCAAATTTGGTATCAGATCCTAGGGTTCTTGTGGGGGAATGCATTACATGTTTAGGGTTAGTTTGTTTAAGTCCATCATACATCCAGTTTCATAATATATAGCTGCTTAGGAGTCTGTAGTTACTAATATTAGTTGCTGAAATTTCTGATTATCAGGAAGTTAGCAATTCACATTGCTGTAACTTTCTGTTATTCCCTTATTTCGACAACTATATTGCTGGATTTTGGTAGCACTGCGTAGTTTCCCTCATATAGAGTCTCATAGGGTCATTTAGTTTCTTTTAGACGCATATAATCACAGTAGGAGGTCCTTAGGTTGAGTGAATAAGTGTATGCCCACACACACGGGTCGTGGTTTTGGTTTACACCCTACACTAAACATGGAGCAACTGCAGGAATCAGTGGACAAATTAACCCGGCAAGTTGATTCCTTGAGTAAGCGCTTGGAACAACACATAGATCAATGCCTTGACCAATTTAATGATCACGTTACCCAAATAGAGGCCTCCCTCGGGGCAAACCCCACCATTAGGGAAGATGCCCAATCTCAGGCAGGCGGTCAGGAGGTTAGACCAAGGAATGGAGGCGGCCAAGGAGTTGGTCATGGGCGTGCACCTGTGCACCCACCCCGCGAGGGACATCATGATCAATATGAGTATATGACCCAGATGGGCAACTCCTCAAGGGAGTTAGAGTAGATGCCCCTACATTTGATAGCCACTTAGGCCCTAAAGCCATTCTAGATTGGTTGGCGGATATGGACCACCATTTTGAGTGGTATGATATGTCGGATGTTCGACGAGTCTGATTCGCCAAGATGAATCTTGTGGGCCAAGCAAAGAGGTTTTGGGTGACGGTAGAGCGAAAGAAAGAAAGAGCGAGGAAACTCTCAATGAAAGAAACGCTTAAAGAGAAGTACCTCTCTCTCTTATCGCTTGCGGTTGATTGAGGAGTGGCAATCTCTTCAACAGGGTTCCATGAATGTTGCTGACTATAATAAGAAATTTGAAGAGTACTTGACCCGCTGTGAGGTTGATGAGGACCCCGTACTCACCCTTACTCATTTTAAAACGGGCCTCTGTCCTGACATTAGGAGAGAGTTGCTCGCCAAAAATATATACACTATTGAACAGTTGTATCAAGTAGTGTTGGACGTCGAGCAATATCTCAAAGTGTCTGTGGGAAGGCGGTTTGACTTTCGCGATTCTAGTGCTAAGGCCAATCCCTCTGGGGCTAAACCTAACACTGGATACCAAAACAAACCTTCCAACAATTTTCAGCCTAGGTCCAAGGATGATAAGGGTAAAGAAATTGTCGGATCTAGTTCGCTTGGAAGTGGGGCCACTAGGTGTTTTAGGTGTCAGGGGTTTGGTCACTTTGCCCACCAGTGCGGCACGAGAGAAGGCACCAAAGTACTCCTTAGTGATGGACAAGTAGAAGTAGTACCCAATGTTCGAAATATCAATACTATCGGCCGATATATCGGCCAATATTATCATTATCGCACCCCTGCGAGACGATATACTCGCAATAACCCTCGGAAGATACCAAAAAACCCAAAATCCATATATCGGCCAATATATCGTCGATATCGCACGATATTTCGACGATATCACGCGATTTCCTCGAAAAAAATCAAAAAAAAAAAAAAAAAAAAAAAAATCAAAACTATCATTATCCGAAAAAATAAAAAAAAAATAAAATAAAATAAAATAAAAACAAGAAACTGGATTTCAGTACCTATACAAGAGATCGTCATCATCGAAAGCTTCCATTTGGTGGGCCATTCCAATCGAAGCTTCTTTCGTAAGTTAGTGCAAACAAAATCTTCGATTTGGGAGAGAAATCCGTCAAAATTCGAAGAAATCCAGGTATTTGGGCGACATCAGGGGAAATCCTCGTCGAAATCTGGAGAATCTTCGTCGGAATCCGAAGATTTGGGAGATATTTGGGGCTAGAACCCTCTCTGCTTAGAAAAAAAAAAGGGCGTCCGGCCCTTTTTCTGGAATAGAGTGGTGTACCGTACACCACCAACTAGTGTGTTGACGTCGTCACCGAGTTCTGTGGGTCCCATCATGAGGTATGTGTTATATCCAAACCGTTCGTCCATTTGGCGAGCTCGTCGTAAGGTTTGAGCCAAAAAATAAGATGGATCCAAAGATCAAGTGGACCACACTGAAAACAGCAGTGGAAGATTAAAGGTCTACCATTGAAACCCTTTTGGGGTCATAAAAGTTTTGGATCGATATGATATTTGTTTTTCCTCCTCATCCAGATTTGTGTGACTTAATGAATGGATTGGATGAAAAATAAACGTTATGGTGGGCGTTATGGTGGGCCCTACAAATGTTTTAACGGTGAGAATCAGTCCCCACTGCTATTTGTGGTGTGGTCCACTTGAGCTTTGGATATTACTCATTTGATCTAAAATGATCTCTCCAGATGCATGAACGGTATAGATATAATAAATACATTACTGTGGGGCCCATTTAACTTTGAACCGTTCAGACAACTTGAGCGAGAGGAGCGTCTACGACGGACGCGGATTTCCTGCGTAAGACTTTCGCATTAAGTTCCTGCGCTAGGAACCTAGGTGGGGCCCATTGTGATGATTGCAAGAAATCCTATCCATCCATCCGTTTTGTGAGTTTATTTTAGGACACGATGCCAAAAATGAACTGTTTCCAAAGCTCAAGTGGGGCGAAAACGTGATAATTGAATGTCCACAGCTGAAATATTCATGGGCCATGAAAGTTTTGAATCATGCTAATATTTGTGATTTCAGTTCATCCCTGTAGGAATGAAGTTATTAACGGTATGGATGGCATGTAAACATCACAGTTGAATGCAGGTAGGTTTCAACGGTAGGAACTTCCCTAACCACATTTTCCTTTAGCACGGCCCACTTGAGCTTTATATACGGTTCATTTTTGGCATATTATCCTGAAATGAACTCACAAAACTGATGGAAGGGGAGGATTTCTCACAAACATCACAATGGGCCCCATCTGGGTTCCCAGCGCAGGAACTCCCTGCGAAAGGCTTTCGCAGGAAATCCCCGTCCATCTGGGGTGGGAACAACGTAGTGAGTAAACTCTGTGGGGCCACTATAATTCATGTATTTTATCCACTCCGTCCATCCATTTTACCATATAATTTTATGATTTTCGCCCAAAAAGTGAAGCATATCCAAAGTTCAAGTGGCCCACTAATGGTCAATCACCATTGTTTCTTATGATATGGTCTACATGATTATTGGATCTGCTTAATTTTTTGCATAATGTCCTAAAATGATATAGAAAAACAAATAGATGAGGTGGATACTGGATATAGTTGTCTTAGTTCAATCGGACAACGCAGAGCTTAGGACCCTCTACAAAGGAAACCTATTATGTGCCATTCTTTTTTGAGATTTTATGATTTAAAGTGTGTATGGAGGTCTTTTTTAATAATCCCTGAAGTTTCATTGAAAAATTCAACTATTTTCTAAATGTTTCCCCATGTTTCCCAAAAAGTGCGATAAATTATGCGATACAAACGATATATCCCATGCGATAACCGATACTTATCTATATCCCAAGGGTGCAATACATTGCGCGATACCGATATTTCAAACACTGGTAGTACCCCCAAAGAGTGATAGTGAGGAGGAAGAATATGAGCCAGTAGAAACCCCTAGTGATGATGAAGAGGGACCGCAAGAGTTTGCGACCCTCGCAGTTGCACGTTGCGCCTTTGCTCAAGCCAAAAATATGGACGATTGGCCCCGTAATACAATCTTCTATACTTATGCAAAGTATACGAAAAGAGCTGTAAGATGATCGTGGATAGTGGTAGTTGTGCCAACGTGGCATCAACTAGCACTGTGAGCCGTTTGGGCTTAAAGCTGGAAGCCCATCCTCAACCCTATAGAGTCTCCTGGGTTGATGAAACTTTCATTCCAATGTCACATTGATGTCTTATTCCTATTTAGTTTGGATCTTATAAAGGCACACTTTGGTGTGATGTTGTTCTTATGGATGTTTGCTATATTATTCTGGGCAGACCATGGCTCTATGACAGGGATGTCACCATATTTGGTCATTCAAATGTGTGTACATTCCAGTTTAAGGGCAAGAAGGTCAAGCTAAATCCTCTGCCACCCAAGAATACGACTGGAAAGGAGTCCACCACACAGAGTGGTGTGAGCGACTCAAAAGAATTGAAGGAGTCGAAGTCCAAGTCCAAGCCGCTCCATATTCTAAATGCCAAAGACTTTGAGCGAGAAACGGAGGTGGACTCAATGGTATATGCCCTTGTGGCTAGGGAGAGTGTACCAGATGCTAGTGTAAAGTTACCCACCGAGGCCATTCAGGTAGTGTATGAGTTTCGTGATGTCTTTCCTGAGGATCTACCGGATGAGCTTCCCCCTATGAGGGATATATAGCATGCCATTGATTTAATCTCTGGGGTGACTCTACCAAACCTCCCGTATTACAGAATGAACCCAAAGGAGCACGCTGAGTTGAAGAGGCGGATTGATGAGCTCCTAGAGAAGGGTTTCATTCGAGAGAGCATGAGCTCCTGTGCCGTGCCCGCTCTTCTTACACCTAAGAAGGATGACACATGGAGGATATGTGTTGATAGTGGGGCCATCAACAAAATCACATTCAAGTATTGGTTTCCCATACCGCGTCTTGATGACATGCTGGATATGATAACCGATGCTACTATCTTCTCAAAAATTGACCTCAAAAATGGTTATCACCAAATCCGTGTACGCCCAGGTGATGAGCGGAAGACGGCCTTCGAGACAAAGGATAGACTATACGAGTGGCTAGTTACACCTTTTGGATTAACTAACGCCCCAAGCACTTTCATGCGTGTGATGACCCAAGTGTTGAAGCCCTTCATGGGGAAGTTCCTGGTCATATACTTTGATGATATCTTGATTTATAGCATCACCAAGGAGCAACACCTCAACCATTTGAGGCAAGTTTGTGGGATCTTTCAGGCCGAGAAGTTGTACGCCAACCTAAAGAAGTGTGCATTTTTGTCTAGTAGTGTGATCTTCTTAAGTTTTATTGTTTCAGCTGAGGGCGCATCGGCGAATCCCAAGAAGGTCAAGGCCATCGTCAATTGGCCTGAACCCCGCGATATTCAATGGTCAAAGGCCGCCTCAAAGGCCTTCAAGGAAATAAAGGTCAAGATGACCGAAGCTCCAGTCACGCGACTTCCAGATTTTTCAAAAGCCTTTGAAGTCGCATGTGACGCGTCAGGAGTCGGCATAGAAGGAGTGCTTAGTCAAGAAGGGTACCCTGTCACCTTTTTTTAGTGAGAAACTAAATGAAGCGAAACAAAGATATTCCACCTATGACAAAGAATTCTATGCGGTAGTGCAATCACTGCGCCATTGACGTCATTATCTATTACCGCAAGAATTCGTATTATTCTCATATCATGAGGCCTTGAGATATCTGAACTCTCAGAAGAGATTAAGTCCTTGAAGAGTACACTTTTGTGCTTAAGCACAAGGCCGGTGTAGAGAATAAGCCTGCCGACAAGTTGAGTCGTCAAGTCACATTACTCAACTCCATGAGCGTTGAAGTTACGGGCCTTGAGCGCATCAAAGAAGAGTATTCTGAGTGTCCAGATTTCAGAGTTGTGTACGCGTCGTTGTTAGAAAGTCCGTCAGGAGCTAGTAGTGAGTATTTGATTTTAGACGGATATTTGTTTAGGAGTGACCGCTTGTGCATACCACGCACCTCCCTTCACGATTTTCTTGTCTGGGAGTTACATTCAGGAGGGGTCGCAAGTCATTTCGGTCGAAACAAGACCATTGCCCTAGTGGAGGATAGGTTTCATTGGCCAAGCCTCAAGCGAGATGTGTCCAAAATTATAGGGCAATGTCGTACTTGTCAACTGTTAAAGCAAAAGAAACAAAATACAGGATTATACACACCTTTGCTAGTCCCATTCATCCCTTGGCAGGACATCAGTATGGACTTCGTGCTTGGACTTCCCAAGACTATTCGGAAACACGATTCCATATTTGTTGTCGTGGACCGTTTTTCTAAAATGGCCCACTTCATTCCTTGTTCTGAGATCTTCGACGCATCTCATGTTGCCAAGTTGTTCTTTAATGAGGTCGTCAAACTACATGGGTTACCTAAAACCAATGTCTGAATGTGACGTGCGATTCATGAGTTACTTTTGAAAGACACTATGAAACATGATGAATACTAAGCTCCAATTTTCTTCTGCCTACCACCCTCAAACCTATGGTCAAACTAAGGTGGTTAATAGGAGCCTATGGAGTTTGCTCAGATGTTTAGTGGGGGAGCATACCAGGACATGGGACACCGTACTACCTATAGCCGAGTTTGCATTCAATAGTTTTGTCAATAGGTTCACAGGTCTAAGTTCTTTTGAAGTCTTTACTGGTTATAAGCCTAGGAAGCATATTGATCTTATTCTCATGTCATCGTCTCATAGGCCATCAGAGTCTGCAAGTCTTTTGCGCATCACATTCATTCATTGCATCAAGAAATCAGGCGAAAGATCACTACTAGTAACGAACATTACAAATTTTCTGCAGACCAGCATAAACGTTTCAAAGAATTCAATATTGGGGACTTTGTGATGGTCCGCATTAGGCTCGAGCGATATTCTCCAGGGGCCGTTCACAAGTTACATGCGCGTAGCGCTGGACCCTTCAAAATTATAAAACGAAACGGTCTCAATGCGTATGAGGCAGATCTTCCACCTTCCATGGGAATTAGTTCCACATTCAATGTGGAGGATCTAGTTACTTTTTAGGGGACCACTGATACTTTGTCCGGCCCTTCACCCATCCATCCTGATTCTCCAGATTTGTCTCTTGATCCATGGCCTCTTCCCAACCTTTCTTCCCAGCCTCTACCTCCCATACCTAACATTCATACACCCAAAGTGGAATTAGAGGATATTCTGGACCATCAGATAGTTTCAACATCGGACGGCGGTTTTCAGAAGTACCTGTCTAAATGGAAGTCACGCCTAGCTTCAGACAGCACGTGGCTCACTGAGGAAGAGCTTCACAGACTCGATCCTGACATCCTAGAGCGGTTCAGGAGTTTTATTTCACCAATGGCGAAATCTTTGCAGCGAGGGAGAGTTGATGGGGACATCACGCGCGCATGCACACGCACGCCGCCCCCTACGCACGTATGCCAGAAGGAGGGCCCCACCGTCGATATGGATCGATTACGACGTCCAGGGAGGCCGTCCTAATTAGAAGACGGAGTTTGGTTCATTAAAGTGGGTCTGATAGTCAAGTATAGCCCATCATGGGATCTCATGATCGGGACCCACTAGTCTGATTAATTTCATACTTTAGGTTTTGTTTATTTATGTTATTTAGAATATCATGGACGGATTAGATTTCTTTAATTAGTCTTTATTTTAGTTTACTTCATCGCCAAGTAATAGGTTGCGTACATGGCACGAGTTTTGGGGTATAGGGTTTGCTTATAAATAGACACCCCTTGTAACTTTTTCAGTCATTGAAGTCGAATAAAAATTCCTGCGTGTTTTTCTGCTCTCTAAGTTTCTGAGTTGTGGAAAAATTCAAGTGAGTGCAAAGCCCTCCCTTTCGAAGGGCTAACTACCGTGGTGCGAAGCCACGTCTATCCCAATCCGCCCATCTTCTATCATCCATATTTCTCCCATTCTACGATCATCCTCGTTTCAAATCCGCCTATTTTGCAACCGTTCTTCTCCCTACATCCAGTTTCCAGAAGCTGGCCCTGTAGGAGGGCCGAAACTTTGACGGAGCACTGCGCCGAGACCGCACGTTAGATCGCCACGAGATTTGGAGGGTTTGTAGGCCCCCCTGGCCGACCAAAGCCTTGAAGGCCGTTTTGGGATTCGAGCCCCCAGCGCGCGTGTGTCCAGCCTCCTGCGCACGTGCATCAAGCCCAGGCCGCAATCCGCACGTGGGAGCTATAGTTTGGTGCATGTTTTCTTCCTATTTTCCCCTTTCCCACCAGTTTTTCATAACCCTGACCCTAGATTGTGTAATTTCTACTTCATTGGCCCCTTTTCTTATCCTAGGGTTTTCTAAATTGCAATTCGTGAATCCCTTAGATTAGGGACTGATTGTTGTGCATGTGTGGATGATTGCTATTTCCCTTTAAGTATTGTTTGGTCCATAATTTTACTAATCCAGTCCTACCCTGTGTAGGCCTGGACCCGCGTAGATTCCCCTTGCTTGAATGTTTGAGCTTTTGTGTGGGATGTGGAATTATTATGTGATTGTTCTGAATTAGTATGATCTAAGCCTGAGATCTTGCATACCATATTTAATTTTCATGTCTTGCATCAAGTTGGACATGGAAAACCATAAAGTTTATCTTCATTAATTAGTTAACTAACTCTGTAACTTTGAATCATGAACTAGTAAAACCATACTGGGTCAAGCTCTGGTTTGGTTTGAAACAGATATACATCCACTCCAATGATACCATAAAAGTTTATGTTTGTTGCTCTCCCAAAATTATTCTCAAATTGGAATTGATTTATATTTTATCCTGCAAATTTTGGCACTCAATTCATTGTGGTGCAATTTCTACCCTGTAATATGAAGAATCTAGTAAATGCTACATGCATTTACCAACTATACCAGCTGATGAAAAGAATAATGCCGGAAATTGCGCAAAATTGTAAACAGCAGCTTATTACCATTGCAAAACTGCTAGAATCTAAAATTTTCTAAATGAATTGGTATAAGTAATGGAAGAATGTTACAAATAAATCAGGTAGCAAGAAAATGAAAATTCATAAAAATAGATTTAAAATTCTGACATTGAAACTGATGCATATACCAACCTAAACGATCAATATATGAAGAAAAGTTTCCCCAGCAGGAATCTCGCCATCGAACCAGACCAAATTTATGCCCGTAGACGTCAAGTAAAGCAACAAAAGCAGCTGCTAGCTGTGTGATCAAGAAATAAACTACAGATGTTCTCCAGGGTTGGACACTGCAAAATAGTTCCAGATTTACGTCAGCAATATCATCTTATCAGAAACTAATAATACGAGAAGATACAAGAGTAACGTGCACAAATTCCACCGCTGTGACCAATAGAAATGTATATAAACAGAGAGCTGATTACAGAATAAACAAATTACATACAATCTTAAGCGAACCAGAATCTTGAGTGCACAAAACAGTTAAAAGTTGCATAACAAAATCGTGAGTTCATTGCCCTTAGAACTAGAATAAAAGAAAACATTGCTGACAAAAACATTTCCTAATCCCTACTATTAGTGTTGCTGTTTTAGACTAAGCTCAGAAAGCATCTAAAGCAGCAAAGTTACTAATGATTGTGAAATTTTGTCACAAATGAACAGCAAGTTGCAATAGCAAAGATAAAATTAGTGAAGAGTGGAAGTAAAAGAGATTGGAAAATCAGTATCCTACATGACATATGTTGGTGTTATGAGCATGTGGGCCTAGTTCTTGGCACATGTGGCCCCTGCATGTGGGCCTAAATGTGCCTCTTCTAAGCCTGTGTTAAGAACTTTTAGTCCTTGATTATTTAGGCTTTAGTTATTTTTTCTTATTTCTTGTTTTGCCATTTCCCTATCTCTTTAGTGTCTCTTCGATATGAAGGGCATATTTGTAATTGTACAAGGCTATCTATTATAAATATGAGTGTTAGATGTCCAACCCTAGCATGCTTTCTTCTCTCCCTCAAATTCTTTTCTACTCTAAAATGGTATCAGAGCTAAGAAAGCTCTCTTCCTGATTTCTCTTCTTCTTCTAGCCTTCCTCTTCTTGATTCTCTCCTCCTCTCTTCTTCTTTCCCTTCTTTCTCTTCCTCATTTTCCTTTTCTTTTGGGGGATTCATATTCAGAATGCCCTAGACTATACGATTTGATTTTTTGAAGGCGTCTTGCAGAAGATTCATATTCTGTGGTGTGTTGTTGATTGCTGCAATTTAAGGTTTGGACGATTCTGCCTTGGGATTTTCTCCAATTTTCTTGTGACAAAACTGGTTTATATTGTCTAGGGCATTCTAAAATTTTTCTGCTAAAGCAGATTTTGGGTTGCTTTGGCTAAGGTTTGCTGGATTTTTTCTGTCGAAACGGATTTTTGTGTTGGCTTGGCAGGGTTTGCTGGATTTTTTCTGTTGAAGTAGATTTTTATGTTGCCTTGGCTAGGGTTAGCTGGATTTCTTCTGTCGAAGCAGATTTTTGTGTTTCTTTGGCTACGGTTTGCTGGATTTTTTCTGTTGAAGCATATTTTTGTGTTGCTTTGTATAGGGTTTATTGATTTTTCTATTATGGCTGATTTCGGGTATTTTTTGCCCAAATTTCCAGAAACTATATTTTCTTTTATAGAAATTGGGTTATTGATCTTATTTTTCAGCCACTTTTTTTAACGCAAGACCCCTTTCCGTGTGTGATTGGATTTGAAGATTCATTAGAATTTCCTATTACAATCATTCATTCTAATTACTATTGATGTTTATAGCAATGTTTTGGCATTGGTTGTTTGAGATCCTATATGGCTTCATCATCCACATCTGAGACCATAGATCCCGTCAATTTTAGAATGGAACAGTTAGTTGTTCATTCTAAGAACCCTGGCTTGCAGATTACAACACCTAAATTGAAGTCAAGTAATTACTTTAAATGGTTTAAAGCAGTTGAGATGTTTATTGGAGGCAAACATAAGTTGGGATGTGTAGATGGTAGTATAAAAGAACTGCCCTCTACCATTGATCCCTCATATGCAGAATGGAAATCAAACAATTTGTTGGTTATGCCCTAGCACTTCAACCAGAAGTTAGCGAGGGTCTTTTTTTGTTATCCATTGCACGTTTGGTTGACGGCTCGTGAATTGTATGATGATTAGAACTCAGATTAATCACTTGTGACAGGGGGAGAGCTTTGTGTCTGATTATTATTATGCCAAGATGCATAGTTTGTGGCAAGAATAATCATTTCTTGATAATCTTCAATTATGTGTTCTACAGAATCGAAGGCATTTTTTTCTATTTTTTATTTTTAAAAAGCATTAAAAAGAAACAGATCTTTAAGTTATTGGCAGGTCCTAATGCTGATTTTGAACCAGTTCGTGCTCAGATTCTTGGATCACCTTCTCTACCGTCGCTTAATAGTATGTAAGGTTTGCTATTATGTGATGATAAGCGTCGGACAGTATAGGTCCAACTGTGGCTAAAAATTTTGCCTTAATGACAGGATTGAAAAACTTTGATCGTATCATGCGATGAGCGTGGAGAGTCAGCTACCCAATATTTTTTGGCTTTCTATCCAATTCCTGAAATTCCATTGCAAGTCCTTGAGTGTGTTATGTCTATAATACTAATCCTCTTAGAAATAAATTGTCAAATCGAGCTATCAAATGCATTTTCTTGGGATATTCGTCTTCACAAAAGAAGTATAAATGTTTTGATCCAATTACTAAAAAACAGTGTTTCTATGGATGTTAAATTTGTTGGAAGACACTCCATATTTTTCTGGTGGAAAGGAAGCGCACCATTCTATGGTTCTTCATGTCCCCGTCCTTAAGTCTAATGAGATAGTGTTTGTTCCTTCCAAACTCAATAATGAAAGAAATAAGGTTGTTACCGATTCCACTTTAAGTCCAACTTGAAGGTATATGAATGAAGAAATGTTCGTAATCCTATTTTTTCTCAGAACACCACAAAGAATGCTCCTTTGGCTACAATACTAATGGTATTCCTACTCGTTTGCCTATTTATGATGAATAATATTTAAACAAGCCTTCCTCGAACTTAAAGGTTGTTGTTAGAAAAGCAAAAAAATAGTGCACCTCTCATCCCATTCAACATTTTATTTCCTATTATATTGTCTCCTCAACACAAGTCATTTGTGATGCAGGACGGTCTAACTAAAATGCATGTGTGAGCACAAAAATGATCCAGCGAAATAAACTAAGCAAAACAATTAAAATATTCACATTCCATACCATAGTAAAGATAATAATAAAGGGAACATGCAATGGTTGTAAACCATCATCACAATCCTACGGTACCATATTCAAATCATGCGTGGATTGGATGATCCGGCGAGGGATGGTGCCTCCCGATCTTGCGTGGTTTTAATCCAACAATCAAGGCAGCTTCTCTAATCCAGGAAATCAAAGGATTTCTGGAATAAGGACGGCTGGAAAATCTGAGAGAGAGTTGGGATCAATTCTCATATTTTCAAGGTTAATAGCAACAAAAAAAAAAAAAAAAACAAAGGACTAGGCATGGAAAGAGAAGAAGAAGGTTGGAGAGCTAGAAATAGAAGTTAGAAGAAGAAAAGAGATTAGGGGAAGAGAAGAACTTACCACAGAGAGAAAGGGGAAGGAGGCACCAAGCTTTCATTAAAAAAATATTATTAGGTTTAGGGAAGAGAGCACCCTATTTATAAAATTCAGATTTAAAAGGAAATGACTAAAATACCCCTATAACAAAAGTAAAAAATAAACACGCAAAACAAAGCTTTCTAAAAGAAAATAAAAATAATAAAAATAAAAAATCATGAGTAACAGATCATTCTTCTAACTCATCCTGCACGTGTGGCCTCCTAATGTGGGGCCTTCAATCAATCCAATGACAGGTGTAAGGTCTTCAAAATTATCCTTAGTTTTGCAATTAACCAGATCTTCAAAATCATCATTTACTTGTGCAAGTAACCATATCTTCAAAATCATCCTCGGTTGTGCCATGAACCATCATCGAACCATAAAGATGTACTCGTCGGCCGCCTTTGTCTTTGATAAACTTTGAAGGGTCTAATGTCCGCATCAACTCCCCTCGGGTGAAAAGAACTCGGCTCCGACGAGTTAAAACTTTTGTGCGTCTCGAGAAGGTCCGAATCAATCCGTTGCAGTTCCGCTTTTGTAAGCCACGTGGAATCGGATGGTGGCTTGTTCTTCCATTTGACAAGGTACCTTTGGAAGCCCCCATCTCATGTGGAAACAATCTCTTCATCCACTATCCCTTCAATCTCTTCCTTACGGTCAATTGATGGTGGAAGGGGTGGAGTAGGTTGAGAAGTAAAATCGGAAAGTGGCCAAGGGTGGAAAGAAGAAACAATGGAAGAGTTAGGACAGAGGACTAGATCTTCCACATTGATCGTCGGATTTATTCCCATTTTAGGTGGAAGGTCTACCCTGTATGCATTAGACCTAATTTTACGCAATACTTTGAATAGTCCAGTACTGCGAGCTTGTAATTTCTTAGCGGAACTTGGAAGAAACCGCTCTGGTCTAATCCTAACCATTACATAATCTCCTTCATTAAATTATGTCCACCTACGATGTTGGTCAACTAAACATTTATAATTATCATTACTCACATTTATTCGATGTCTAACATGTGCATGCAAATCATGAATGTGTCGTGCAAATGCATCAGCTGACTCAGACGATCTTTGGGTAACAGACATGGGTAACAAGTCTATGGGCATCCGAGGTTTGTACCCACTAACAATTTCAAATGGACTCGACCCTGTAGATCTATTGATTGAATTGTTGTAGGCTAACTCGGCCGTAGGTAGAATCAAATCTCAAGTTTTCACATGTTCACCCACTAAGCATCGTAAGAGATTTCCAAGGCTGCGATTAACCACCTCAGTTTGGCCATCAGTTTAGGGTGTGGTATGCAGTAGAAAATTGCAAACGGGTTCCCATCATGTGCCATAGTGTCTTCCAAAAATAGCTGGTAAATCTGACATCACGGTCAGACACTATGGTCTTAGGTAAACCATGGAGACAAACCACACCATCGAAAAAAGTGACAGTTTAGAGTCCTTTTGAAAAAGTCTGCCTTTCTTCATTGACAATTGCCCATTATATAGGTAGATTACAAGCTATTTAGGGAAGAAATACAAGCTGATCTTGAGCCCCTACCATATATACATCTATCTAAATATCTTGTCTGACTAATATATCTTAATTAATGAAGGAATAAATCAGTATAAGCTGTCATAAATCGTATATCTTAATTAATATATCTGTATATATCTGTATATATCGTCATAAATCTGTCATAAATCAATGTCATAAATCGTATAATCAGTATATCTCAGTATATCATGTCATATCAGTAAATCTCTTTGTAGATAATTAGTAAATCTGTTTGTAGATATTTATTTGTAAATCTTGTAGGTAAATCTGCTTTGTAAATCAGTAAATCAGCAATTGTGTAAATCTGTCAGAATCAGAAAAATCAGAATCTGCTTTGTGTAGATTGATATTTCCTTTGACATCCCCCTCAATTGATCTTTGGTAAATCGACAAGCATCAATTTGCTAACGAAAAATGATGGCGCTAACGTGGCATGGCTTTTGTGAAGATATCGGCGATCTGCAAGTTGTGGAGATATGTGGAAGAGTGATGACTTGATGATCATAGGCTTACCCGATTGAGTGACAGATCAACCTCGATGTGCTTGGTGCGCTCGTGATGGGCGGGTTTGCGGCAATTTGGATGGCACTAGTGTTGTCGGCATGGAGTGGAGTAGGATGTACGGGAATGAGCCGGGCTCGTGAGGAGACCACGCGACCAAATGATCTCGGAGCATTTGCGGACATGGCTCGGTACTCGGCCTCGGTAGATGATTTGGAGACGTGGTCTGCTTCTTGCATTTCCAAGAGATAAGGGCATCACCAAGAAACATACACCACCGGTAGTAGATTTCTCGGTGTCGGGCACTGACCCGGTCGGCGTCACTATAGGCTTGAAGGCGAAGTGAAGAAGCAGGAAGGGAAGAATAAGCCACGATTAGGTGTCCCAAGAATGTAGCGAATTATGCGCGGATCTGGCGATAGATGGAGATGCCTCGGTGCTTGCATGAATTTGCGACGGTATGAACGACATAAGAGATGTCGGTCGGGTAATGGTTAGATAGATAAGACTACCAACCAACTTCCGATAGGTAGTAGGATCCTCAAGAAGCTCCCCTTCGTCACGTCGATATTTCACATTAAGTTCCATGGGGGTGTCAGCCAGAAGTAGCGTTGGTGAGAGCCAGAACTAGGTGACTGAACCGGATCTTGACTATACTTGTCTTTGATCTGAAGAGGAGACCGTGCGGTGATGATGCACCTCTAAACCCAAGAAATAGGTAAGGCGGCCAAGATCTTTCATGTGAAATGTGGAATTCAACAAAGTCGAACAGAGATTGCCTCCAAGTCGAGCCGGTGATGACGATATCGTCCACATAAACAAGGAGGACGGACGATACGATACTGTGGATGTCCTTTGTAGAAAAAGAGAGAGTCATCGACTTTGAGTGAAAGAAAAACTAAGCAAAGTAGATCGAAACTTCTCAAACCATACTCTTGGTGCTGCTCAAACCATACAAAGAACGTTTCGGTTTCAAACATCATTAGGTGAGGAAGTGGGCATACCGGAGGAAGTTTCAAGTAAACGTCTTCCTTGAGATCAGGTGGAGAAATGCGTTCTTAACATCCATTTGATGTAAGGGCCGGGATTGGGATGCAAAGAAAGCGAGTATAGTTCGGACGGTGGTCATTTTGGCGGCCGGTGCAAAGGTCTCATCATAGTCGAGACCATATTCTTGTTTGTTGCCAAGTGCCACTACCGAGCTTTGTAACGATCTATGGACCCATCGAATTAAGCTTGATAGAAAACACGAACTTGCTTGAGGGGTTTCACGGAGGAGGGACATGGAATAACATCCCGGGTTTGGTTTTCTTCAAGTGCGAAGTTCGGTTTCAATTGCTTTTCGCCAACACTCATGCTCCATTGCTGTTTATAAGATGAAGGAAGAGAAATAGACGACAAAGTGGGCATGAAGGATGAAGGAGAAGAGAAACCAAACCTATACGGGGGTCTACGAACCCGAGTGCGAAGTCGGAGAGAGGGAGGTGTGAGTCTTGGAAACGGGAGCGACGGTCGGGAAGAAGCTTGAGGGGGCTCGGGAGGTCTTGAAGGTTGGTGGGAAGTGGTGGTGGAGCGTCGTCGATACACTAGGAGAGGTTTAGAAGGAATTTGGATCTGCGCAAGAGAGTTAGAAACATAGGCAAAACGAGAAAATGAAGGAGAAACATGATCTGATGGGTAGAAAAGAAATATTGATTTTCGAAAAAAATCACATTTCTAGAAACTCGAATGCGACATGATTTGGATCATAGCAAAGAAAACCTTTTTACATGTCTTGAATATCCTAGAAAAGCACATTTAATTGGTAGTAAGTAAGTTTTGTGCGTTCATGTGCGGGAAGATGAACATAACGAGACACAACCAAAGGTACGAAGGTTAGAATAAGTTGGAGGGTGACCAAATAACCTGGTAAAAGGTGAGTCATGGTTCAATATGGGAGAAGGCAATCTGTTAATGAGATGGACTGGCATGGTGGAAAGAGCTTCACACCAAAATCGAGAGGGCGTGGAAGATTCTAACGGAAGAGTGCGAACCACATCGAAGGTGACGGTTCTTCCTTCGACCACTCCATTTTGTTGAGGTGTCGAAGGAGCAAGACCGTTGAGAGATGATGCCATGATTACGTAGGAAGTCACGAAACAAATGAGACATATACTCACCCCATTGTCGAACGAAGGATTTTGACATGGGCCGAAAATTGTGTCTGAATATATGCATGAAAAATCTTAAAAGCAGAGAAAATACTTAGTCTTTGGAATGAAGGAAATAAATCCATGTGAAACTTACTATAGTCGTCGATAAAAGTGACAAAGTATTTGTAATTAGCATGCGAAGTGGTAGTGCCATACCCCACACATCACTATGTATCGGATCGAAAGGTTTGACAACATGCGGTGTGTGAAAAGGAAAAAGGTAGAGTTTTACTTTTGCCAAGTCTGCAAGAATTGCAATCAAAGCGAACAACACTAAGAGATGGTGTTTCATTATTCCCAAGAAAACTTGATTTCAATAAAGCATGAAGTACATTAGAGTTTGGATGTCAGAGACGTTTATGCCATGCTCGGTAATCAACATGAGCGAAATTACAAGCGACAAAAGGCAAAGAAAAAAAGACAAAGGAAATTGAAGAGGAAAAAGACGTCCCACTTTAGGCCCCCTCGCGATCATCATACATTTGTTGATCTGCACAACACAACAGATTTAGAAAACTCTACTTTACAATCATTATCAACTAAGCGACCCAATGCAGACACAAGATTGGTGGTAAGACCGGGAGATCGAAGACATCGGTGAGAGGAGGAAACATCACCGGTGGTAGTGATAGGTAAATGATTGCCATCAGAGTATGAATTTTGAGATTTCCAAAATATTTGTTTACATTGGTAAGAGAAGTAGCATTGTTTGTCATATGATGGGAAGCCCCGGAATCGAAGTACCAAGGAGATGATGTAGTGAAGGGTTTACACGAGAGTCCTAAAGCGAAAATGCGAGAAATGATCCTCAGTCACGGGTTGGGTGAAAGCGGGAGCAGGGAGCAGGAGCACTTTGTGTTGTATTCACCAAACTACCCGCACTAGAAGAGCCAAGTGAGACGGTATATGCTTTGTCTCGATTTCTTGGGGGGTCGAGTTGGGCATTCCTTGATGATATGGCCATCCTTTTTGCAATAGTTGCAGAATTTTCGGGGACGCAGTTTGAAGACATAATGACCAAATCCCTTCAATGTAAGCATCGAAGTGCTCATATCCACGCCGTGGCTGCCTTGTCTTTGCATAGGCTATGAGGAACAGATGTAGATCGTCGTTGTTCCATGGTGGTTTGAGTGAGAAGGCATTTGTTCCTCGCGAAGAAGATCATTTAGGCATGTATCCAAGGAGGGGACAGATTCTCGGTTCATAAGATTGGATCTGGTGCCTTCAAATTCAGACCTTAGTTTCATTAGAAATTGGTCCCTCTGAGTAGTTTCATGGACAGATTGAACAGAACTAAGACCTTCGGATGGTAAGTCAGCATAAACTATATCAGTGTATTCAGCCCAAAGATTAGTGAATCTAGAGTAAAAATCAGAGATAGAAAGACTATCCTGTTGGAGAGTGGCCAATTCATGTTCAATTTGAAAGCTTGAAATGACGGTGTTTTGTTATTTGTAGAGACCTTCTTGTATGTCCACATCGAGGCTACCGATCTGAGAAGATCGAAGGTTCAAGATGATGTTGGGTTCAACGGATCCCAAAATCCATGCCATAACTTGTGCGTCCTTGACTTCCCACTTGGCGTGTCGGTCTTTGTCTTTGTCTTTGTCAGGAGCTGGGTTACTGCCATCAACATGTCCCCACAACTCCTTACCTTTGACGAAAATCTGAAATGGCATGCCAAGCGAGTAGTTCTTGCCATTGAAACGAATCAAAGAAACATCGGACTTATCGGAAGACATGAGGTCATGAGAACTAGAACAAGAATACCGAGACTAAGAAACTTGAGAGCACGAGACAAATGGAAATTTAGAGCTATAGCTCGATACCATGAATGATTTAAGTCCTTTTGAAAAAGTCTGCCTTTCTTCATTGACAATTGCCCATTATATAGGTAGATTACAAGCTATTTAGGGAAGAAATACAATGGTGATCTTGACCCTACCATATATACATCTATCTAAATATCTTGTCTGACTAATATATCTTAATTAATGAAGGAATAAATCTGTATAAGCGTCATAAATGTATATCTTAATTAATATATCTGTATATATCTGTATATCTTGTCATAAATCATCATAAATCTGTCATAAATGTATATTGTATATCTGTATATCTGTCACATCGATCATCTGTTGTAGATAATTAGTCATAAATCTGTTGTAGATATTTAGTCAGAATCATCTTTGTAGATATTAGTCAGAATCATCTTTAATCAAATCGTAAATCTATAAAGAATCAGTAAATCTGTAAAGAAATTTGTCATGCTTTGTGTAGATTGATATTTCCTTTGACAAAAAGACCTTAGCAATATTAGACACATCCTAAGTTCTAAAACATGGGATGAAATGCGCCATCTTAGAGAAGTGGTCCACAACAACAAAAATGGAATCGTGCTTTTTAATCGTCATGGAAAGCCCAAGGACAAAATTCATGCTAATGTCTTACCACGAAGCATGTGACACAGGTAATGGCGTATATAATCCATAATTTTTCTTTCACTGCTTCGCCATCTGACATGTTCTACACTGCCCTAAAATTTTGGCGACATCTCGCTTGAGACTTGACTAGTAGAAACAATCCTCTACGAGGGCAATAGTCTTATCGCGGCCAAAGTGGCCAGCTATCCCTTCCAAATGAAGCTCCCAGACGAGGAATTCACGAAGGGACGTACAGGGAATACATAAATGATTTCCTTTAAAAAGGAATCCATCTCTCAAAACAGAATCCCCCGCACTTTGCTGATCACTCGAGAGTGACATATAGATACCCCCAAAATCTGGACGTGGGGTACTCATCTATCAATTGCTCAAAGCCGACAACTCCTACACTCAAAGAATTGAGCAACGCCACTTTACGGCTAAGGGCATCGACTGGCTTATTCTCTACTCCGGCCTTATGTTTCAAGACAAATGAATACTCTTGAAGGAAAGCAACCCACTTAGCATGCCTTGGATTAAGTTTCTTCTGGGAGTGAAGATAACGTAAGGCCTCATGATCAGAGAATAAGACAAATTCTTGCAGTAGGAGGTAGTGGCGCCAATCTCAAAGACTGCACTACCGCATAGAATTCCTTATCATAGGTAAAGTATTTTTGCTTTGCCTCATTTAGTTTCTCACTAAAATAGGCAACAGGATGACCCTCTTGACTCAGGACTCCATCTATACCAACACCGGATGCATCACACGCAACTTCAAAGACTTTAGAAAAGTCGGGAAGGCGCATGGCGGGAGCTTCGACCATGTTGCCCTTAATTTCTTTTAAATCCTTAACAGCGGCTTTCAACCACATGAATTCTCCCTTCTTCATAAAATCTGTAATGGGAGCAAAAATCATGTTAAAACTCCTGATGAACCGACATTAGAATGTGGCTAAGCCATGGAAGCTTCGCACTTCATGGATGTTCCTTGGTTCAGGCCAATCAAGTATGGCCTTAACTTTCTCTGGGTCTGCACGCATCCCTTCTGCTGACACTATAAACCCTAAGAACACAACCTGACTGGACATAAACGAACACTTCTTAAGTTTAGCGTATAATTTCTCCGCCCTAAGGACGCTACAGACCAACTTCATGTGTTCAAGGTGTGATTCTCTAGTGGTGCTATAGATTACGATATCGTCGAAGTACACCACTAAGAATTTTCCCATGAACGGTCTCAAAACCTAGGTCATCACCCGCATGAAAGTGTTGGGTGTGTTAGTCAAGCCAAAAGGCATGACCAACCACTCATATAGCTTATCCTTCGTCTTGAATGCTGTCTTCCATTCATCACCAGGGTGTATACGGATTTGGTGATACCCACTCTTGAGATCCATTTTGGAGAAAATGGTGGATTTAGCCATCATGTCTAACATGTCATCAAGCCTAGGTATGGGAAACCTATATTTGACCGTGATTTTATTAATGGCTCTACTGTCCACACACATGCGCCAAGTGTTGTCTTTCTTAGGTGTCAGTAAAGCGGGTACAGCACACAGGCTCATGCTCTCCTGGATGAAACCCTTTCGCAAGAGCTCTACTTACTTCTTCAACTCTGCATGCTCTGCAGGGTTCATCTTGTAGTGAGGAAGGTTTGGTAAAGTTGACTCCAAGAAGGTGTTCAGTGTGTAACGGTGGTAACGGCCACCACCAGATTCTCAATTATGATACGGCCGTAACGGCAGTATGTTCTGACCCGTATTGGCCATTCTGACCATTTTTATTTTTGAAAAATGCACTTCCAGGGCCGTTACGGGACGTTACGCACCGTTACAGGGCCGTTACGGGACCGTTACGGGGCCGTTACGGCACACTTTTCTGTTACGGCCGTTTCGACCCCGTAACGCGTAACGGTTATGACCGTTACCGTTACGTAACGGCCGTTACGTAACCGATTTGGAATACCATGCGACCCAGGGACAAGATCAATGACATGCTAGATGTCCCTCATGGGTGGCAACTCATCAGGCAAATCCTCAGGGAATACATCTCTATACTCCTCTAAGACCGGGGCTACCTCATAGGGTAACCCTACTGGTACCTCTAGTGTAGCCTCTCTAGCCACTAAGGCATACACCGTAGAATCCTCCTCAGTCTCTCTTTCAAACTCTTTAGCTATGATGATGTGGAGAGACTTGGGTGTGGATTTCCTCACTTCTTTAGGCTCACTAGCCCTCTCACATTTCTTTTGTGCAATGTTTTGTGGTGGTATAGGATTAATTTTGATCTTCTTACTGTTATGCATGAAGGTGTACACATTAGAATGGACGTAGATCGTGACGTCATCATCGAATAGCCACGGTCTACCTAAGATGATGTGACCTACATCTATGGGAAAACACATCACACCACAGGGACTCCTTAAAAAACCTGAACTAAATGGGTACAAGACATTGATGGGTGACAGGAAGGGAAGTCTTGTCTACCCATGAGACTTTGTACAGGTCGGGATTAGGGGTGGCCTCTAACTTTAGATGGCCTAAGGCGCTAATGGAAATTACATTCTAGCAACTCCCACTGTCCACTATCACCTTACAATTTTTCTCGCCACACTTGGCAATCATGTAGAAGATAGTGTTGCGACGCTAGTCAACACTACTTCTAATCTGGGCTAGCACACACCTGACAATTGCTAGTGTGGCATCATCACCCACCTCATCCTCATAATGATCCTACGAGCTGATATTCTTCGACTTCAAAGTCACCCTGATCATACTCGTTATCCTGGGAATCGCCTATAACCAAGGCTTTTCCTTTGCTCTTAATGGGACACTAAGTTGCAAAATGACCAATATTTCCACATTCGTAACATCGCACATTCTTTCCTCCACTTGGACCAGCACCAAGGACGCCTTTTCTCTTGTCATCCCTAGGCCTAGGCGGAACATTCGTCTGCGCCCTAGGTTGATTACCAATGTTGGGTCTAGTTCCCTGAGAACCAGTCCTAACATCACAATCTCGGGAATCGAATCGTCTTGTGACAGGAGTCTTCAGATACTGCTCAAATTCATGCACCACTTAGTACATATCGTCTAAATTTGTCACAAGATGAGCCCAAAGTTCACGCTGAAGATCCAATCGAAAGCCCGTCTTGAAACGCGTGAGCGTTACTAGAGGGTCTTCCTCAATGTCACACAGCATCAAAAATTCTTCGAATTTTACGATGTATTCCGTGACAGGCATGGATCCTTGGCATAAAGATTGTCATTGTTCCAGGAGCTTCTGGCGATAAGAGAGAGGGAGGTACTTCTCTCTTAACATAGTTTTCATCTCGCTCCATTTGGTAACGGGAGCTCCTCCCACCCGTTCAATCCTACGCTCATTATTGGTCCAATACATCTTCGCTTGCCTCACAAGCTTCATTTTGGCAAACCGCACTTGTCGGTTCTCTGACATCTTATGCCACTCAAAATAGTAGTCCATGTCAGCTAACCAATCAATGAATGCCTTGGGATCAAAGCGATCATCAAAGCTCAGGGCATCAATCCTAACATTCTTCATGGCCCTCTCGTCAGGGATCAAAGCGGTCTTGATATGCCCGTTCTCTACCCACATGCCCGCCATTGGTGAGGGTTTGTCTTGGGGCTGGCCCCTCATCAACACCAAATACCTGCGACTGCACATCTCCCCCAACGGTGGGGTTCTCCCTTTGGGATGCCTCTAATCGCTCAAGTCTAGCCTCGGTGGCGGTCAATTTTCGTTCGATATTTTTGTTGGATGTCTCTATGGCAGCTATCTTTTGGAGTAATTGAGTGAGATGGTCGCTTAATTGCTCGTTACTCATGATGGGGTGTTGACCAAAACCCTTACTGCTTCTAGTGGGCATACACCAAAAACTAGAACTCAATTTTCCTAAACTTGACTCTAAGGTTTGAACAGAACTCAATATGGATGTATGATCCTATTTCTATATGATGTATGAATGCTGCAGATTTTCAGATTTAACTAGAATAAAAACACAAATCTGGAAATTCATATTTATATCTCACAGGACTATGAATTTGAAAAATCAGGTTCACAATTTCTGTGGGATGTAGATTTGGAATTATCTAGACAATCCTAGATGAGAAAACAGATGATCCTAAGTTTAGATAACTCGATCTAACAAAAACCATGCAAAACCTAAAGCTTTGATACCAAATTTGATGCAGGACGATCTAACTAAAATGCGTGTGTGAGCACAAAAATGATCCAGCGAAATAAACTAAGCAAATCAATTAAAATATTCACATTCCACATCATAGTAAAGATAATAATAAAGGGAACATGCAATGGTTGCAGACCATCATCACAATCCTGCGGTACCATATTCAAATCATGCGTGGATTGGATCCGGCGAGGGATGGTACCTCCCGATCTTGCGTGGTTTTAATCCAACAATCAAGGCAGCTTCTCTAGTCCAAGAAATTAAAGGATTTCTGGAATAAGGACGGCTAGAAAATCTGAGAGAGGGCTGGCATCAATTCTCAAATTTTTAGGGTCAATAGCAACTAAAAGAAAAAAAAAAAAAAAAAAAAAAAAAGGACTAGGCGTGGAAAGAGTAGAAGAAGGTTGGAGGGCTAGAAATAGAAGTTAGAAGAAGAAAAGAGATTAGGGGAAGAGAAGAACTTACCACAAAAAGAAAGGGGAAGGAGGCACCAAGCTTTCTAAATAAAAAATAAAAAAATTAAATCATGCTTAACAGATCAGTCTTCTAACTCATCCTACACGTGTGCCCTCCTAATGTGGGGCCTTCAATTAATCCAATGATACGTGTAAGCTCTTCAAAATCATCCTTAGTTTTGCAATCAATCAAATCTTCAAAATCATCATTTACTTGTGCAAGTAACCATATTTTCAAAATCATCCTCGGTTGTGCCATGAACTATCATCGCGCCATAAAGATGTATTCGGCGGCCGCCTTCGTCTTTGATAAACTTTGAAGGGTCTGATGTCCGCATCAATTTGTTTCTGCTCTTGAGTTTTCTTCCTCCACCATTCCTAAAAATCTCAAGGAGACTCTTATTTCTCCTCTATGGCGACAAGCTATGGAGGAGGAGATGGTAACTCCGAAAAAGAATCATATATGGGAGATGGTTGAGTTGCCAACTGGAAAAAAATCACATTCGAATAGCATTTTATTTAAAGTTTGCTTTACAAAAAGCCTGATGTCAATTGTTTACCAAAAGGAATCATAAGATCCTACACACGTTTGTGGACAAATGGGATTCCATGCACTAGGGTCCATGGTTCGACGATGCAATTATCACCTGATGGGCCCAACAGTGGATAAAGAATTCCCCAAAAATCTCCCGGACTGAAAGACCATAAACCTTCCAAATATGCAGTAAGCGTAACTCATTTCCACAAATAATACAAAAACAAAATATTTAAAGATCACTTTTACCTTACAAATCCGACCAGCTTTGCCCACCAAGCATCTGAGACACTCCATTCTTCCCCCTCAACAAGCCAAATGACATGAAATACAACTTGTGCTAAAACGACAAGAACCGAAAAGATGGTTATACACCACAACAACAGATATCGCCACTGCAAACGGAACCCTGTCAAAAAACATATCAAATTAGTACGTTAATGACCCAAAACGATAAGGACATCCAAAACTATGAGATTGATATCCTCCTCACAATGAAATGGGGCCTGTCCATCTACAGACAACACTAAAGCAAGTGAACTAACAAATACATGCATCAAACGTTAACCTAAAATAAATTAGTTTTCTGAATTGGCACTACCAAATACTGGAACTACCCATGTTCCTCCTTCAGTTGGGACTGCTAAAGCCCTACTGCTAGTAGCAGAAAAGTTGAATATGGTCTCATTTTGTAACTATGCTAGTTTGATCTCACCTTACATTAAAGAGTCAATAATACAAAACGTCATAAAGTAACCAAAGATAGACAATATGGTAGCTAAGCTCGTGAAGGAGAACATGTTTTTAGAAGAAACGCAACAGCAAACTTATTTGCATAAAATATTAGAGATGAACATACTTTTTTTTTTAATGATGACTAAATTTATTAAAACCAAGAAGCACAGAGAAAAACGCAACCATATCAGGAGGTGACCCTCTTGTCACCTCCCCTAGAAAAACCAAAACAACGAAATGAAAAGAAGATATATAAGAGATGCAAGCGACCCAAATACTAAAACCAGGCAATGCTTCATCTAGGATCACTAAAATCCCCACTCCAATCTTCCAAAGAAAACTGAAAATCGAGATGCCACTGAATTCTAGTCTTGCGTGCGCCCAGACAATGATGATAGACATGATTTTCCTTTTCAGAGCTACAATGGGTGACATTTTATCTTAAAAAATTCTGTCATTCCTTTCCTTCCAAATCCCCTATAGAACCTCGAAAAACACAAGGATCCAGATAGAGTTGTTGCACTTGCGACCTTTAAAAGGTCTGTTGAACCATGCAGGCAGCACTGCTCCAATAGACGCATTGAAAGCCCAATGAATATGTGAGGAAAAAAGACCGAATCTCCTTAGACCAATGTTAACCTAGATATTTTAGAATATTTATCTGAATAAGAGATAATTCCACAAGAAATTATGTTGTCAGCATCAAGATCAACATCATCATCATAATCTTTTCCCAGCTACTTGAAAAGCAGACAACTGATATATCCCATCGCGCCATCAAACAATGCTTTATAAATCCTATTCTGTTGATCATTCTCATCTAAGTTACATGCATTGTTTGAAATATTGGTATCGCGTTACGTATCACACCCTTGGGATATGGATACATATCGGTTATCGCATGGGATATATCAGTTGTATCACGTAATGTATCGTTGTTGTTGGAAACATAGGGAAACATTGGGAAATTGGTCGAATTTTTCAATGGAACTTCAGTTGTTGTTAAAAAAGACATCAATACACACTTATAAATCAAAACATTACAAAAAAACAAGTGCATCTAATAGGTTCTCTTTGTATGGGGTCCTAATCTATACGCTGTCTAACTGAATTGATGTTATCGCATGGGATATATCGGTTGTATCACGTAATGTATCATTGTTGTTGGAAACATGGGGAAACATTGGGAAATTGGTTGAATTTTTCAATGGAACTTCAGTTGTTGTTAAAAAAGACATTACACACTTATAAATCAAAACATTACACACAAAAAATAAATAAATAAAAAACAAGTGCATATAATAGGTTTTATTTGTATGAGATCTTAATCTATACATTGTGGAACTGAATTGATGCAAGAATATTCAAAGTCTATTCATATAATTTATAAATGTAAGAAGACGTGTGGAAACACAAGCACTACATTCAAAAGCAAAAGAAGAATCACTAGATAAGGTTACTTACATGTTTGATTTTATGTTTGGACACAAAGATTGCAACCGACTTATAAGAAATTGGGAAATTTTGATTTTTTTCAATTTTCCACAACTCGGCCCCTCTCCTCCAAATCTCGAAATCGAAGCTTCCAATCCATGATTTTCATGCCAAACATGAAAACCATGGATCTGTAACAATTTGACACTAATTTAACATGATTTACAGGAGGAAAAATAAAAAAAAATTAAAAAAAAAAGGATCAAAAATCTAAAATGCTCACCAGATCGAACATGTGGGATATATCCCATTACTTGTGCATTTCGTATCGCACAGGTGGTATACAAGATATATCGTGGGACATATCGGTCGATATCGTTGATACTTAAAACACTGGTTACACGTATGTATATAGGGAACATTCACTAGATTTGAAATTTTGGCACCTCTAGGAAGAGGGGGAAAAAAAAAAGAATTCAAATTTTGGCAATGTGTTTGGAAGCACCATCAGATCATTGCAACAATTAGTTCAATAATGTAAATATGACTAAATTGCAATTACCTTCCATAATATACATGATGAGGAACTAAGATCCAAATTGCAATTAAGTTTCAAGTTAGACCTGAAAGTAATTAAATTGCAATATGAAGGTTGCTTCCTCACAATGAATACAAACAGGCGTAATTACATTTTGGCCATTTGCACTTATTAAACTACTTAATGTAATTCTATTCAACAGCACATCCAACTACCACCTCAAACTTTGTCCGAGACAAAAAGTCACTCAACAGAAAAGGTATGTCAAGCTTTGATTCATAATATGATGATATCCAAATACAGTCCATAATTCTATTAAATATCAGAGGTTTTATTCAGTTGGTTTCAGATTGGTGGGGAGATTTCCATGTTGCAGGTTTTGCAGGACATAGGCTATGCAGCAAATTCAGAATGCTGGAGGAGAGGACAAGTTAAAGCAGTGGAAACAGGAAGTGTTTTTCAAAAGGGTTTCGGAAACGGAATCGATTACGGCAGAGTTGCAAGCGATAGATGTTGCAGCTGAAGATGGCATCATGTCGACTGAGATTCTATCCAAAAGAATTCAACTTATTCAGTCTTTGTCTGACAGGGTGCTTGAGAATGAAATTGCCTGGAAGCAAAGGTCTCGTGCCAAGTGGCTAAAGAAGGGGGATAGACACTCAAAATATTTCCACAGTATAGCCAGTACGCACGCCAGAAAAAACAGGATCAGCAACATAACAATGAATGGTCGTTTTATTGAAGATAAGATGAAATTGTGGAGGAAGCTATAGCTCATTTCAGCTCCTTGCTAAGGGAAGATCAGTGGGATAGACGGCTGCTGGACCACCTTCAGATGGACAGTCTGTCAGCTGAAGACATCAAATCCTTAGAAGCTCCTTTCAGTGTGAAAGAAGTGAGGCTAACGGCTTCCCCATTTGCTTCTATATTACTTTCTGGGAAGTGATGAAAGAAGATATTATGCTCTTCTACAACGAGTTCCATGATAGGGGCAGACTGTCTAAAGGCTTGGGGGCCTCCTTTATAGCGTTAATCCCAAAAGTATCAGGGTGCAAGCTCTTTCAAAGATTTCGGGTCTATAAGTCTATTAGGGGGTCCGTATAAAATCTTGGCAAAAGTCATGGCTTCCCGCTTGAAGAAGGTTATTGGGAATCTTATTTCAGGTCACCAGAGGGCGTTTATTCCGGGGAGGCAGATTATCGATTGTGCTCTCATAGCAAACGAATGCTTGGACTCTAGCCACAAAGATGGTTCGAAGTCTATTTGTTGTAAACATGATATTGAAAAGGCTTACGATCATGTGGACTGGGATTTCTTGCAATACATGATGAGGTGGATGGGTTTTGGAGACAAATGGAGAGGGTGGATTGGAGAGTGTCTAGGGTTGGCCTATTTCTCCATTCTTCTTAATGGGACTCCGAAAGGTTTCTTTAAGAGCTCCAGAGGCATTCGCCAGGGCAACCCTCTGTCCCCTTTCCTCTTCCTTTTAGTGGGGGAGGCCTTTTCCAGAATGATCCAGGCAGGACAGGAGGCAGGGATTTTAGGCAGTATCAGAGTGAGAGGTTTGCCAACCCCGATATCTCATATTCAATACGCAGATGATACGCTGATTTTTAGCGAAGCAGATCCAGTCAAGGTAGTTAACCTGCGCACTACAATTTGTTGTTTTGAGGCTGTGTCGGGGTTAAGGGTAAACATGGCAAAATCTAAGATGTTTGGGGTTAGATTGAAGGAAGAGGAGGTTAGTAACTTTGCGGAATCCGTTGGGTGCTCTTCGATTTCACTCCCGACTTCCTTTGTTGGTCTCCCATTATGATTGGGCACGCCTCCTAAATCCCTATGGGATAAGGTCATTAATAGGTTCGAAAGTTATCTGGCAAGATGGAAATGTAAATATCTTTCTTTGGGAGGTCGTCTCACTCTTATTAAGGCAGCCCTCTCAAATTTGCCTTTATATTATATGTCCCTATTCAGATGCCCAGCTTCAGTTTTGGGTAGTCTAGAAAGATTAAGACGAGACTTCCTTTGGCATGGCAAGGAAGAGAAGAAGAAGCTTCATCTTGTTCAATGGCTCCAGGTTTGCAAGTAGTTCAAAGAAGGTGAAGCGGGGATTAAAGATCTCAAGAAAATGAATAGGGCTCTTCTAAGGAAGTGGATTTGGAGACTTGAGTTGGAAGATGATAGTCTTTGGAATAAGATTATCAAAGGGAAATACGGCAGGTCAATCGGTGGTTGGTGGACCAAGGATTCTTCTCTCTATAGGGCCTCGGCTCTTTGGAAAGGGATCTTATCTCTGAAGATGGAAGTGTTCAAAGGTATCGGTTTCGTTCTAGGGAAAGGAGACAACATCCGGTTTTGGGAAGATGTTTGGGTGGAAGAAGTGTCTTTGAAAGAAGATTTCCCGAATATTTTTTGTCTCGCCCCCAATCCAGCTATCTTTGTTGTAAGTTGCTTCTCAATCTCGGCTAAGAAAATTGAGCGGAATGTGGCCTGTAGGAGAAACCTCCACAAATGGGAGGTCGAAGAGTATGTGGGGCTCCTTGAGCGTATTTATAGGGGCATGCCAGATATTCATTCTTCAGATAGATTATAATGGAAGGCAGACAAGTCCAGCATGTTCACTGTCAAATCGCTTTACGATTTGTTGGACCATGAGCTGGCCCCATACGATGATCATCCGTCTTACCATATTTGGAAATACTCGGTTCCGCCTAAATACGCTTCCTTTGGGTGGTTGGTGGGAAACAAGAAGATTCTTACGGAGGATAATTTGAGAAAAAGAGGGATGCCCATAGTTAATGTTTGTCTCTGCTATATGAAGAACGAAGAATCTATCGATCATCTGCTTCTTTCCTGTCCGTTTATCACTCGGATTTGGTCAGAATTCCTCAAGCACTTCAATATTCAGTGGTGTTTTCCTAACTCTGTGACCCATCTTCTAAAAGTCTGGCATGGGGTTAGATTGGGTAAGCAAAAGACGCGCTTGTGGATAATGGCAATTGTTGCAATCTGGTGGTTGGTCTGGGAAGAAAAAACAGTAGATGTTTCAGGGATACCTCAAACTCGGAAGTGGCTATTGCTAGTAAGGCAAAGCGGTTAATGATATAATGGGCTGTTTATGTAGTGAGTCTTAAGGAGTGTGATTTTCTTTTTTTTGGAGTCTAGTTGAGATTGCTTCCTCGGCAATCTCTCTCCTCTCCTTTTTTTGTATTCCTTTCTTTTGTAATATATATCATGATCTTTCAAAAAAAAAAAACATACAGTCCATATCTGCTCATCGCTTTGCAATAGTCAAAGAAAATATAAACTTATTTGGCTCAGAATGTGAACAAAAAAGAAAATAAATATCAGGAAATCATTTTTTTTTATATAAGAAAAACTTGGAAGGGTAGTACATCCTAAACCAAAGAAATCATAATAATTATAAGAAAAATAATAATAAAGTGTTTGAGCATAAGAGCAACTAACTGACCATTGGACAAAACACATAGAAACACACAAGAAACCAAGCAGCATTACCTATATATGGAGCAGTAAATTGAATGATGAAAAAGGCTAACAAATCAACCAGGGAGATCAAACTCCACTCAAGTAATGCACCTGCACAAACAAACAGTGAACTGCATGATTGGAAGTGCAGAACTAGCATAAAAATAAGACATTTAAATTCTTACATACACCCATATAAAAGCAAACTACCATAAGAGTTAAGCACAAAAAAATTTAAAAAAAAAAAAAAAGCTGTCAGCAAGAATGACAAACAATCACAATTCGAAAGTGATGCAGCCAAATCCCCAGCCCACACATTAGGAGACACGAAATGGGCCCCACTTGTTCACATGTATGATGTATCCAGTGTGCTCAGGAACAGTTTAAGAGCTAAAATAGCATGTGTATGCAGAAAATAACTTGCATATTGGCAGGATATGCACAACTGTATAGGTGGTGCATAAAGCTGTACACACAGTCATACGGCTGTGTATACAATCCTGATAACGTCATGCATTCGAAAGTCTTTTGCTTGTTTGCTGCCAATTCTATATAGTCTGGCTTCAAACGTCTTTCTTTATTTCTTGTTATTGATTTTAGAATGTCCATATTTTAGTGTCTTACGAAAGAGTTGTTTCTAAATAGGAAACTACAGACAGCAATATAATAAGTATAGGAGAGGTGATGATTTTGAATAAAGACTTTTGCTTCTTTTTCTTTTTCTTTTTTTTCTATTTTTGGGTGTTGATGTGGGGAATTGATTTACTTCTTATTCTTTGGTAATGAGTGTGACTTTATGATGCGGACACCAAGCCATTCAAAGTATATCAACGTAGGAGGCGTGCATTACCCGTGTCAATGTGGTTAGATGACTGATACGGGTCGGGTCTCTAGAGATTGAAGACCTTACACATGTGTTCATGACATGTGTAAGTTGCTTAGAGGAGACATTTGGACCATTGGATCGCGAGGATGGTGTGATCGGACCGTTGGATCGTCACGGCCCACCTTCATTACACTACCTTCACGGCACTATCATCGGGGCCCATCGGGCATCTTAAATTTACATTTAGTTTATGAACATTTTAGTTAATTAAGTTTTGAGACAGTTTGTGCACAATTTTGTGCAAATTTCTTTTTTTTGAAACTTTTTTTAACTAGGGATATTTTGGTAATTGCATGTAATTACGATTTTATAAGGGTTGCCCTAAACCCATAGCATGTTATGTGATGTTTTATGAAAAAGAAAAAAGAGCTTTTTGCTTTTGACGATCTCGTCTTCGACTTCCAGTGATTGGAAGAGGGCGTGAGGCCCAGGTAAACGATTTCTCATCCCCTACTTCTTTCTCCTTCTCTCTTTTCTCAAGGTATTCTTTTCTTTAACCTCATTCTCTTCTTTTTCTCCTAATCTCAAAAGATTTTCATTCCCTTTTCATCCCCACATAAAACCCATCACCCAAATCTATATTTAAAGAACCACCATTTTTTTTTTCTCTGAACTTTCCAGATTTCCAATCCAGGAAATTTCTATTTTTCTGGATTAGAAAATTCACTTGGATCGTTAGACGGACCCATTGCAAGACGAAAGTTCTATCTTTCGCCGGATCCAATTAAATTCCGATTTTAAGATTCAATACTTCGTGTTTGTGATGGATGGCCCTAATCAATGCTATGTTGCCCTTATTTCCTTCTTGTGTTTATGATGTATAAATCAAGCTGATATTTATTTGTTTTTAAGATTGCATGAATCTGCCCCTCTTAAATAGCATGCTCGTTTAAGGTTAGATAAGGCTGTCCTACATCACTTTAGCTTCTTGGGATGATCTTTGTTGCAAGAATTTGTTTCTTTTATGGTAATTCCTGCTGCAAAAAGATCTGGTATGTATGGTTTTAATTCTTGCAACTGATTCTCATTGAATCTAGTTTGCATTAAGAAGTGTTGACAGACTATCAATAAGGAACTATGGGGCACTGAGCTCAGCCAATGTACAATTTGCGGAGGCCAATGATTCCCTGCATTTGGAGACCATTGTTTAGTGATCCATACCATAGATCTGACATGGGCCCACAATGGATGGAGAATGCCCCATAAACATTCCAAATTGAAAGATACTAACCCATCAATCATGAGCCTATCTTCAATTGAACTCGGGCCACTAATTTTTTTCTTGCCTATCTATTTGCACGCTGAAGATTGATGATCTAGGAAGTTGCATTGATTTTCCATAAGAAGCATGAAATCATAATCTCTATGATTTAAGATATTGCATTGGTTTCAGACTTGCAGTGAAGAGCATGAAATCTAAGTTCTACAACAAGCACTTTATAGATTACAAATTCACACATGCATGCTCACATGCAGAATTGCATATAGTGAATAGCACATGCAATGCAAAACTGAAATAAGAGATGGAAATGCAAACCAGACTCAAGTTGAGCAAACTGATTTTTGGGCCAGGGAACGTTCACTGTGGTCCTACCTAATGAATGTCTCAGATCCAACATATGTGTGACGTGTGCCATGTCGGCACAGGTCCTGTGAGGCATGTTTGTGTGTGTGTGTGTGTGTGTGTGTGTGTGTGAGAGAGAGAGAGAGGGAGGGATAAGTGGAAAGGAGGGAGTGGGATGAGTCAGCATCTATCCTTTATTAGGAAATTACATAAAGTCCCTATTAAAGCACTACTCCCATAGATAATGATTCAACTAAGCCATGTCCCAATTGATTGGGGCCAGCTACACAAATCTTGTCTGCCATTCCACTATCAAAGAGTGAAATGTCAGGTTGTCGGGATTCATGATAAAATTTGCGGCCAAAGTTTAACACCAGCTGCCAATCAGACCTCCCCCTTTATCTAGGCTTTGGAACAGCAATGAGAGTGCAGAACTCCCACTAGTGAAGTTTCTAGGTTACATGGTTCTAAAAGCTTAATATGAAAGGGCATTTTCAGAAAAAAGACAACACCAAGCTTTTTAAGTACACAGTGTAGATATATCAACTGCATAAGCACAATATATCAACTATTAATCAATCATGCATGATGTCTAACCTCATAAATTGAACCTCCCAAATTCAATCTTGAAATATATAGAGCTAGTCACTTAGAAGCCGAAAAACCCATTGATTGTAATAAACCTAAGTAACATGCTATTAGATATCATAATCAACCTATGGAATAGTCTATTACATGCAGATAAAGGAGGGTTGCATCAGGTCAGCAGCCGTTGTCAAACTTTTGCCATAACTTTCATCATGAATCCAGACAATATGACTTCCCAAACTCATGATCGGGGGTGTTATGGCCCATATAGAGCGGAATGGAGGAAAAAGGTTTAATGTAGCTAACCCTGGTTACTTAGGATAACACTTTAGATGATGATTATGACAACTAAGAATCCAAACAGAACCAACAGTACCACAATTTAGTGTGAGTTTGAGTGCTCAATTGAACTGAATTTCCATAAGGCAAATCAACAAAGAGGAAAGCACCACAGTGCATGTGGCACCATTTTAATTAGGGCCCGTTTGGACGGGTGGATTGGAAGGGATTGAATGGTATTAGGGTGGATGGCATGGATTTCAAGGCAATGATGGCGTTGTCAGTGGATTGTCTTAAGATCCATGGGATTGCTATATCCCGGGATTGCTATATTGAGTCTGTTTGGCACGCCCAGCCAATCCCAGGATTAAACCTTCCCATCCCTTCCAATCCCTCGAACCAAACACGTCACAGACAAATTTGAACAGATTATGGTGGATTGGATGGGATTTAAAGGTAATGATGGTGTTGTCAGTGGATTGTCTTAAGATCCATGGGATTGCTATATCCCGGGATCAGATCACCCAGTCTGTTTGGCACGCCCGGCCAATCCCGGGATTTAACTTCCAATCCCTTCCAATACCATTCAAGCCCTTCCAATCCGCCCGGCCAAACGGACCCTTAGAGGTATTCTAGAATACTCTGGCTGAGAATCTGTCCAGTACAGTTTAGGTTTTCAGTTTGCACAAGTAGGGCCAATGATTCAGTTATCCAAGACGCTGAAATTATGAGCCCCACCATGGACAGCCACCGCACCAAAAAATATCCCAGATGGAAAAACCCTAGCCACTCAATAGGTGGCCGATATCGACGGTTAAGAAAGAAAACCAAACAACTATTCATGTTTAAAAAATCAAGGAAAAATATTCTATATCGACGATCTTCCAATCTGGGGCACTTTGGTGAATGGACCATCTAGAGTGAGGTCCATCATAACAAGTGTTGAGATCACTGAACCATGGGCCACACTCATTCAAACCGAAAGCCAAGCATGCTGTACAGTGTACAGCCCTAGAATTGTATAATACCTCTTTTAATTAATAAAGAGGATCGAACTTCATGATTGACTCCAATTTATTGTAAAGGCAATTTGGAGGCCATACTGTTGTTACAAACAGATGTTTGGCTAGCCCCACATAGGTAATGACCACTTTATTAACTAGAGTTATTACAATTCATTCCAACTGAGCATCCAAACACACCGTTAGTGAGTAATTTAAAATTTTAAAAGAACTTCAAGATTGGCTCAAAAATATTATAAGGGAAATTTGGAGGCCATACTGTCATTACAAACAGATGTTTGGCTAGCTCCACATTGGTAATTACCACTTCATTAACTTGAGTTATTACAATTCATTCCAACTGAGCATCCAAACACACCTTAATAAGTAATAAAAACTTTTTAAAAAAAATAATAATAATAATAATCCTAAACTTCCGCCAACTTCACTAAATTTTGTCTAATCACTCGCCTCAAATCCAATAATCAAATTTTTCAGTAATAGAATTAGATGCAAACGATTTGATTATCAATAAAAACACAATAAACGAAATCCAAAGAAAAATGAAAGCATACCTATTAGAAGTAGCAGAGGCAAGACAAACCCACCAAGGAAACTCCCCATTAAGGCCTCCCTTCCGCCCTTTTCTCCCAATAAATGACTACCCTTGGATGACAAATTGCGAAAATGACCGGAATCCGTTGATGGGTTTTCCAATTTCCAACAAGAGAAGAAAACCCATTTCGGGAAAACGCTCGAATCTTTCTAGGAACTAGAGATTGGAGCGAAAAAGATGGGTTTCTTCTAAGGAGGGCTTCTGTTTTGCTGCATGTGATTTGAAACGGAATTCTGCTGCAATGGTATGAAACTGTGGGTGATTTGGAATTTGAAATCTGATGATTAGTTGGAAAAACAGAAATGAGATTGGAGTGTAGGAAATCGGGACAAGAATTTCGAGATTTGAGATTTAGTAGGCCGGCTTTTACGGTATTTAGAGTTTCTTTTCCTTGACCAACCTGCGTCTGTGCTGTTTTTTCTTGTTACGAAAGAAGGAAAAACAGTGATCGAGTTCGGACGCTGATTGTATTCTGACCGGTCAGTCGCGACCTCCCTATTGGTCGGTGCTGGAACTGCTCTGTGGACCACCTTGATGTATTTGTTTCATCCACGCCGCCCATACATTTTTTCCAGATCATTTTATGGTATGAACTACGAATAAGGCAGTTCTAAGTCACAGGTGGACTACACAACAGGAAACAGTGGTAAATGAACGTCCACCGTTAAAATCCGCTTGAGAACCACATGTTTTTGATAAGGAGACCCTTCATCAAGGTTTTTACGGCAAATAAACATTGTAGTGGACCTTAGGAAGTTTTTAATGTGGGAGTTTAATAACCATTTTTTTTCTTGTGGTGTGGTCCATATGGGATTTGGATCCACCTCGTTTTCGAGTGCATGCCATTGAAGAAACACATACATCATCGTGGGTCCCACAGAGCACCGACCTGTAACTGAGGCTGCTACTGGCAGGATCAGTACGCAATCCGCGTTCGTGGAGTTCAAGTTCTGTTTGGCTCGAGGGTGTATTCGTCATTTTGAGTCCTGGCGGCCCTGTCTGCTGTGAGTTCGTGGGGCCCACTTGCCATCGTGGCAGGTTTGAGATCCCAACCTATCCTCAAGTAGCCCCATGTCATTTTATGCATCCTTGGCTAAAATCGGACCGACATGCTAGCAGAATCAGTCACACGTGTGAAGATTCTGATCAACGGTCCATGTTCAACGTGCATACAGTGCGAGGCCAGCCTTTTGGCCTGGAATCCTATGTAACACCTAGCTGCGTAAAACACCCAAGCCTGTGGGGCCCACCGTGTACTATATGAAAAAAGATCGGCCCGATAAAAACCTCTTATGGGCCACACCAATTGGAAAAAAATGTAAAACTGCTACTAAAATCTCAAAGTTCACACGGTGTAGCCCACACGATATTTGGATCGGGCTGATTTTCATATTTTTCACGTCATCGTTACACCTTATTAACGGCTTTGATGAAAGATACACACCATTGTAGTCCCACACACAAACCTACGGTTGGCATCCCATCCCCATTGTTTCCATTTGGGTCGCCCATCTTAGTGTTGAATCCTGCTGAAAATTTTTTCAATGCTGTAGAATTCAGTATCGAACCTGATGCACGGAGTGGATTTTACATACACAGCATGGTGGGTCCCACGAGCTTTGGCGTTGATGCAGAGGATTCTGGTCCCTGCCAAGTGAATGGTTGGTTTCATGCCCATCATGCAATCTTCGCAGGGACGCGGAGTAGATACTGACAGGTTGAGTTGCGAGTTGGCTACTGAAGTGACGTCACCAAGTTCTGTATGGCTCATCAACATGTATGTTGATATGTGTTGTATCCACACCATACATCCACTTTCAGATATCATTTTAGGGTATGAGACAAAGAATGAGTCAGATAAAAGCTGCAGCGGACCCACCACAGAAAACAGTGGGAAGAGTGATTCCCACCGTTAAAACTATTTTAAGGCCCCATAATGTTTATTTGAAGTCCAACTTATTCATGAGCTTTTTATAATAAAAAAAACATCAAAGAAGGAAAACATAAATACAGCTTGATCTAAAACTTTTGTGGCCTTTAGAAGTTTTCACCGGTGGGTGTCACTCTCCCACTGTTTTCGGTGTTGCAGTCAACCGGAGCTTTGGATTTTAACTCATTCCTTAGATATTGCCGTAAAATGATCTCTCCGAATTGATGGAAAGTTTGGATACCCAACCGGAGCTTTGGAGCTGGTGGTCGGTTTAACGTGTTTCATCCATTCCGTTCATCCATTTTTAAAGATCATTTTGCCGTACCAAAAATGGGAGGGACATCTCCAAATTGATGGAAAAAAAAAGTGAGTGGATTTAAATCCTCCTAAGGCCCGATTTAACATTTGACATCCAATCCGTTGGGTTATAAAACCCAGATGATGGATAAAACAAATATCAACTTCATCCAATACGTCGCTGCGAAGTTCATTAAACACTGTTTCCTGGTGGTCCACTTGAGACTAATCCGCGCCCTAAAATGATCTTTAAAAATGGATGAATGGTACATACATCATCAGCTCCGGGGCTGATGTCAGGGGGAGTAGCCAATCCGCGTCCATACACAACATACATCATGTGGGGGCCATGGAACTTGGTTACGTCGCTGCTCAACTTGGCAGTAGCTAATCCGCGCCCGATTGGCTGGTGTACGACACATCAGCTACGGTGTAGATACGTGTCCTGCGCCGACGCTCCTCCAGCTCCGAGTTGTACGAACGGTTCAAAGGAGATCAAAGTTACGTGCCCTACAACGATGTATTTATTATACGCGGGAACGGATTGGCTACTACCCTGCCACCGGCCAATGGCTCATGGTCGGTGCTCCGTGGGCCCCACCATGACGTATATGTATCATCCATGCCGTCCGTTTAATTTTCAGATCGTTTTACAGTATGGAACAAAAAATTAGTTATATCACAATCTCAAGTGGACCATATTACAAGAAACAGTGTTGAATGAGCATGGGCCGGTATAAACACATTGGATGTCAAATAAACAGTACAGTGGGCCTTAGGGGGATTTTAATGGTGGATATCTAATCATTATTATTTTCCTGTGATGTAGTCCAACTGATATTTATATCCTTCTAATTTTTTAGATGAAGCACTAAAATAATCTTTAAAAATGGATGAAGGGAATGGATGAAACACATACATCATGGAGGGGCCCACAGAGCACTGGCCTGGTGATAGGGGAGTAGCCAATCCGTTTCCATTATATGCATACTGTTCATCCATTTGTTGAGATCATTTTAGATAATTAAACAAAAAATGAATCATGTCCAAAGCTCAAATGGACCACACTAAAAATAGCAGCCAGGATGATGATTGTCACCCTTAAAAAATTGGTAGGGCTCACCGTAACGTTTATTTTCCATCCAATTTGTTAATAAAGTCAAAAATATATGGATGAAGAGCAAAAACAAATTTCATATTGATCTGAAACTACTGTGACCAACTCAACTCAAATCAGCTGGACTCGATTTCAGCCGAATCGACTCAGCCATCAACCCGACCAACCTCTCCTTCTTCTTCCTCTTTTCTTTCCCCATTTCCTTCTTCCTGGCTCTTCCCTAACTCCGAGAACTGACAACGAAATGACCAGCAACTTGTTGGAGTTTGGTCAGTCCAGCGAGCTGGTGCAACCCCAAACTCGGCTTGGTTTTAAGTTGGTGCAACGTGCACCACCTCTCTCTCTTTCTTCTTCTCTTTCATTTCTCTACTCCCTGGATCTCTCTCTCATTCCCATTTCTTTCTTCTTCTTTTCTTCCCTCCTTCGGCTGTTGGAAGCGTCCAGTAATGGGCACAGCAAATCACGGCCTAACTTAGCCCAGATTCGGCTTGGGTCGAGATGTTGTCGCGCAGGGCTGACGCTCACCCTCTCTTTGATTCTTTCTTCTTTCTCTCTTTCTTTCTTCCTTCGTTTCCTTCTCTATTTCCCTGCCAACCATGGTAGCTGGAGCGAGTCTGGACTCAGCTCCGACTCGCCAAACTCAGCCCATGCCCGAGAACAGCCCGGTGTGGTAACAGACAAGGAGAAGAGCGAGGACGGCGTCCTCATTCTCATTCTCTCTCTCGTTTTCTTTCTTCCCTTCTTTCTCAGCTTTCACCAAGCTCTGAAACCAGTCCTGACCATCCGGCTCAGACCGAACTCGGACGAAATTTGATGTAGAGCAGCTTGCTCCACTGAGGAAGAAGGCTTGGGCGATCATGGCAGATTTCCACTAAAGGGGTTTTCTTCAAATCCAATCCTAGTGGAAGCTCTGGATTGGTGTTGGGGAGTTTTTGGAATGCGGGTTTTGAAACGTGAAGGAGGTTCATGTGGTGGTTTGGAATGAAGAAGGGAAACTGCCAGGTATTGGATCCCTTTACTTTCTTATCGCAAAGCCCTAACGACGGACGACTAAGATTACTTGAGAGTGGAGGGCTGAGATGGTAAGGGAGAGGTTTCACACGGATTGCCCTTATGACAAGGAGGACAGTTTCCATTTTTGGAAATATTGGTTTTGTAGGGTCTGTTTGCACCGTAAACTATGTGCACACGCTTTCCCGTCTACACGTGAAGCCAACTAGGTTTTGGTCAGCTATACCAGCTGGACCAGATAGACGGTTTAGATTGTCCAGATGGACAGTGTGGGTGGGCCATGGATTAAGAAAACGGACGCTCATCCGCCGGTTGGTAAAGACAGAGGGAGAGAGAGAAAACTCCCTTTATTTGGAAATAGCGGGTCAGCGCAGTTTGACCGGCCTAGCCCGTCTGGTGCACATCTGGTCCACGTGCTTTTGGTGCACCTCCATGCTGACGTGGACCCTGCTGTGATGGGGTCCCTCAATCCACACCGTCCACTCGCCTTACCAAGTTAAGCCGAAGCCCACCCAAAATAATGGGTCAGATCAAAAATTCAGGTGGGCCATACCTAGAGATCTCACAATCAATTGTTGATTCCTGCTAATATAATGGTTGGATTCAATAATCACCTATCCAATGGGTTCTAAGGGCCCAAAGACTATCCACCTAATGATTTATGGTGGGATTTAGGATCTCATCCTTACAATATAGCTGTATGTCATTCATAGCCTATTTCAAAGGCCGATGATTAACGGATTCAATGATCTAGCACTATAGGCTACTAGTGGACAGTTAGGTTCACTTAATGAGGAGGTTAGGTTCTAAAAATAGGTCTTTCATGTAATGTGATGGCCCACTCTTGTTGTAATCCATGAATGGATGGTTGTAGATCGCTTTTAATGGTTAGACTTAAACTAGAGTGAAAGTGGGTCTGCAGATGAGTCTAGTTCGTGTTCGTATAAGTCTAGTTCTCGTGGTAATACCCGAGTACTGAAAACATGGGGCGTTACAATCTACCCCCCTTAAAGAGAATTTCGCCCCCGAAATTTAGCATTTCCCCTATGAATGTGGACGACAATCTATCTTATAGTGTCCGTATGCATCTGCTAGTTCTCCGTCCTAAGTTTATTTCTATAAGCAAGCGCTCATGACTCGCTACTAGAGCGAGGGTCATTACATTCTACCCCCCTTAAAGAAGGCCTTATCTTCAGGATTTGTTAATGCTCTTCCTAGTTATTACTGTTACTCGTAGGAGGTTTATCCTAGTGGAGTACACTGTCCCATTTACGTTTAAGTGTGAAATCGCAACGGGCTAAAATTGCCACAATCCTCTATGGTCTAGCAGATCAAGCGATGCGTATGGGTTTTACTAAAAGTCAGGAACTATTCTAGTATCAACCAAATCTAGGGAATTATTCTAATGCCTATCAACATCAGAATTTATTTTAAGATTTACTAAAATTTCAAGCTCGTTTAGGTGGCTAATAATGTTATCTCATCTTTCTTTTTATTTTCCTTTACTTTGAATGATAGTTCCCCACTGTCTAAAGTACAATATAATTTTTCAGTGCCCGAGCTGTCACGAGTAGATGGTTGTAGTGGGTTCGAGCTCGATACATCGATCATCTGCCTACGTATAGCAGAAGATTTACTGTATCAATTCATAATCCTACTAAATCTCGATCCTTTGCTTGATCAGGGCATTAAGATCATTGAGACTTGGTAGGACTTAGAATTTAGGTCAAAGCGTGTACTCATTGGATAAACATGATTCCATCAATCCATGACCCCGATTACTCTAAGCTCATGAGAATTATCATTTGACCATTTATTTTCATAACAAATAAGACTATATGGCCCATTACGCTTCCAATGCGCACTCTAATTGTTTAACCACAAAATCTTAGGACCAAGGTTTCTACATGAAATCAAAGTTTGAAATTTTCAAGTTCACCTAGAATTCCAAACCTAGTCCCGATATGCTTAGCCCATGGTTGAAAATTTACTTAAGATTTTATAAGTTCCCCCCTGACTGATCTTTACATGCTGATGGGAAATGTTATATCTAAGTAAAAGACATATTAGGCAATTCAAACTACATTCATAGTAAGATTTCTTAAGTTCGGGGAGTGCTTATGCTCAATCCTATGTACGATCTAGGGGGTAAAGAATTTCCTATGAAGTCTGAGTTTGTTCGATTCACTGGTTATCGTGACAATGTTGTTTCTACTAAGAGATTCTCAAAAACGTTCAATTTCTAGATACCTAAGGATTATTCATTAAGAGTCAAGCTTAAGGAACATTCTAATCCAACCTCAGACACATCATAGTGGGTACTTGTCCTCCCACAATACACGAGTTTAATTCCTAAATGATAATTCTAATAGCTTTCGAGGGAACTAAAGTTTATGTTCCTAAGTTCAAATGATCGGACTTAAAATGTCCGAGGGTTCTAAATTCATTTCTAAGTTCTTTGGTCATCCAAACAAGTTTCTAGGGGCCTAAAATTCTGAGTCCCTATATCCTCAATTTCTCCTAGCTGCAGGGAAAATTCATATAAGTCCAAATGGTTATTCTAATAATTTCTAAAGGAACCTAAGTTTATTTATAAGTTCAAATAGTAGTTTTGGTGGTTTACATGGGAACCAAAGTTCTTGTTTCTAAGTTCAAATATCTGAACCCAAATGTTCAAAGGGGCCTAAATTCATTTATAGGTTCTACGATCATCCAAACAATTTTCTAAGGGCCTATAATTTGAATTTCTAGATTCTAATTCTAAGGGATTTCTACATAAGTTAACATCCAAAGGTCTAACCTAAAATTCTCAAGGGAGTCTAAAGTTTTGAAGTTTCTACGTTTTCAATTTATTCTAAGGGAATTCTACTTAAGTTCAAATGACAAATCCTGAAATGTTCAAAGAGGCCTAACTTTATTCCCAAGTTCTTCAGTCCTCCAGACAACTTCTAGGGAGCCTAAGTTTGGATTTCTACATCCCCAAAATTTTCCTAAAGCTAGGGAAGATTCACCTAAATTCAAATTTCTAATTTCAAGCATCCTAACTTGAGACATTTAAGGCTTGTATAAGATCATTTCCAAAGACCTAGTTTGTCCAAACTATGCTCTGATACCAACTGTAACGCCCCGACTTTTCAGGACCCGAGTATATGACCCATTTCCCAAAAATCCGAGTGTTAACCTTAAAGGATGGTCAAATTCAATAGATAATATTTTTCTTTTATCAGAGTTAACAGATGAGTGTAGGATGGACAAATCAACATAAAGGAAAATTTGCATTTACATTTGAAATATACGAGAGCTGCCCATAATGACTTATACAAACCAATGTCTTGACGTTAACACTTACAAGATTTACATACATGAGAAATATAGAAGAAATATATAACGAAGCTGCAAGGTCGCGCAGCTTCCTTGACAGGTACTACCACGCATCCTTGACCATCATAACGGCTCCTCATCAGTCTGAACTTGCATGTCACTTAAGCCACTAGTACGATTGTATATTTGATGGATGAGTGGCCAACTCAATGTGAATTTTCTTCAAGATTACACACCACCGCATTAGGTAAGAAATAGTATATAACATCCAGACAACCAAAATAAAGTAAATGCAGTCTTATTATATGAATGGATGCGTGAATGTAATCATTGTCTCAAGTAAAACATCCAGACGGACATTGGGCTCATCGCCCATACAATCATCGACCCAGGTAAACATCCAGACGGTCTATACCCCGGGTAAAACATTCAGACAGTCTATGCCTCGAGTAAAACATCCAAATGGGCAAATACGTATAATAACAATAGATGGTGGTCTGTGCCCCGGGTAAAACATCCAGACGAGCGATCATATATGTTACGTACAATAGCAATAGATGTTGGTCCGTGCTATGCATGTATGATTAGCCAACTCGTTATTAGTCCAATTACAACCAGCAGGTTTAATAAGCTCAAGGGCCACTACGGGGAGCTCAGAGCCCAGCGTTGGCCGACAGCTCGGGCATAGTGTCCCATGACCACTATCCCCGACCCACGAGGCTACCATCTTGGGATGTTTAATGGAAACCTGTCGACTAGTGGCAAATCATATTACAGTATATGGGGCTTACCATCGAATGGTTGCATAGTATAAAACATCGAACCCATCTAGGGCAAATACTAAAATAAAACCAAATAAGGCGAATATAAGAACTAAGCCACATAGGGCAATTATTAAAACCAAGCCACGTAGGGCCAATATCAAAACCATGCGATAAAAAAACATCCTTAAAAACCATTGGTCACAACAACCCTAGATGGTAGGCCCACATCAATGATCAATTTAAACCACCACTCAATAACCACTAGATCGAAGGTCCATTGTAACTACCATCAATTGAGTTATATCCCAAGTATGGGTGTACATTATAAGTGAGAGTTTCCCACTGATGTACCAATTTAAATCCCATAAACAATCCATAAATAATCTACAAGCATGCATAAATATACAGGATGAACATTAAGCATGTAATATAGCAATTCAATTTCGACAATTAACACATGTGATTATAAAATGGAGATATCAATTATAATAAAAATAAAAACTATGACTTAAGCTAATGGAAAAATAGAAAGCTCAAGGGGAAGAATCATCACCTTGTTTGTCGACTCGCTTTCCAATGTTATTAGGAAGAGCGCACACCCTTAAACTTAGATCCTATCACGAATTATAAGTTGTATGGTCAGATCCATGTTTTACGTACTGTTTATGGTTGAGATTATAACCTAGGGTTTGGATTACTTATTTTTAGAATTTTGGTGTAAAATTAGGATTTTCATCATAGGGTTTAGTTAAACGCTTAAATGCTAGAATTTAAATTCTAAATTATTTTTATTTTTATTATTGTACGATGGATCAATTAATATTTGTAATGGGAGTATTTATCAATCAATATTAATAATGATGACTCTCAAATTCATATTTAAATGTCCCAACATTATCTAATATTTTCTGTAATTACTAATAACCTACTAAGTAATATTAGTAATGATACTAAAATCTTCACTAATGATGATAAGGACCAATACTAACAATTATATTAACAAGAATTATACTAACCCATAAGGAAAATGATAATATTTTCTAATGATAATAGCCATAACTTTCAACAATGAATCTAGCCATGATATTAGGTACTATGACCTACCATGAGTTATGAATTTCTACAATTAAATTCATACTTTAACTTACCATTTATGTCTTAAGTATAGGCCTAGGGTTTAAGTTACTTAAGTCTAGAAATTTATCTTAGAGTTTAGGTCTAGGTTAGATTACAGGATTTAATATGCCAATTGATTGTACGATTAACCACAATTCTACTAATATTAACAATCACAAAGACCGCCATTGATACTAGTGATATATGATTATTATTAGCTCATATGACGCTAATAACCACTGTGAAAAATTCGTAGTATGCTCTTAACATCAATGCTAATCTTTAATAATGATAACATGAAACACTAATGTTTAACAATTGTAATTTATCTGTAATAACTAACATTAGTGTACGTAATTTACTAATAGTTAATAATATCTATAAAAAAAATCCTAAAATGATGTTAATAATGATAATTAAAGTAATTTAAATCTAAGAGGAAAATATGGACTAACCTTGTTGACTCGATTCGAGTCGAGTTGACTTGGCTCGACACTTCCACCAACATCTCTCCTTTTCTTTCTTTTCCTCTTCTCCTCCTTTCCTTTCTCTCTTCTTTCCACCTTGTTGGAATGCCCAGTAGAGAGCCTGGATAGACCAACTCAACTCAAATTGGTTGGACTAGGTTTCAGTCGAGTCGACTCAACCATTAACTCGACTATTGGGACTCAAATATTACGTAATTTTCCCCATTTATATCTTGGTTTTATGAACATGAATTCCCTTAATATTCTATTTTACTCATGTATGTGTTGCAATGTGAATTTAAGTGCTTTGATTGAAAAAGGTGTTAAAAGCATAAATTTGATGCTAAAAAATCACCAAGGTAAGGGATGGATCTTAGGAGACTAAGATTGAAGAATTCACATGCCAAAGATCTAAGAAAACCAAGTGAAGAATGAAGAAAATCAAAGATTTGAAGTGAAGAATCCAGAAATCGTCCTAAAAAAGTGTATTCTGAAGCTCTGAGGTCTATTTTGGAAAACTGCGCAGCAGAAACTTTATTTTAAACAAACTGTGCAGCGAGAAGTCTATTTTGGAAAACTGCGTTGAGGCGGTTTCTAGGGTTTTTTAACTTTGTACGAAAATTGGAGTTGTTTACTTATAAATAGGGCTTCCTAGGGCATTCCTAAGCATCATTAAAAGCATTCAAGAGCAAGATTTAGGGTTTTTAGAGGGTTTTTAATTTTATTAAAGTTTTATGAGTTATTTTCTTCTTTTAGATATTTTCTATTTGCATTGATTTCTTTCTTGTTGCTTTCTTTCTCTATTATAATTATATTTTTCTAAGTTCCTTCTAGCCCAAGCTAGAAGGGAAGAACATTGATTTAATGTTTTCATAGTTATGATGATTGATTATTTTAACGATGAGAAGAATAGTGTATGCATGTTATCTATTATTTAGGTTTTGTTTTTTACCCTCGTGTGAGATCCATATGTTTCCATCATATGAGATCCACATTAATGGATAGGCTTACCCTAGATCAATTAGATTTCCTAAATAGGAGAGGTTCTCAACATGTTATATTTCTTTGATTTTCATTATCTTATAGATATGAATTCTTAAAATCACTGGCGCTTGAGAATATATATCAATGGTGCAAATCCGTGATTTTCTAATCTTTTATATCATTTATTAAAATGTTTAAATTATTTTATTTTCTAATTAAGCTGGCCATAGTGCTTAGATCCTAGTTGTGATATCCAAGTCATCATGATTTTGGAACATTAACCTATGTGTGGAACTTTGAAGCTTGGATGTTGTTTTAATTCAGTTGAATTACATCCATTTAAAAATCTCAAAATCAAATCATCAGTTTAGTTTTTATTACTTAGTTGGTTTTGCATTTGATTTTCTCCTTTTGCAATTCATCTCCCTATGAGATTAACCTTGTATTCACAAGATATTACTTACGAACCTCTGCACTTGGAGGCAAGCAATCACCGACCAACCTCTCCTTCTTCTTCCTCTTTTCTTTCCCCATTTCCTTCTTCCTAGCTCTTCCCTAACTCCGAGAACCGGCAACGAAATGACCAGCAACTTGCTGGAGTTTGGTCAGTCCAGCGAGTTGGTGCAACCCCGAACTCAGCTTGGTTTTGAGTTGATGCGACGTGCACCACCTCTCTCTTTCTTCTTCTCTTTCATTTCTCTGCTCCCTGTATCTCTCTCTCATTCCCATTTCTTTCTTCTTCTTTTCTTCCCTCCTTCTGCTGTTGGAAGCGTCCAGCAATGGGCGCAGCAAATAACGGCCTAACTCGGCCCAGATTCGGCTCGGGTCGAGCTACTACCGCACAGTGCTGACACTCACCCTCTCCCTGATTCTTTCTTCTTTCCCTCTTTCTTTCTTCCTTTGTTTCCTTCTCTATTTCCCTACCAACCATGGCAGCTGGAGCGAGTTTGGACTTAGCTCTGACTTGCCAGACTTAGCCCAGGCCCGAGAACAGTCCGGTGTGGTAACAGACAGGGAGAAGAGCGAGGACAGCGTGCTCATTCTCATTCTCTTTCTCATTTTCTTTCTTCCCTTCTTTCTCAACTTTCACCAAGCTCTGAAAATGGTCCTGACCATTCGGCTCAGACCGAACTCGGTCGAAATTGGATGTAGAGCAGCTTGTTCCATTGAGGAAGAAGGCTTGGACGATCATGATAGATTTTTATTGGAGGGGTTTTCTTCAAATCCGATCCTAGTGGAAGCTCTTGATTGGTGTTAGGGAGTTTCTGGAATGCGAGTTTTGAAATGTGAAGTAGGTTCATGTGGTGGTTTAAAATGAAGAAGGGAAACAGCCGGGTATTGGATCCCTTTACTTTCTAATTGCAAAGCCCTAATGACGGACGACTGAGATTGCTTGAGAGTGGAGGGCTTAGATGGAAAGGGAGAGGTTTCATGTGGATTGCCCTTATGACAAGGAGGACAATTTCCATTTTTGGAAATATTGGTTTTGTAGGGTCTGTTTACATCATAAACTGTGTGCACACGCTTTCCCGTCTACACGTGAAGCCAACTAGGTTTTGGTCAGCTAGACTGGATGGACGGTTTGGATTGTCTAAATGGACAGTGTGGGTGGGCCATGGATCAAGAAAATGGACGCTCGTCCGCCGGTTGGTAAAGACAGGGAGAGAGAAAACTCCCTTTATTTGGAAGTAGCGAGTTAGCGCAATCTGACCGGCCTAGCCCATCTAGTGCACACCTGGTCCACGTGCTTTTGGTGCACCTCCATGCTGACATGGACTCTGCTGTGATGGGGTCCCTCAATCCACACCGTCTACTCGCCTTGCCAGGTCATGCTGAGGCCCACCCAAAATAATAGGCCAGATCAAAAATTCAGGTGGACCATACCTAGAGATCTCACAATTAATTGTTAATTCCTACTAATATAATGGTTAGATTTGATCATCACCTATCCAATGGGTTCTAAGGGCCTAAAGACTATCCACCTAATGATTTATGGTGGGATTTAGGGTCTCATCCTTACAATATAGTTGTGTGCCATTCGTAGCCTATTTCAAAGGCCGACGATTAACGGATTCAATGATCTAACACTATAGGCTGCTAGTGGATGGTTAGGTTCACTTAATGAGGAGATCAGGTTCTAAAAATAGGTCTTTCATGTAATGCGATGGCCCACTCTTGTTGTAATCCATGAATGGATGGTTGTAGATCCATTTTAATGGTTAGACTTAAACTAGAGTGAAAGTGGGTCTATAGATGAGTCGGGTTCATGTTCATATAAGTCCAGTTCTCGTGGTAATACCCGAGTACTAAAAAACATGGGGCTAAGTTTTGGGTGATCTCATATTTGGATATGTTTTCTATTTCTTTTTCTTTTTTGAAAAACAGATGAACGGTGTGGATATAAAACTCATACATCAAAGTGGCCCCCACAATAAAGGAAACGGATTGGCTACTCCCCCTGAGTTTACTCAATATGATAAAAGTGTACTAAGTAACTCAGTACGCAATCCGATTTTCCTTACCACCAGGGTGGTCGATGCTCTATGGGCCCCACCATGATGTATGTGTTGTTAGTGATAGACGTCTTCAACCTATCAGATTGGGGGCTCGATGCTATCGAGTTTTTTTTAGATTTTTAGCCCCGGTCGTTACACAGATTCGTTTGCAGAAATGCAGATTCTAAGATTTTTGTTTCCTATTCCGGTTCTATCTGTTTCTAAAGCCATATAAAGGATTATATACGGAACTATGAGGTATTCCAAGGGAATTCTAAGGCATTCTAGGGTTTCTAAAAGGTTTGTAGGATTTCAAGGGGTGGAGAAAATATGATGTTTGAGAATTGTTTAAGTTGGTATGTAACATCTCAGAAAAATCCGTATAAAGACCCGAGTACCACCTCAGGCAGAAATCACTAAGGACCGAATTCTTTAGAAATTAGACGAAAATTAATTAAGTGCTAAACTGAATTAATCGGTAGATTAGCTTGAACAACTTTCTATACGATCTGTAAGACCCAAAACTAGTAGAATTGCTAACGCTATACTACCTAAAAACATAGGATCAATCTTAAAACTCGGTTGCTCTCAGGAGCAGCTTGAAACTGCGTTATGGACCTGGACCGCGCATTAAAAGTACGATAACTGCAGAACTATACGGTTATGACCGCCTTACTGGACTTGACAACCATCTTGGAAATCAAGTCCAGATAGTATCTAGAAACGCACAACTTGGACCCGTAGCGAAGTGTGTGAGAAACACAAATATCGTTAGAAAATGAACTCAAATTTAAGTGAATTAGGCCGTTCGCTTGTAGGCCAAATTTAAAGTTTCTAACCGTCAGAATCTGACCCAAATACACCCTCGGATCAGGAAAATTTCCCTGCACAGGTCAGTGTACTTGTGACCTTGATCGAGTGACGATGACCGTTGAACTGAAACAGGTCCTCCGCGGTCGATCTGTAAATCTGATCAGACCAAAAACTTAACCTAACATAGATCCAATGTCAAGGAACTTCCCCTGGACCGTATGCAGAAGGGGGCCCTCCAGATGAGCTCCGTTAGCCCGAAACAGCCGACTTTTGGCTATAACCTATGTATACCATGGCCCTGGGACCATTGAGCTCACTTTTGAGCCTATATAAGGCCCTTAAATCCTCTCTCCCATGCCATACGAATTTTTTAAACCCTAGGTGAGAGAAGAGAGAAAAGAGTGAGGAAAGGAGAGATAGTGAGAGAGATAGTTGCTGGGATTCTTCTCTGTCGCTCCATGGGCAGAATCGTCTCTCCCGTATCGTTATACCGGCAATTCGGGATCTAATTTTGGGTAAGAACCCCTAACCCTAATATATTTTAGGGATCCAAATAGTGTAAATGGTGAAATAGCTAACCTATTTCATACCATAAGTTGTCGTTGTGCCGTAGACAAAGAATTAGTGTTCAAACTGAGTTCGATATGAGTTAACCAGCGAAAGGTGCGAATTATAAATGTTTAGGTTATAGTTTTCAAGACTTTTAATGTTAGTTAATGATTTATGACTGACTTGATTGCTATCACATATGCTAAGATACGATGTTTTTCACGTATTACACACACACACACACACACACACACACATATATACTATGTTGATTATAATGCAATCCATGTATTTGTTGAAATGTTTAAATGAATATGGAATTTGGATTTGCGCTTTCCATGATTATTAATTGTAAGTACATGATTGTTGTATGTGTAACAACTCCTTTGTGAAAGGACTTGCCATAATATATGTTATAACCAATATATTACATGTATATTGATATGTGTAGTCTAAGTGTTTGATAAAATGCTTAAATGAGAAAACGCTTGTTAAAATGTTTTTAAAGAAGGTGTTGAGATATGATTCTCAATCACTTTATCTATAGTTACAGTTTACTTCATGCAACCTATCTTACTACTACGTGCTTTATAGATGAATTACTTACGTATGTTAACATGTACTCTATGTGTGCGTTAAAATGCTTATGTGAGATTCATATTTGAATTAGTTGTTACGTGCTATTTGGACTATCAAACATGGATGCCTATTGTGTTTGAGTATGATTGAGACTATTGCATAGTCCAAGCAATCGGTAATGATTTCCGAGTTGGTGGCCGAGGTCGCTTCGCCACACAAGACATGTTCGAGGAATCTGAGTCATACGCTGTTTGTCGACAGTGGTAAGGCCACGCAGAATATTTATGAATTCCATGTCGATCAATTCAACGTACGCTCATACCAGTCGAGCTTGTTAAGCAACCCGATTGGCCTAATGTATGTTCATCATGTATGGACGCTACTGTTTGAATCTAAGGTACCAACTTACCAATGTAAAGCCCATTTAACCTTGGTACCTCGATCCGCTAAGACTCATGAGCCGAACATGGTGGTATAGGACACCATGGTCGAACTGTCGACCTACATTGAGGTGACGAGCCTCCCCGTAGTGTCTAGTGAGCAAACCAAACTCGTGAGCCGAATACGGTGGTATAGGACACTATATTCGAGCTATCGGCCTACGCTAAGGTGACGAGCCTTCCCCGTAGTGACCTCGAGTATAAAGTAAGGCCTACGTTGAGGTGACGAGCCTCTTCATAGTGACCTGAACTTGCCTGTCCATTACTTTTAAATTAGGGGTGACGTTGCCCTATAACTTGCCTATCATATGTGATTACCTAGGATTGACAACCCTAGATGGATCATTGTTTCGGTAAATAATATAAAGGGAAGTACATTACCTTTCCAAACCTGCTATATGAATAGGTCTAATTAAAAACTTGGCTAATCACGTACATGCACCACATTTGCATGTGCCTTTGACGTTGGAGTTGAGTACAGAGGAAGGGGTACATGCCGCAATCATGAGATGATGTCGCAGAGGGAGTGCAGGTGAGGGCATGCATTATTATCGTATATTATCCTTGCATTAACCAGAGTACCCAAGAATGCTTGTTGTATTACTTTATTTTGCTTGACTGAATTGATAACAAGTTAACCTTTACCTTATAGCTCCACTGAGTTGATCACTCACTCCCACTCTGGGACGGTGTTTTAAAACATCAACAAGACTCTGTTGTAGTTGTAGGTGATGACGAGGCTTACGAGATGGAGCCTGTTTTTTTATGATGACGAGGAGGAGTTCTCTTACATACAACCCTCTAGTCGATCTATGCAGACCTGGAGTTACGTATCGGGGTTACAGGAATACTGATAAATGACATTACACTTCATCGTTGTGTATATTTTGGAACCATACTTGTAATTATTAAACCTAGTGACGTTTATACTCTGAGGACTTACAATCACTTATACGCTCTATATATTTATCACAGTCTTCCGCTTATGTAATTTAACTAACTCTGAAGTATGATACGCTGATTTGGTATAATCCCATTCATGTTTAATGCACTAATATGGACAACATTTAATCATCATTATCTATGTTGCACAAGTGATGTGTTAGAACTCGGGAGTTGGGCATCTGCTCGACCCTCAATTTTCAGGGCATTACAAGTTGGTATCAGAGCATGATTTGGATTAAACTGGACCTAGGTTATGGTTATACGACGCACACTGACGAACTTTGACTTAGGAGGGGGCGATAATATGTAGAAACAGTCCTAGGATCCCCAGTTTCGCCCATCGACGAAATTAACCGAAGTAAACTGTAGAAATCGGACCAGTAGGCATCTGTGATCATGCGAGACAATCCAAATCCTTTTCCAGACCGTCAATCGATGGATTTAGATCATAATTCAACATATTCCATACTCAAACAACCCGAAAAGCGTGAATATACGCGAAATGGGACCCAAAACGACTCAAACAGACTCGGGGGCCCAAATGGTGCAAATCGGGGGGGTCCAAAGTGGACCCCGCACACATACGACACCTCGGGGGGGATAGCATCGTCCCTGGGGTGAGTCCTCGCCCCAAGGTCCAACGATCGACAATGGCATCGCCAAATCAGCGAGGCCTTGTCAATTGCACGGACCGGGCCTGTCGGGCCGCAATGAGCCGGGCGGGCCAGCTTGCGTATAAGGCTGTGGGCCCCATGGAAACATGTGGGACCCCTTATATCCTTCCCATTTGCTCCTCTCCCTTCATTTACACCACTCTAAGCTTTTAAAATTTCTCAAATCTTCATTTTTCTCTCTCAAATCATCCCTTCAATCTCATCTTCTTCCTTTCTCTTGCACCACCTCCACCATTCTCTCAAACCATCTTCTAAAACTACCTATCTCCCTTAATCCCTCTCATTTGAGTACACAAACACTTCTTTGTGTCTCAAAAACCTCAAAGTTCAACAACCCCTTCTATCCCTCCACCTTCTGTCGCTCAAATGGCTCTTTTCAAGCCCGTGACGGCGATTTTCTCCATTTCCACACTTCTTTCCCTCATGAGGAAGAGGAGGGCTTCCATGTAGAGCTGTACATGAGCAGAGAAAACTCGGGTACTCGCTCAACTCGACTCGCTTTTACTCGACTCGTCGGTTGTTAGAGCCGAGTACGAGTACAATTTTGGTACTCGTTACTATTTCGAGTAGAGTATGAGTTGGGTAGTACTCGACTCGGTACTCAACTCGTATACTCGAATGGGTACTCGACTCGGTACTCGACCCAGGGTAGCCCTAAAACTAAAATCGCCCCCCCTCCTTGTCGCTTTCACCCTTTCGCCCGCCCGCCTAAAAGAAAACCAAAAAAATACTCCCTCCCAGCGACCAACACCCCTCCCATCGACCAGCGGTCCAGCAGTCTCTCTCTCTCTCTCTCTCTCTCTCTCTCGGATCTTGGTCGGTCCCGTCCGCCAGCCGTCCGGCCCCGTGGCCCGTCCCTCTTCTTCCCTCTCTCTCCCTCTCTCTCTCTCTCTCTCTCTCTCTCTCTCTCCCTCCTCTCTCGCTCGCTGCCTCGTCCGTCCTGCGGCTTTGTGCCCCCTGGCGTTCGATCGTTTTGAACTTTTGAGTCGTTCGACGTTGGGGCGGTCCACACGGGGCCATCCCGTGGTCCCTGCCCTGCACGGTCGCCCTTACTCAGTACCCTTGATCTTCCCTCTCTCTCTCAGGGCGCTCACATTGCCCTGTCCGACGCCCCTGTCCGCAGCTCGTCCCTTGCCTGCCCGACGCCCCTGTCAGCAGGTCGTCCCACCTCTGCCCGGTGCCCGTCCGTCCATCAGGTAAGATTAATAATTAATTTTTTAATTATTATTTTAATAGTATATAAAATAATTATTAGTTAATTTTTGTATTTTCATTTCATCCTACCTAGTGATAGACTGATAATAGATTAGTAGAGATTTGTTAATGGGTATGATATGAATGTAGGTGTAGCATACTTATGGGAGTTTAAATATAATTACTAAATTAATATTAATAATTTTAATTAGTAGACATATGTAATGTAATGTTTGATATACTAATTGAAATTTTATTTTTTGAATTGACCACAGCATAGGATCATAATTGAACCACTAATATTTTTTTAATCATTGATTTATAGCGCTAGTTTATGGACTGCTCAGATCATTCTATTGATGTAATTTTAATTATGTAGTCGATAATGGATTAATACTTTAATAGTTTAGTGACAACTATATATGTTACACATTCTATGCTCTTTCTTTAAAAAATAAACAAAAAAAAAAATTTATTGATAATCTCACTAAAAAGAGAGGTCTCAAAATTAGTATGAGAGAATATTTACAATTCCTTTAATTCTAATTGCATATCATCCATACTTCTAAATGATTTTTGGATTATGAAAACCCTTCAATGCGTCGAGTCCTCCCAATCCATGCTTAATTGGATTTGGCATTTGGGTTGAGGAATGCTTAGTGCACTCAAGTTATTACACTTAGCATTCATCTTTCAGATTGCACTTTTAATTCATTTATCGTTTGATTGTCATATTTTATTATTATTTGTATTGTTCTAGTTGTAGTATAGGATAATCAGTTGCCCATTTGAGGATTTCTATGTTGCCAGACATAGATTCAGTGTGTTCTTGGATGCATAGAAATTGCTCAAATTGTCCCTTTTTGGACAGTTCAGGGTTAGATAGATTGTAATGTCTTCATTTATTCCAATTTAAATGCATATGCCTGTTCTGGTTTCGTCTCTCCTTTTTCTCTCTGGATATATTTCATGTATTTATTTTCGTCGTCAAATGTCCACACTTTGTGTTGATGATTGACATGGGAATCAAATACAAGATTAATATATTCTGGAGAGATAAGGGGAGATGCTGCCGAAATTTCGGCGTAGCATTTAAATTGGAAAATGAAGCATTACAATCCATCTAACTTTGAATGGGTGATTGATTTAGGATTAGTAATTATGCCCCTAGCGGTCTAGCCATCTAGGACCCTATCCCCTAGGTATAGCTGTATAACATATCGAGAACTTTATTTTATAGATGACTAGTCAAGACGAAAATCCAAATACCCCTGGAATGGGTGCATCGGCCACATCTCCTCTAGTAGTAGAGGGAGACACAGACACGTCAACAAAGATGCAAAGGGAAGAAGAAGAGATCAAGAAGGTGGGATGATTTCGAAGATATGATGATTAACGGTGTATCTGACGAAGATAAAGTGTAATAACCAAAGAAAGGGTTATTCAAGAAGATTCTAGGAGGATCTACGACACATTTAATTAGACATTTGAAGACGTGTCCTAAGAAAGCAAGACTCCCTCCTCCCGGCCAACAGACGCTGTCATTTACGAAGTCAGAAGGGGACGACTCCCAAGGCGTAGTGTCCACTCATAAGTTTGACAAGGAGAAGCTGAATGAGTGGTTTGCTAGATTAGTGATTTTGGAAGAAAAACCTTTCAGAATGATTGAAAGTAAAGGGTTTAGGGCTTTCTGTCAATTCCTTAACCCTCGGGCCGAGAATGTCTCCCGCGTCACAGTGCAGAGAGAAAGCATGAAGATGTACGCAAAGGAGAAGATGAAACTGAAAGAAGTTTTAGCTTCAGTGACCAGAATAGCTTTGACCTCTGATTTATGGACGGCGTCCAATCAAAGAAAAGGATACATTTCATTAACCGCTCACTATGTCGATAAGGATTGGAAACTATGCAAGAGAATTTTGAACTTCAAACACCTTCCTCCTCCACATACTGGTTTACTTATTTCAGATTGCATCTACAGTTGTCTAGAAGGCTGGGGCATTGAGAAGAAAATTTCAGCAATAACTTTAGACAATGCTTCAGCAAATGACAGTGTCATTTCATGCTTACGTAACCAGTTCAGGGCTACAGGAAATTTATTTTTTGAAGGAAAAATATTTCAAGTTAGATGTTGTGCCATATTGTAAATTTGATTGTACAAGAAGGGCTGAAATCAATCGACGACACTATAGAGAACATAAGAGAAAGTGTGAAATATATAAGGGGTTCGCCATCGAGACTGAGTGTATGGAATGACATCATCCAATGTTTGAATATGCCATCTAAAAAAACGTTGAAGTTGGATGTCTGTACACGTTGGAACTCGACCTATGAAATGTTAGATGCGGCAATGGAATTCTGATTGCATTTCCGAATAGCGCGGCGCGTGACAGAACGTATTCTTGGTTGCCGAGCACAGATGATTGGGCCAAAGCACAACAAGTTCACACATTTCTCCAAGTTTTCTACGAGTGCACGAAGATTTTTTCTGGGAATCAGTATCCAACCGCGAATCTGTTTCTTCCATCTCTTTGGAAGATTAAGGATGCTCTGCAGAAAAATGCCGATTAAGTGGTCCAGATTTCATACGCCAGATGACAGTTGGTATGAAGACAAAGTTTGATAAATCTTTGGAACGAATGTCATCCGTTGATGTCCTCGCGCTTGTTCTTGATCCCCGTTGTAATATGGGATTGGTTATCTTTATTTTCATGAAGCTTTACTCCTACCGAAAGAAAGCAAGAGAGACGTCTAAGGTTCGTGAAGCCCTTAAAGATCTGTATAAATCGTATGTTAATACTTTACCCGCATCAGGTGTTGAAGAAAGTAGAGATGCGGATATTTCTGTACCTGGTAATCCGGATGTGCTAAATGAATACATATCATATTTGGCACAAGCACGAATGGGAGTTGATACTAAGGAATCAGAGTTAGAAATGTACCTCAAGAAGCCAATCATAGTGCGAGCTGAATTTGATGTGTTGGAATGGTGGAAGATGAGGGTTAGTGAATCAAAATATCCTACATTATCTGTTATGGCACGGGATATATTATCAATACCAATTTCAACAGTGGCATCAGAATCCGCATTCAGCACAGGGAGTAAGGTTGTGAGCAAGTATCGAAGCTCACTTTCGCCAAACACAGTCGAAGCATTGATTTGTACGCAAGATTGGTTGCGCCCGATATGAGGAGGAGATATGAATGATGATGATGAAGAAGAGGAGATTGAGATTCATGATGAGTCTCTACCTACAGATCAGTAATTATTTTCGATTTTTCAAATTTTTTTGGCTGAATGTTGAATGATCTGTAGTATTATTTCACTGCAACTGCAAACATAAAAGTATTGGTTCTTTTGGAATGTGGTTTGGAAGACTTTGAATCATTGATATTTATTTACATATGCCTGTTCATTTGCTTTTATTTTTAAATTTTGATACATTTATATTGCTTTCTTTTGTTGTTATATCAAGTTCAATTTATTTATCAATATTCTGATTTTTTTTTTATTAAAAATTGAATGTAGAAATGTCGTCATCTGAGCCATCGACAAACATTTGGGACTATGCTTCCCTAGTTGAATCACCGCCACGGTCCTGCACCGATCCATTTCATTAACGACACTACTCTCAACAACATGAATATGGGGCCTAGACAACGTCAGGCCTGACTCGATGAGAGTGAGGATGAGACAGGGAGTGAAGAAGAAGAGAGTGAGGAAGAAGGTGGAGATGAGATAAAGGAAGAAATTGAGGAAGAAGAAGGGCAGGAAGAGGAAGAAGAGGAGGCCCAAGTCACAGATGAGGGCTCTCCTCCTGCTACACATGAGCGAGACAGTGATCGGGCTACTTTGGAAGCCCTCTTGGCTTAGATTGAGGAGATCCAGGTTGCCCTGCGACAGGAGGTCAAGGAGACCCGAGCTAAGTTGGAAGAGAATCAGGCCTTCACGAAGGAGAAATTTAGCACGGTGTCTCACACCCTGAGGGCTATCCTATGTTGTCAGTAGGACAAGGGTGCCCCTCCACCATCACCAGATTCAGACGACTAGTCACATGTGTAGTCGTCTCTTAGTTTGCTTTACTGTTAGTCTTCCTTTATACTAGCCTTGGTAGACTTGTTTGGTCGTTCGGACACGGGTATGTTCTTTTGCTGAATATGACACGGGTTGCATCCTATGTTGTATATAGGGAATGCCACCTAAGGTCACATGGAGTGTAACACCCTAGATTTTTGCCAACCTGGAGTTAGATATCCTTAGGCAAGGGCTTAATCCTAACCCCTAATTAACCTCTCAAACCTCAAATCCTTTAGAAATTAGACAAGTTTAACTAAGTGTTAAACTAGATTAGCTATGAAATCCGTTTGAATCACTTTAAATACGATTTGCAAGACCCAAAACTTGTAGAATCATCGACGCTAGGTTACCCTAAAATATAGGATCAATCTCATTACCCAATTGCTCTTAGGAGCACATTGAAACTCCGTATCGGATTTGGACCGTACGTCGAAAGTCCGATTACTATGAAATTATATAATCAAGACCGCCTTGCTGGGCTTGACAACCACCTCGAAAATCAAGTCCAGATAGTGTCCCAAAGTAATTCGCTTGAGCCCAGAGTGAAGTGTGTGAGAAAATGTGGTTTCCTTTAGAAATTAATTTGAATCTGAGACTTGTCATTTGTGGGCTGAATATAAGTAATGAGACCGTCAGAATCTGACCCAAATACACCCTCGGATCAGGAGAAATTTTATACACAGGTCAGTGTACTTGTGGCCTTGATCGAGTTTCGGTGACCGTTGAACTGAAACTGGTCCGCCACGTTTGATCTGGGAACCCGACTGGAACGAAACTTTAACTCAACCTAGATCCAAGGTCAGTGAGCTTAAGTCTGACCTTTGGCTCAAGGGGGGCTCCGAAAATGCTCTGTTGAGTTAAAACAGAGTGGTTTTGGACATAACTTAACTATTCCTTGGCCTTGGGGCCATTCCCATCAGTTTTGGGCCTATATAAGGTCCTTAAGCCCTCACTCTCTCATCCCATACGAATTTGGGAAACCTTAGGAGAGAGAAGAAAGAAAAGAGAGAGAAAGAGAGAGAGAAGTGGGGATTCTTCCCTGCTAATTCACCTGCTGAAACACCACTCCCGTGTAGTTCTTCCGGTGTTTCCGACGCCGTATTTGGGTAAGAAATCCTAACCCTAACCTGTTTTAGAGATTCAAGAGATTTAAATAGAACAGTTGATAGAATAGCTAACCTATTCCCTATTATAGGTTGTTCTGATCCGTAGACAAAGGCTCAGTGTTTAAACTGATTTTGTTACGCTTCTACGGCGTAAGGTGCGGACTATAGACGCTTAGGTTATGGTTTTCAATGCTTTCAATGTTAGATAATGATAGATTCATGATCTGGATGCTATTGCACATGTACAAAGTGCTGTCCATTTCGTTTTTCAGTTATACGTTAATTATGTTGTATATATTGTATTCCATGTATTTATAGAAAATACCATATACGTATAAAATTTAAAATTGTTTGGCCATGATTAACTGCTGTATATGTATGCTAGACTTACTAGTATTAACTTCTGGGTGAACGGATTTGCCCTAAGGCATATTATATCAACATACGTTGTGTATGTTATATTGTGTAGCCTATGTTTTGTGAAAATGACTGAATGAGTATAGAATTCACATTCGTGCTCGCCATGACCAATAGTCATGGATATATGATGGTTGTATAGGCGATAACCCTTAGCGAAAGGATTTGCCCTAAATCACGCCACGGCTAATGCACGTATATATGTCTAGGTGTGTAGCCCACGTGTTTGTGGAAATGATTGAATGAGTATGGAACCCGGATTCATGCATGCCTTAATTATCCATCGTGGGTATATGCGTGTGGTATACGGGGCAACTCCCTAGTGAAAGGATTTGGCCTACTACCTGTGTGATCAACATACATCATGTATGTTGATGTACGTGTAGTCTAGGTATTTGTTAAAATGATTGAATGAGTAAGTGGTTAGTAAATTAAAATTTATATGGGTGTTGACCTATGATTCCCAACTCCCTTAACTATGTGTATGATTTCCTCCATGTACCGTATATTATAGCGTCTGTTTTATCTATGGAATGCATGTGTGGATTTATGTTTAAGTTGTAGTCCATAAAATGCAGAAACAAATCCGTGACGGGTGATGGGGGAGAGGTGTAACGATTCCGTGCAACAGCCCTAAAGCGGACATTATTGGACCTTTGATTATATGATTTGCAATCTTGATTCATAACTGCTTTAACTATCTTCTTAGGATATTTTGTTGTAATTGAATGTGATTGGGGCTATTGTATAGTCAGTGTAATGGTGTAATGGGCCTTGATGTTGTGGCTGAGGTCATTTCGCCACAAAAGACACGTTCGATGAATCCGAGTCGTACGATGGTTGTCGACAGTGGTACCTTATCGGTTACTTCAGTGTACGCTCATACCAGTCGAACTTGTCTAATAAACCGATGGGCCTATTGTGTGTTCACCATGTTTGGACGCTACTGCTTGAACCTAAGGTACCAGACTTACCAATGAAACCCCGTTAACCTTGACACCTCGATCCGCTAAGACTCATGAGCCGGACATTGTGGTATGGGACATTGTAATCGAGCTGTCAGCTTACGCCATAGTGACGAGCCTCCCCGTAGTGTCCAATGAGCAACCAGACTCGTGAGCCAAATACGGTGGTATGGGACACTGTATTCGAGCTGTCGGCCTACACTGATCAAAAGACGCGTTGTGCGTGAGCCTCGTGTGGGCCATTGCCAAACAAAACCATCGCTGCGCACTCTGATACCTGTTGGTTAGATAATATCTGAAGGGGTGTTGCGATTGCGTCAACCCTAAATGACGCGTTGGTGTAGTGACCTCGAGCATACTCTGAACCTGTGTTGAGGCGATGAGCCTCTCCGTAGTGACTAGAGTATAACTAGGCTTGCATCGATAAGGCGACGAGCCCTTTGCAGCGACCTAGAACTGTATCATCGTATGAGATTTACTAGGACTGACGACCCTAAAATGGATCCTTGTTTGGGAAGTGATATAAGGGAGGTACCTTAGTTTCCCAATCCTACTGTATGAAAATGACTAATAAAGAATTTGGTAATCACGTTCATGCACCGCGTACGTGTGCGTTTGGTGTTGATGGTCAAGCATTGAGGGAGTGTGGCATACCGCGAACATAAGGAGTCGCTGAGGGAGCGCAGGCGAGGGCATGCATCATACATACATACCATTCTTGCATTAACAAGAGTACTAAGGGATGTGTGATTTCCTGCTTTATCATTACTGCTTGATCGAATTGATAACATGTTAACCTGTGCTTTATTATTCCACTGAGTTAGCTACTCACTCCCACATTATGGGACGATGTTGTACATACCAACCAGACCCTGTTGTAGTTTTAGATGATGACGATGCTCATGAAGTGGAGCCTGACTTTTATGATGGTGAGGAGGAGTTCTTCTACATGCAATGATCTGGCGGGTCTATGTGGACCTGAAGTTGCGTACCGGGGCCACAAGGATATGGATAGTTGAACATTACATTTTATCATTTGGTAAAATTTGAAATTTTACATGTAATTATTGACCTGGCAACGCATACATGCTTTGGGGACTTGTACTGGTTTAGAAGGTTTTATATACTCATCTTGCATATCACAACTGTCCTTGAATTATGTTTGCAGTTTTTGCTTAATCTCATTCATGTTTCATGCACTAATATAGACAACATACAAACATCACTTCATTTGTTGCATAAGTGACGTGTTGGAACTCGGGAGTTGAGTTTCTACTCAATCCCCGATTTTTAGGGCGTTACAAGATGGTATCAGAGCATGATTTGGATTAAACTGGACCTGCGTTATGGTCACACGACACACATTGATGTACTCTGACTTAGGAGGGAGCGACGGAACGTAGAGACAGACTTAGGATTTTCCATTTTGCTAAACGGTGAAATCAATCGAAGCGGACTATAAGAATCGTACCCGTAGGCTTTCCCGATCACGTGAAATGATCCTAACACCATTCTAGACCGTCAATCGACGAGTTTAGGTGAGACTTTCAGGTCCTACACACAGCAAATTGAAAACACATGGATATATGCGAATGAGAGCTCGAAACGACTCAAAACGGAGTCGGGGCCAAATCGGTGCACTTCGGGGGGATGCATAGTGGACCCTATACACCATCGACACCCTAGGAAGGGGTGACCACCGCCCCACCACAGCGGCATCGCGCCCGATCCAGAGGACCGCGGTCGGGTTCAGTCGGGCCACTGTAGGCTGGCGTCGGGCCGACCCCTAGACACATGTGGGGCCCACCGAATCACGTGGGGACCCCCTTTTCCTGCTCATATACCCCCCTCTTCCCTCACATACCCTTCCAAGCTCTCCTTTCTCCCTGAAAATTTGGTTTTCCCCTCTCAAATCTCTCCTTCATTCTCATATCTTCTTCTTCTCTACATATCCGTCTCCACCGTCTTCTTCAGAAACCTCCAAATGTTGGGACATTTAGGGCCCGTTCGGCCAACTGCATTCGGTGAGATTAAGGTGGATGGAATTATAAAAGTAACAATAAATGTATGTGTATCCCATGGTTTCCAACACCATCATCGTGAGATTTGGAAATCCCATCTCACACTTTCCTTTCCAACACAAGGCTCATTTTCCAAAGCCTATAAAATTGATTTTAATCCCATCCCACCCTCCTACCAAACATGCCACTCCCAATCTCGAGGTGGGATTAGCAATGTAATCCCATTTAACAAGCCCTTAGAGATTTGGACCTAAAGTTGGTAGTCTTAGATTTTGAAAATTTTGACAGTATAGGGAATCCAATAAAGTATAACGTGAACTCTAGAACCTTCTTAGCTAGTATGAGCATATGTATAGTGCTCGAGTGTAGTTAAATTCAAGTTCAGGCAACTCAATTCCAATCAAACAACGTTTGACCCTAAGCGATAAACAATTTCTTGTATTAGAAAGGATATGAAATTATCTAGCGTATGAGCATAGACTTTGGATTACAACTATGGGTTGGTTATACTAAGGAATGTAAAACACTGATTATGTTAAGACAATTGAACGATAGACTTAGTTAGTTGGCTTGATTAGGTTAGAGTGAGATCTCATTCCTTCGTTGAATCCCCTTAATACGTATAGGCTTCTTTCATAACTCTGAAGAAGGTTGTTTTGATTAGAAACTAGTCACACTTAGAGAAAAGCTATGTATCCCTCTGATTGAACATTAGATCAAAACAACACACCCCCTAGGATTGACTTCTCAAGGGCTTATTACAATCGGGAACACGGAGTAGAGAACTATATATAAGCGAGGTATTCGCGGTTTGAATTGAATTCTCAATCTTAGTAGTTACCAATGAACTCTATGCTCTGATCAAGTAGAAGGTCGGGATCGATTAGGATTAAGAACTGATACAACAAATTTTCTGTCCTCGCGAGGCAGAAGGTCTATGTATCCGGCTTAGACCCACTACACAACTTTCCTTCCGTGTTGTCCCTACCACTTACAACCAAAAGTTTGTTACTTCACCTTTGAGGAGTGTTAAGAACATATAACCAATAGGGATACTTTGCTTGGGCCTAAGAAACTTCTCAAACGGGTAACAGACAGTTAGGAATTATGTCTCAAAAATCACAGACCATCCTGGCATATATATTGTGCACATGAACTTAGAAGGTTAGTTTGCCCGTTAACCTATTTTGTCCAAATTCTTTCATGTATAAATTATCTTACAGTATTAAACTAGACATGATTAAAGAGGGTAAGTCTGGACCGTGACAAAACTCCTTGGAGAATTAGGCATCTTGCCACAAACTCATACCCATCCCAAAAATCAATCGTAACACCTATCATTTTTAGCTCCTTTCTGTAATCATAAGTACCAATGCCATAGTACACAACATCGATGGAAGGAAGACCAATGTATTGGGAGATCTTATCCCATTTCATGTCAAGCATAGGTCCTAGATTACACCTTGTTCCGATATACAGATCAGGACACAGATTATTGAGCCTTGAGACTAGAAATGATTTTTAAGGGGGGTAGACTAAAATGAACCAGAATAACATAGACAGTATATACTCTACCACGCATATAAACTTGAAATCAATAAAACTAAGCAAAAGAAATAATAAAACTTTACTTCTTACGCTTAACCAATTTCGGGGACGAAATTATTTTTAAGGGGGGTAGATTGTAACGCCCCAGATTTTTGCTAACCTGGAGTTAGATGTCCTTAGGCAAGGGGTTGATCCTGACCCTTAATTAACCTCTCAAACCTCAAATCCTTTAAAAATTAGACAAGTTTAACTAAGTGTTAAACTAGATTAGTTATGAAATCCGCTTAAATCACTTTAAATACGATCTGCAAGACCCAAAACTTGTAGAATCATCGAGGCTAGGTTACCCTAAAATCTAGGATCAATCTCATTACCTAGTTGCTCTCGGAAGCATATTGAAACTCCGTATCGGATCTGGACCGCACGTCGAAAGTCCGATTACTATAAAATTATATAATCAAGACCACCTTACTGGGCTTGACAACCACCTTAGAAATCAAGTCCAGATAGTGTCCCAAAGTAATTCGCTTGAGCCCGGAGTGAAGTGTGTGAGAAAACGTGGTTTCCTTTAGAAATTAATTCGAATCTGTGACTTGTCATTTGCGGGCCGAATATAAGTAATGAAACCGTCAGAATCTGACCCAAATACACCCCGGATCAGGAGAAATTTCATACATAGGTCAGTGTACTTGTGGCCCTGATCGAGTTTCGGTGACCGTTGAACTGAAACTGGTCCGCCACGTGTGATTTGGGAACCCGACTGGAACGAAACCTTAACTCGACCTAGATCCAAGGTCAGTGAGCTTAAGTCCGACCTTTGGCTCAAAGGGGGGTTCTAGAAATGCTCCGTTGAGTTGAAACAGAGTGGTTTTGGACATAACTTAAGTATACCTTGGCCTTGGGGCCATTCCCATCAGTTTTGGGCCTATATAAGGGCCTTAAGCCCTCACTCTCTCATCCCATATGAATTTGGAAAACCCTAGGAGAGAGAAGAAAGAAAAGAGAGAAAGATAGAGAGAAATGGGGATTCTTCCTGGGATTCTGTAACATCCCGAAAATCGGGGGTCGAGCATAAATTCAACTCCCGAGTTCCAGAACATCACTTATGCAACAAAATGAATGATGATTGAATGTTGACTGTATTTGTGCATTTAACATGAGTGAGATTAAGCCAAAACAACATATCATACTCCAGAGACAATTAAATTGCAAGTTTTAAGACCGTGATAGATAAATATCATATAAAAACTATGGTGAGTCTCCAGTGTGATAAAGTTACCGAGTTAAATAATTACGGTGACAATTCTAAAATATACCTAATGTGAGGAAGTGTAATGTCTTCTATCCCAAGTACCATAGCCCGTCAATACAATACCGAGGTCTTCATAAACACCGCAGAGAGATACAAATAGGAGAACTCCTCATCATCATCATAGAAGTAGTCCGGCTCGCTTCATAAGCATCGCCATCACACGAAACTCAAGAAACTGTTGGTGTGTATAACCTTGTCCGTAACGTGGGAGTGAGTGATCAACTCAGTGGAACAGTAAAGCATAGGTTAACATGTTATCAATTCAGTCAAGTAGTAATGATAAAGCAGTAAAATCAAACACTCCTAACTACTCTTATTAATGCAAGTATTAATGCAGTCATGATGTATGCCCTCACCACACCCTCCCTCGTGCGACACCATCTCACTTTCGCAGCATGCTTTCATCCCTCAGTGCTCCACATCTTCCAGGCACATGCAATGCATGATGAGCATGATTACCGAGAATTTATTAGTCCATTTCAAACAGCAGGATTGAGAAACTAAGGTACCTCCCTTGTATCATTCCCAAACATGATCCATTCAGGGTCGTCGATCTAGTTAATCTCGAGACGATGGTGTGTTTTTCTAGGTCTTCGCAAAGGTCATGCTGGTCATTACGCACAAAGGTTACACCACTCCCCATCACCTCTTAAACGATTCATCACTATACAGAAACAGGCCTAGTTCATACTCTATATACCGCGGCAAAACTCTAAGGCTCACCGCGATTTCAGAGTATGCTCGAGGTCACTACAAAGGGCTGTCAGGGCTGTTGCTCGCATTCGTTGCACCACTCCCCCATCACTCTATCAATGTAGGCCGACAACACGAATATAATGTCCTATACCACCATAATCGGCTCACGAGTTTGGTTGCTCACTGGTCACTACGGGGAGGCATGTGGCCCCAGCGTAGGCCGACAGCTCGACCACGGTGTCGCATACCACCATGCCCAGCTCATGAGTCTTAGCGGATTGAGGTACTATGGTTAAAAGGGATTTCACTGGTAAGTTTAGTACCCTAGATTCAAGCAGTAGCATCCAAACATGGTGAACATACATTAAACATATCGGGTTACTTGACGAGCTCGGCTAGCTCGAGTGCACAACAAGTTGAATGACATGAAGTGCATAAGCACTTCGCGTGGCCAACCACTATCGCCAACCGAAGTACGACTCGAGTTCGTCGAACACATCACACGTGGCAAATGAATCACAGTCACGAATTCAATTCTGGTATCGATTGTCTGGACTATAATCATAGCCCCATTCACTTTCAATTACAGATAGTTAAAGCAGTAATGGATCAAGATTCAAATCATACAATCAAAGTCTGGTATTATCCGTTTAGGGCTACCAGGGCTGTTGCACGGAATCGTTACACCACTCCCCCATCACCCATGACCGATCGTACAATATAAACGTGAATTTAAACATACGCCTTACATAAATAAAATCATACAATTAGTTGAGCATATTAACAAGCATATCATAAAGCATATTATAAAGCATGTTATAAAGCATATTATAAAGCACTACTTAAATAGGAATACAAACACATATATTGCACAAGTAAGCGATTTAAGTAAACAATCTCATGGAGAAAAATCATACATGTCTCTAAGGTAGTTGAGAATCCTATCTCAACACCCTCCTAAGGCATCAACATCCAAACACTTACTCACACAAGCATTTTCACAAATACTTAACATACACTATTTCAACATACTTAGTGTATGTTAGCAAACATGTATTAGGGCGAGTCCTTTCACCAAGCAAATATTTTACGCATAAATAGTATATTTATACAACAAATAATCATGACAAACACATCTCTAAAATATACATATATACGGTACTTTCTACAATACAGTATTTCAACATACATAGTGTATATTAGTAAAGCATGTATTTGGGTGAATCCTTTCGCCAAATAAGTATTTTATCCTTATACCGTATATTTATACAACAAATAATCATGTCAAACACATTTCCAAAATTTATACGTATACGGTATTTTCTACAATACAGTATTTCTACATACATAGTGTATATTAGTGAAACATATATTTTGGCGAATCCTTTCGCCAAATAAGTATTTTATCCATATATCATATATTCATACAACAATTAATCATGTCAAATATATTTTCAAAATTTATATGTATACGGTATTTTCTACGAATACCTAGAATATGTAAAAGTCCATAATCTACATTTTTAATCGAAACAGGAAACAGAAAGCACTTTGTACATGTGCAATTGCATGCAAATTATGAATCTATCATTATCTGACATTGAAAGCATTGAAAACCATAACCTATACACCTAAAGTCCGCACCTTTTGTCGTAGAATCGTAACGGAGACGATAGGTTTGCTAAGCTTCCGTATTCGGCAGTTTGGCAACCTAGAGAGCGAAATAGGTAAACTATTTCATAACCTACAACCTATACAGCCCTAAAATAGATTAGGGTTAGGGTTTCTTACCTAGAAACAGAGTTGGAATCACCGGAAAAGCGATGAGAATGGAGCAGTTGAGCTTGGATACGGCAGGGAAGAACGACAGGGAAGAATCTCCCACTTCTCTCTCACTTTCTCTCTATTTTCCTAGGGTTTTTCTCAAATTCGGATGGCTGAAATGAGAGAGGGTTTAAGGTCCTTATATAGTCGAAAAAATCACCGAAATAGACTTGTGGACAAGGTATACTTAGTTTATAACCAAAGCGACTATGTTTCAGCTCAACGGAGCACTTCTGGCGGGCCTCCTTGAGCCAAAGGTCAGACTTAAGCTCACTAATACTGGATCTACGTACTATTAAGTTTTCATTCCAGTAGGGTTCTCAGATCACGCATGGTAGACCAGTTTCAGTTCGACAGTCAGTGGGTCTCGATCGGAGATTCCGAGTACATGTAAATGTGTATGAAATTTTTCCTTTCCTGATCTGAGGGTGTAATTTGGTCAGATTCTGACGGTCTGGTTGCTTAATACTGATCCACAAGCGACGAGTCTCAGATTACTATTCAAAATATTTATTTTGTAAAGAAAACAAGGGTTCTCACACTCTCTCGCTCCGGACTTAAGCGAACAGCCGTGGGACACTATCTGGATTTGATTTCTGAGATGGTTGTCAAGCCCAGAGAGGCGGTCCTAAGTCCTTAACTTCGTGTTAATCGGACTCCCGATGTGCGGTCCAGACCTGATATGGAGTTTCAAAGTACTCCCGAGAGCAGTCGGGTAATGAGTTTGGTCCTAGGTTTTAGGGTAACCTAGCGTCAATGGTTCTACAAGTTTTAGGTCTTACGGATCATATTTAAAGTGGATCAAACAAATTTCGTAGCTAATCTAGTTTAGCACTTAGTTACTTTGTCTCATTTCTAAAGGATTTAGTCCTATAAGATTTCTGTCTGAGGTGGTACCTAGTCGTTTGTAGTTTGTATATAAAGTGATCCAAGTTCTACTACTTAGCTAGTTTAAGATAGTGTCTAGGGTGAAAGTACTTAGGAAAATTGGAAAAACAAGGTGGTGAAGGGTTGGATTTGTGAAGGAAATGGGTTCAGAAGCGAGTTTAGACTATGAGATTCAGTTCTGACAAGTTAGTAAGGTGTTAGAAGTGGCCCATTGCCTAAAGACGTCTAATTCCAGGTTGGCAAAAATCCAGGCTGTTACAGATTCTTCCCTGCTAATTCACCTGCTGAAACACCACTCCCGTGTAGTTCTTCCGGTGTTTCCGACGCCGTATTTGGGTAAGAAATCCTAACCCTAACCTGTTTTAGAGATTTAAGAGATTCAAATAGAACAGTTGATAGAATAGCTAACCTATTCCCTGTTATAGGTTGTTCTGGTGTCGTAAACAAAGGCTCAGTGTTTAAACTGATTTCGTTACGCTTCTAGGGCGTAAGGTGCGGACTATAGACGCTTGGGTTATGGTTTTCAATGCTTTCAATGTTAGATAATGATAGATTCATTATCTGGATGTTATTGCACATATACAAAGTGCATCCATTTCGTTTTTCAATTATACGTTAATTATGTTGAATATATTGTATTCCATGTATTTATAGAAAATACCGTATACGTATAAAATTTAAAATTGTGTTGGCCATGATTAACTGCTGTATATGTATGCTAGACTTACTAGTATTAACTTATGGGTGAACATTTGCCCTAAGGCATGTTATATCAACATACGTTGTGTATGTTATATTGTGTAGCCTATGTTTTGTGAAAATGACTGAATGAGTATAGAATTCGCATTCGTGCTCGCCATGACCAACAGTCATGGATATATGATGATTGTATAGGCGATAACCCTTAGCGTAAGGATTTGCCCTAAATCACGCCACGGCTAATGCACGTATATATGTCTAAGTGTGTAGCCCACGTGTTTGTGGAAATGATTGAATGAGTATGGAACCCAGATTCATGCATGCCATAATTATCTGTTGTGGGTATATGCGTGTGGTATACGGGGCAACTCTCTAGTGAAAGGATTTGACCTACTACCTGTGTGATCAACATACGTCATGTATGTTGATGTACGTGTAGTCTAAGTGTTTGTTAAAATGATTGAATGAGTAAGTGGTTAGGAAATTAAAATTTATATGGGTGTTGAGCTATGATTCCTAACTCCCTTAACTATGTGTATGATTTCCTCCATGTACCATATATTATAGCGTCTGTTTTATCTATGGAATGCATGTGTGGATTTATGTTTAAGTTGTAGTCTATAAAATGCAGAAACAAATCCGTGACAGGTGATGGGGGAGTGGTGTAACGATTCCGTGCAACAGTCCTGACAGCCCTAAAGCGGACATTATTGGACCTTTGATTATATGATTTGCAATCTTGATTCATAACTGCTTTAACTATCTTCTAGGATATTTTGTTGTAATTGAATGTGATTGGGGCTATTGTATAGTCCAGGTAATCGGTAACAGGCCTTGATGTTGTGGCTGAGGTTATTTCACCATAAAAGACACGTTCCATGAATCCGAGTCGTACGATGGTTATCGACAGTGGTACCTTATCGGTAACTTCAGCGTACGTTCGTACCAGTCGAACTTGTCTAATAAACCGATGGGCCTATTGTGTGTTCACCATGTTTGGACGCTACTGCTTGAACCTAATGTACCAAACTTACCAATGAAACCCCGTTAACCTTGGTACCTTGATCCACTAAGACTCATGAGCCGGACATGGTGGTATGGGACACTGTGGTCGAACTGTCGGCCTACGCCGGAGTGACGAGCCTCCCCATAGTGACCAGTGAGCAACCAGACTCGTGAGCCGAATACGGTGGTATGGGACACTATATTCGAGCTGTCGGCCTACACTGATTAGAAGACGCGTTTGCGTGAGCCTCGTGTGGGCCATTGCCAAACAAAACCACCGCTGCGCACTCTGATACCTGTTGGTTGGACAATATCTGAAGGGGTGTTGCGATTGCGTCAGCCCTGGATGACACGTTGATGTAGTCACCTCGAGCATACTCTGAACCTGGGTTGAGGCGACGAGCCTCTCCGTAGTAACTAGAGTATAACTAGGCCTGCATTGATAAGGCGATGAGCCCTTTGTAGCGACCTAGAACCATATCATCGTATGAGATTTACTAGGACTGACGACCCTAGAATGGATCCTTGTTTGGGAAGTGATATAAGGGAGGTACCTTAGTTTCCCAATCCTACTGTATGAAAATGACTAATAAAGAACTTGGTAATCACGTTCATGCATCGCGTACGTGTGCGTTTGGCGTTGATGGTCAAGCACTAAGGGAGTGTGGCATGCCGCAAACGTAAGAAGGAGTCGCTGAGGGAGCGCAGGCGAGGGCATGCATCATACATACATACCATTCTTGCATTAACAAGAGTACTAAGGGATGTGTGATTTCCTGCTTTATCATTACTGCTTGATTGAATTGATAACATGTTAACCTGTGCTTTATTGTTCCACTGAGTTAGCTACTCACTCCCATGTTACGGGATGGTGTTATACACACCAACCAGACTCTGTTGTAGTTTCAGATGATGGCGATGCTCGTGAAGCGGAGCTTGACTTTTATGATTGTGAGGAAGAGTTCTCCTACATGCAATGATCTGGCGGGTCTATGTGGACCTGAAGTTGCATACCGGGGCCACAGGGATATGAATAGTTGAACATTACACTTTATCATTTGGTAAATTTTAAAATTTTAGATGTAATTATTGACCTGGAAATGCATACATGCTTTGGGGACTTGTACTAGTTTAGAAGCTTTTATTACTCATCTTGCGTATCACAACTGTCCCTGAATTATGTTTACGGTTTTGGCTTAATCGCATTCATGTTTCATGCACTAATACAGACAACATACAAACATCACTTTATTTGTTGCATAAGTGACGCGTTGGAACTTGGGAGTTTAGTTTCTACTCGACCCCCGATTTCAGGGCCTTACACAGAGTATGACACGTCTCACTCTTAGCGACTCGCTTGATGGGGCACCTCCTCTAAGCGATAGCCATACGGACCCTAGCTCGGGCCCGAGTCATGAGACTATGTCGGATTCACAGCCGGCCACTGGCCCCACCAATGGGTCGGCACCTGTTTCACCACCTGTTGCACCGCCTGTTGCACCACCTGTTGCGCCACCGGTTGCACCACTAGTTCCTGAGCAGAATCGTGCATCTTCCTCGACACCTCCAGTATCACAGTCGGTTCCTCCTCCTGATAGGTTGGTGATCTCTTACTTGTGTCTATGATCAGATGCCCATATCATAGGGGCGAGTGGATTCTAGACACGGGGGCATCCTTTCACATCACTCCTTATCGGAGTTGGTTTGCCAACTACAGAGAGTCCGATGGTGAACAAATGTTTATGGGCAATGATAGTGCCTATGATGCTGTGGTTGTTGGTATGGTGTGCATCAAAATATTTGATGGGACAAAGCATACCCTGACTAAGGTGAGGCACGTTCCCGATATGAAGAAGAGCCTGATCTCTATTGGTGTACTTGAGGCAAAAGGATGCAAGTTCACCGAACTTGATGGTGCCCTTAAAGTATCTAAGGGGGCACAAGTAATTATGAAAACACAACGGCTTGGTAATCTTTACAGGTTGATCAGGAGCACTTCAATAGGTGGAGTTACAGTGGTTGTAGCGGATTCCACCTCTGCACGTGTGTAGCATGTTGACCATTACCACATGAGCGGGCGGGGCATGAAGGCTAAGACGCGCGGCCAGAGATACAGAGCAGGTGGAGCAGCCACCTGTGAGAAGAATTATATAACATAATCGTAGTATATCGACGAGGTACATGGACAACTCCAACATCGCATATGTTTTCATTAAAGACGAGGGGGATTCGTCTATTATTCAGATGGCTCTAGGTGGGCCCGATTGCCATGCATCAAACTCAGAAACTGGGCTCACAAAATTCATGATCGCCGAATCTGGTGCCGATAGCCTCCGTAGTACCTCATTCTCCGCTTCCAACATCCATACGCCAGATTACGATCCTACGATCCTACAAGGAGGATTTTCTAATGTACATTTTACTCGTAATAAGCATAACCACAAGTTTACCCAAATCACAAAGGCAACATCATCATCACATATCTACTAATATAATCATTTGAATACAATGATGAAAGGAAAAATATATATATATCAAAATCAAGCTCCAGGAGTCCGCTGCACACTCCAAGCTCAACGTTGTTGCGACCTAACACCACCTGCATGCATCTATCGTGTATAAGCTTATAAAAAGCTTAGAGGGTAGTGAAAGTGTGTGCGATGCACGTGCCAAGCATATATATATATATCAGAGTAAGCGGAAATGCTGGCAATCCATAAATCGTACAATATCAGAGTAATGCGGAAACATGCTGGTAAGTCCATAAATATCATCAGCCTTATCCAAGTTATACAATGTAAAAACATAATAAGCCAACATAGCAACCCAAAATGCTATATGTTGTGGATGTAATGCAATATTCTGTGTGAATGAAATGACCATGCAGGAGCGTAAAGTCGGGATGATAGTACATAGTATCGCAGGCTACGAGGTCCACCACGAGGGACTTCTATCTAAACTAGTCCCATACCTAAATTTAGATAGCCAGACTCAATGTATTAGACTCCTGATCTCAAGTTAGTTGTGCCCCCCAACCGAAATCCTTATCATTACAAAGGTACATAATAATTAGTTGCGCACCACCGGTCCGAGTGGATAGTGAATGAATGAATGAATGAGTATACACCTCCTGCTCAATAAGTCCACATATTAGTACTGTACATCTTTGGGATCATCACCGGGATCTAGTACACTCTACGCCAGCTGCCGCCCCATTAAGCGCACAACTGGGTAAGTGGAAGAGACCTCATTATCTGCTTACCAATATCAGGCCTGACTCGTCAATGGCGGACCCATTCCTCAAGCTGGTCAGACTCAGCCTAGCTATGCCTACTCCCTCACGCGGGTAAGGCTACACGCCCTTCCAACCGACCACGACATATTGGGAGACACGACCTACTGGTACACGGCCCTCATGTGTTCATATATATCCACTCGGTCTCGACGTTGGAGCGTCCTTTGGTACCAAGAGGGTTTATGGATTTTCACCTAGGGCCATCTATGGCGGCCTGAGGCTAGTAAAAGATTTTCAGTGTCCCATCCGGCCATGTCTGTGGAGGCTACGACCCTAATGTCGCTAGGGCGTACAATAATATTAACACACAATGTAAGATGCATGAGTCATACAATTCAGTCATGCATCAATCCCGCCTATCAAGGAGTCTCATAACAATCTGCCCAATGATATATGTAATGGTTAACTACATCTCATAACAAACATTGTAACGCCTCACCTAAGGGCACAATATTGTCCGCTTTGGCTGGCCCAGTATCCACCTTCACGGTTTTGTTCTTGCAGGCGGAAGCGGTTAGCGAACCACCCACAAAACGCATTGTATCCTTTAGGTGAGAACCCCCACATATAGCCCAGATCTCGGGCTCTCCCTTTCCGATGTGGGACAGGTGCACTACACACCCACCCCTCCTCGACGGTGTGTAGTGCACCTGTCCCACATCGGAAAGGGAATGCCTAAAGATTCGGGCTATATGTGGGGGTTCTCACCTAAAGGATACGACGCATTTTGCGGTTGGTTCGCTAACCGCTTCCATCTGCAAGAACAAAGCTGTGAAGGTGGACACTAGGCCAGCCAAAGTGGACAATATTGTGCCTTTGGGCGAGGCATTGCAAATGGCATTAGAGCGAGGGCTCTCTATCTCCCGAGGGGGGTGGGTGTGTAGTGCACCTGTCCCACATTCGAAAGGGAATGCCTAAAGATCTAAGCTATATGTGAGGGTTCTCACCTAAAGGATATGACGCGTTTTGCATGCGGTTTGCTAACCGCTTCCGCCTGCGAGAATAAAGCCGTGAAGGTGAACACTGGGCTAGCCAAAGCGGACAATATTATGCCCTTGGGTGAGGTGTTACAAACATACAGATGATGCGTATGGGTATGTATCATGATGCTATATTGTCACATAATCGGTATCGACAACCGGCACCGATAATCGGCATCGATAATCAGCCTTGATAATTGGCCTATACAATCGATCATTACAATTGGCCTCGACAATCAGAATCGGCCTCAATGATCGGTCGAACAAGGCCTAAGGGAAGGTCATAATGTGGACATTAAACCATCATTGCCCATCAATGTGTCCATTTAACCAACATTGCTCTTCAGGAGTGGCCCATATAAAGCCAAACGTATAGTGGGCCCATGGCCTCACACAATGGCCTAATGTACATCACGATGGGTCTCACTCAAGGGCTTAATACACATCACGACGGGCCGAATACACGAGCCTAATATACATCACCATGGGCCACGATATATGGTCCTCAAATACATCATAATGGGCTACGACCCATGGGCCTCAATATACATCATAATGGGTCGTAACCCATAGGCCTCAATATACATCAAGTGGGCTGCATCAATAGCCGCACCAATTGTAACATCCCGAAATTGAGGGTCGAGCAAAAGCTCAACTCGCGATATCCGTTTCATCACTTATGCAACATAGATAATGATGATTAAATGTTGTCTGTATTAGTGCATTAAACATGAATGAGATTACACTAAATCAGTATATCATACTCTAGACACAATTAGATTACGCAAGCAGAAGACTGTGTTAGATATATAAGGCATATAAGTGGTTGTAACTCCCCAGAGTATGAACATGTCACCAGGTTAAATAATTACATGTATAATTCTAAAATTTACAAAATGATAAGGTGTAATGTTCAAGTAGTCCGTATCCCTGCGATGCAACTATAGGTCTACATAGACTCGCCAAAGAGTTGCATGTAGGAGAACTCCTCTTCGTCGTCATAAAAGTCAGGCTCCATCTCATAAGCCTCGACATCACCTGAAATTACAACAGAGTCAGTTGGTGTTTTAAAATACCATCCCAGAGTGGGAGTGAGTGATCAACTTAATGGAGCTATAAGGCAAAGGTTAACATGTTATCAATTCAATCAAGCGGTAATGATAAAGCAATACAACAATCATGCCCTAAGTACTCTTGTTAATGCAAAGATGGGATGCAATAATAATGTATACCCTCGCCTGCACTCCCTCTGCGACATCATCTCAAAGTCGCGCATACAACACTCCCGCTGTGCTCAACTCCAATGCCAAAGACACATGCAATGCGGTATATATACGTGATTAGCCAAGTTCTTAATTAGACTTATTCATACAGCAGGTTTAGGAAGCTAAGGTACTCCCTTTATATCATTGACCCAAATAATGATCCATCTAGGGTCGTCAATCCTAGTTGATCACATATGATAGATAAGTTCGCGAGTTTTACACTATAGGTTGCTACAAGAGGCTCGTCACCTCGGCGTAGGCTTAAATCATACTCGAGGTCACTACGAGAGGCTCGTCACCTGATAGTAGGCCTATTTTATACTCGAGGTTACTACGGAAAAGGCTCGTCACCTTAACGTAGGCCGACAACTTGAATACAGTGTCCCATACCACTGTATTCGACTCACGAGTTTGGTTTGCTCACTGGTCACTACAGGGAGGCTCGTCACCCCAGCGTAGGCCAACAGCTCAATCACGGTGTCCCATACCACCATGTCTGGCTCATGAGTTTTAGTGGATCGTGGTACCAAGGTTAAACGGGCTTTGCACTGGTAAGTGTACCTTAAATTTAGACAGTAGCGTCCATACATAGTGAACATACATTAGGCCAATCGAGTTACTGGACAAGCTTGACTAGTACGAGCGCATGTTGAATTAATCGACATAGAGTGTGTAAGCACTCTGTGTGGCCTAACTACTGTCGATAAATAGTGTATGACTCGGATTCATCGAACAAGTCTTGCGTGACGAAACGACCTCGGCCACTATTTCGGGAATCATTATCGATTGCTTGGACTATGCAGTAGTCCTAATCATATTCAAACATAATAGGCATTCATATGTTATAGTCAAATAGCATGTGACAGCCAATTCAAATATAAATTTCATTTGAGCAATTTAACAAACACATAGTACACATGTTGTCATACATAGGCATTTTATTCATACAGCACGTAGTAGTAAGATAGTTTACATGAAGGAAACTATAACTATAGATAAGGTAATTGAGAATCCTATCTCAACACCCTCATATACATTTCAACTAGCATTTTCTTATTCAGACATTTTATCAAACACTTAGACTACACATATCAACGTACATGTAATAAATTAGTTATAACGTATATTATAGCAAATCCTTTCATAAGGGAGTTGTCACACATACAACAATCATATATTTTCAATCATTAATCATGGAAAGCACAAATCATAATTATATTGTCATTCAGACATTTCAACAAACACATGGAATGCACTATATTCAACATAGTTCATATATATGCGTAATACACTGAAAATATCTTATCTAAGCATATGTGATAGCAATCAAGTCAATTATAAATCATTAACTAACATTGAAAGCCTTGAAAACCATAACCTAAACGTTTATAGTTCGCAACTTTCATTGGTAAACTCGTATCGAACTCCGTTTCAACACTACGCCTTTGTTTACGGCGCAACGGCTACCTGAATCACGAAATAGGTTAGCTATTTCATCGATTCATCTATCTAGATACCTAAAATAAATTAGGGTTAGGATTTCTTACCCAAAAATGGAATCGAAATCTCTAGTTTAGCGATACAGGCAGGATGATTCGGCACGTGAAGTGGTGGGATCGAATCCCGGCAACAAACCCTAACTCTCTCACTACTCCTCACTTTCTCCTTCTCTTTTCTCTTTTCTCTCGACTAAGGTTTGAAAATTCGTATGGAATGAGAGAGGGGTGGGTTAAGCCCTTATATAAGCCCAAAATTAATGTCAATGGCCCCAGGGCCATGGTATACTTAAGTTATAGCCAAAGAGTGGTTGTTTTAGGCTAACGGAGCTCATAAGGAGGTCGATGTTCTGCATACAGTCCGGTGAAAGTTCCCTAACAATGGATCTATGTCAGGTTAAGTTTTTGGTCCGATCAGGTTTGTAGATCAGCCGCGGAGGACCAGTTTCAGTTCAACGGTCATCGTCTCTCGATCAGGGCCACAAGTGCACTAACATGTGTAGAGAAATTTCCCTGATCTGAGGGTATAGTTGGGTCAGAATCTGACAGTCTGAAATCTTAAATTTGGCCTGCAAGTGAACGACCTGAGTTCATTTTCTAAAGATATTCGCGTTTCTCACACACTTCGCTACAGGCTCAAGTTGTGTATTTTTATATACTATTTGGACTTTATTTTCGAGATGGTTGTCAAGCCCAGTAAGGTGGTCATAATTGTATAGCTTCACGGTAATTGGACTTTCGACCCGCAGTCCAGGTCCGAAACGGAGTTCCAATGTGCTCCTGAGAGTAACTGAGTTTTGAGATTGATCCTAGGTTTTTAGGTAATGTAGAGTTAGCGATCTTACTGGTTTTGGGTCTTGCAGTTCATATAGCAAGCGGTTCAAGCTAATCTACCGATTAATTCAATTTAGCACTTAATTAATTTTCATCTAATTTCTAAAGGTTCGGTCCTTAGTGATTTCTGCCTAAGGTGGTACTCGGACTTTTGTACGGATTTTTTCGAGACATTACACCAATGGTCCTCGTATACAATGAGTGGGCCGCACCAATGGGCCTCATATAGACAACAGGTGGGCCCTGCTCACGGGCCTCAAATACATAACATGTGGACCCAACACATGAGTCTCATATGCATCAAATGGGCCTCAAATACATCAAAAGGGCCACCCGTCATGGGCCTAATACATATCACAATGGGCCTTGCCCATAGGCCACAAATACATCACAATGGGCCTTCCCCATAGGCCTAGAATACATCACAATGGGCCTTGCCCATGGGCCTCAGATTCAAGTAAGTGGGCCTCATCATATGGGCCTTAATTACAAGGCGGTGGGCCCCATCATATGGGCCTTAAATATAAGGCAGGTAGGCCCCATCATATGGGGTTAAATACATGGGCCGCACCAATGGGCCCATATACATCAAATGGGCCGCATCATGTAGGCCTTAAATACATCAAATGGGTCGCATCATGTGGGCCTTAAATACACCATTCATCTATTTTTAGAGATCATTTTAGAGTATTATCAAGAGATCATCTGGACCATACCACACATAATAGTGGTGATAATGATTTCCACTATTAAAATTAAGAGGGTCCACCATAGCATTTATCTTCCATCCGATCTGTTTATTAGGTCACAAAGACCTAAACTGAGAGGAAAAACGAATATCATATTATTTCAAAACTTCTGTAACCCAAAGGGGTTTCAATGGTAGACGTTCAATCCCACTGTTTTTGCAGTGTGGTCCACTTGATAACTAGATCTGCCTTATTTTTAGTCTCAGGCTGTAAGACAGCTTGCCAATTGGATGGATGGTTTGGATGTAACACATACATCATAGGTGGGGTCCACCTACGTGGCCCACCAGAGACGTGAATCTGCTTCATTTTTAGTCTCAAGCTTAAGACAAGCTCGTCAAATGGATAGATGGCTGGGATATAACGCATACATCATGGGAGGTGGGTCCCACATCCCACGTGTGGAGGACCCACACTCATCATAGCTAGCCCCACCGTCCCTACCTTTAAACGATGGGGATGTATTTCATACATCACGGTGGATCACATCCACATCCAGACTGCTGGATGGTCTGGATCAAATGGATGGACGGAGTGGATATATAATACATACACCAGGGTGGGTCCCAAGTAGGTGGGCCACCCCACTTCTCTCTCTATCTAACACATATATATTATATAATATTATATTATGTATTTATTTATTATCGTTATTTATTTATTATTATTTTTTTAACTGAATGTCCAGCAGCACTGTCCAGTGGACTGGACGGAATGGACTGCCACACGTGCAGTAGGCCCCACCGTCTAGATCCCACGGACGGTGTGGATAGTACATCAAGGTGGCCTCACGTCCCTTGCTCGACGGTGTGGGTACCACACGTGCAGAGGATGGGGTCCATGAATGGACGATATAGATAAAACACATGCACCACATGTGGGTGGCCCACAAAGCTTTGGATCAAGCTGTTATTTGTGTTATCCTTCGTCCAGACACGCTGGACATCCAACGGACAGATAACTTTACTGCGTAGCACCTGCTCCTTCATGTCTAGAATACGCGTCGGTCGCAATACATAAGTAGCATCCTCACTCAAATATACTTGCTCCCATTTGATAATGTGGGAAGGGTCAGGAACATATTTCTTTAACATCGATACATGAAATACATTGTGCACGCCTACGAGTGGTGTGGGCAAAGCAAGGCGGTACGCTACCACACCCACTCGATCTAAAATCTGGAATAGACCAATAAACCGTGGCGTGAGTTTCCCCTTCTTGCCAAATCGAAGGACTCCCTTCATGAGAGGAACTTTCAGGAATACATGGTCCCCAACCTTAAACTCAAGCGGTCGCTGCCTCGTATCGGCGTAGCTCTTCAGTCTGCTCTGTATTGCAAGAAGTCGACACCTGATAATGTCGATCTTCTTTGAGGTCGCTTGTACTAACTCTTGGCCAATCAAACTCTTCTCGCCAACCTCTGCCCAGCAATGCGGTACTCGACAGGGACGCCCATACAGTGCTTCATAGGGGGCCATACCAATACTCGCCTGAAAGCTATTGTTATAGGTGAACTCAGCATAAGAAAGACAGTCATCCTAATAATCCTTGAAATCAAACACACAAGCTCGCAACATATCCTCTAACACCTGATTCACCCGCTTCGTCTGCCCATCAGTCTGTGGGTGGAACGCGGTACTGAACTTCAGTTTCACACCCATCACTTCCTGGATGCGAGTCTAAAAGATGGATGTGAATCGCGTGTCTCGGTCTGACACGATCTCCATAGACACTCCATGCAGACGTACAATCTCCTTGATGTATAACTTGGCCAACTCGTTTGCTGAGTTTGAGACTCTGATGAGGAGGAAATGAGCCGATTTCATCAATCGATCCACAATCACCCAAATGGAGTCATGCCCCTTCATCGTCTTCGGCAACCCTGAAATGAAGTCCATAAAATGAAATCCCCTTTCCATTCCGCTATGGGCATGGGCTGAAGCAGTCCAGGAGGTCGGCGATGTTCGGCCTTGACCTGCTGGCATGTGAGACAACGGGATACATAGTCTGCTATGTGGGCCTTCATGTTGTCCCACCAATACGATCGCTTCATATCTCGATACATCTTCGTACTACCAGGATGCATCGCCATCTTCGAATTGTGAGCAGCCTTGACAACTTCCCTTCTCAAGTCATGAAGATGTGGGACGCATAGGCGGCCACAATAACGTAGACCCCTATACCTACCAACTCTCCATTCCGAGTCTTCACTGTCGCTCACCTGCTCTCTCATCCTTGCTAATAGTTCATCGTCTTTTTAAGCCACAATAATCCTGTCATCAAGATTGGGTGCACATGAACGTGTACGACGCTCTCGCACGGCTCCTCTACCATAAGCTTCTGCTCAAAGTCCCGGATAAATTCTACCATGTTCCACTTGTCTATCATAAGCAGAGCCGCAAATGCTATTGTCTTCTGGCGGCTCAACGCGTCTTCCACAAGGTTGGCTTACCAGGATGGTAGGAGACCTCGAACTTGAAGTCCTTCAAGGTTTCCATCTATCGTCGCTGCCTCATATTCAAGTCCCTCTGCATGAATATGTACCTGAGGCTCTTATGTTGCAAAAGAGCTCAAACTCTTCTCCATAGAGGTAATGTCTCCAGAGATTTAATGCAAAGATGATAGCCGCTAACTCCAGGTCATGCGTAGGGTAGTTTTCCTCGTGTTTCCTTAACTTTCACGAGGCATAAGCAATCACTTTGTTCTTCTGCATCAGAACATAACCCAAACCAACACGAGAAGCGTCGGTGTATATAGTATACTTGACCCCTTGCTCCGCAAAACTAGCAAAGGGGCGGACGTCAACTTGTCCTTCAGTTCCTGAAAAGCTGTTTCTGCCTTCTTATTCCAGGTAAACTTAAGGTCCTTCCGAGTTAGCTGAGAAAACGGTCTGGTTATCTTGGAGAAGTCCCTAATGAATCGACGGTAGTAACCTGCCAGGCCAAGAAAACTCCTCACTTCAGTAACCGAACCGGGCTGCTCCCGGTCCTGAACTGCGATCACCTTAGCAAGGTCTACAACTATTCCTTCTTTGGATACCACATATTTTAGGAACTTGACTTCTTCTTTCCAGAAGTTGTACTTCTTGTACTGAGCGAACAACTGGTTCTTCCTGAGAGTATCAAAGACTGCTCGCAGGCACTCGTGATCCTCTCAGCTTTTGAAGTATGTCAAAATGTCATCCATAAATACGGTGACGAACCAGTATAGATACAGCCAAAACACCCTGTTTATCAGGTCCATGAACATGGCCAGTGTGTTTATGAGTCCAAACGACATCACAAGGAACTCCCCAAAGCTAATTCTGAACGCTGTCTTCTGCACGTCCTCATCCCTGACACGCAACTAGTGATATCCTGACTGTAAGTCGATCTTTGAGAAATACTGTGCCCCCTTCAATTGGTCAAACAGGTCATCTATCCTGGGTAAAGGATACTTGTTCTTCACCGTCACTTGGTTCAACCTGTGATAATCAATACACAATCACAGTGATCCATCCTTCTTCTTTACAAACAACATGGGTGCTCCCCAAGGAAACACGCTCGGTCGTATGAAGTTTGCTCCCAACAGATCATCGATCTATCTCCTCAGTTCCTCCATCTCACACGGATGCATGCAATACGTCGGAAAAGATATAGGTGTCGCACCAGGCACCAGGTCAATAGTAAAATTAATCTCATGCAAAGGTAATTCAGGTATCTTTCTGAACACGTCCACAAAATCCTGAACTATTGGTGTATTCCCAAGTGTCAGACTACCAACATTCTCTAGCATGGTAGCATAACAACTAATGCGGTAGTACCAACTAACCCGAACTGGGAATGTAAAGGTCGTGCCCTTAGGTCCATGGGTTGTCACCACCCTAGTGTCACAATCGATCTCGGCCTTCGACCGGGAGGACCGTAGAAGCCTACGGAACGATACGGGCTAGGATACGGGCCTCACACTGGTGCTCAGAAGTGGAAGCTGACTATGGACGATGTGATGGACTCATTGTACCAGATCGACACATGGGAGCCGGTGGAGCTTCCAGTGGGCTAGAAAGTGGTTGGATGCAAGTGGATCTTCGAGAGGATACAATATAGATACAGAGTGAGGCTGGTAGCAAAAGATCATGCTCAGAGAGAAAGGATCGACTTCTCAAAGATATTTATGCCGACGGTATAGCAGATGTTTATTAGATTCATGTTAGCGTAGGTTACCCAATACGATCTCAAGCCGAAAGGATGGATGTGGAGACTGCACTTCTGCATGGGAAATCAAAAGTGTTGTTATTCATGAAGCAACCAGAGCAGTTCATAGTTTATAGGGGCTGAGAAAAAGTTTATAAGAGGTTGTGGTAGATCTGTCGCCTAGGCAGTGGTATAAAATTTGATTCCTTCATAATGAGTCAGGAATTATATGTTGATGACATGTAGATCGTCAGTCATGTCATGTCTGAAATCAACGTACTAAATACTCGGTTAAGTGGGACATTCGAGACGAAGGATTAGGAGGCTGCAAAGATGGTTCTTGGCAATTGATATTCATAAAGACTGGAAGAGGAACATGCTTTGGTAATCACAGGAAGAATACCTTAAGTAGGTATGCGATGGACCAGGCAAAGCCAGTGAGTGTTCCCTACGCGTAGTTCACTTCAAGTTTTCCTCAGGTCATGTCCCAACATAGATGAAGAAAAGCAAGATATGTCTCATGAACCTTATTCGAATGCGGTTGACAGTCTATGTGTCACGCCCCAAACTCGGATAACAGGCTCACAAAATTCTCGATTGCTGAATCAGGCGCCAACAGCCTCCGTAGTGCCCCATTCTCGGCTCTCGGTACTCACATGCCAGATTTTGATCCTGGGATCCTACAAGGAGGATTTCCAATATGATTTTTTTAATGGAGCATAACCGCAAACATAACCAAATCACAAAACAACATCACCACATATCCATTAATATAGACATTTGAATACAATGCTAAAAGGGAAATACATATGTATTAAAATCAAAGCTCCAGAAGTTCACTGCACGCTCCAAGTTCAACGCTGCTACGACCTAATGCCACCTGCACGCATCTATTGTGTACAAGCTTATAGAAAGCTTAGTGGGTGGTGAAAGTATGTGTAAGGTAAGTGCCAAGTATACAATAAAGCCCATAGATCATACATCATCGGAATAAGCAGAAATACTGACAAAATCATGAATCATATGATATCAGAGTAAGTGAAAATATACTGGTAAGTCCATGAGTCATATAATATCAGAGTATGCAATGCAGATCATAATGAGCCAAATATCATATACTGCAGATGCAATACAATATGCAGATCCTATTAAGTTCGTCTAAGCCATATAAGTGCAGAAACGTAGCAAACCAAAATATCATATGCCGTTAATGCAATGCAATATACGATAAGAATGAAATGACCAAGCTGGAGTGAAGTCGGGATGGTAGTATGTAGTATTACAGGCTATGGGGTCCATCACAACGGAATTCTATCCAAACTAGTCTCATACCTAAATTTGGATAGTCAAACACAATGTGGTAAACTCCTGATCTCAGGTTAGTCGCGCGCCCCAACCAAAATCCTAACCATTGTGAAGGTACACGTAACAAATAGTTACGCACTACCAGCCCGAGTGGATAGTGAATGGATGAATGAATGAGTATGCAACTCTTGTTCAGTAGCTTACTAGCACAGTAGCTTGCCAACCACTGGTAGCTTGCCCAATGTGGTAACTCGCCAAGCCTCAGCCCCACTCACATCACACCCGCCCACATCAACGTCCGCCCACGTGTACCCGCCCACATGTGCAACATTGACGGGGTGTCATAATATCATGTCAGTCCTCATATCAAGTCCACATATCAGTACTGTACATCTCTAGGATCGTCACCGAGGTCTAGTACACTCCACACGACTGTCACCTCCCTAGCTGCACAGCCCAACGAGAGGAAGAGACCACACAATTCGCCTGACCAGTAGTCTGCCAATACCTACCCGGCTATTCGATAGCGGACTCATTTGCGAGCTGGTTAAACTCAGCCTAGCTTATAGCCCCCATACTCGAGTGGATGAGGCCACACCCCCTCCCAATCGACCACGACACAGTGAGAAACGCGGCCTACTGGTATTCGGCACTCAGGCGCTCATGTATCCACTTGGTCTAGACGTTGGGGCGTCTCCTAGCCTCGGAGGTTTAGTGACTTTCACCCACGGACATCTAAAGTGCCTAGATGCTCGAACCAAATATTTCTGGTGTCCCATCTGGCCATCCATGACATGCCTGTGGAGGTCAAGCCTTGATGTCGCTAGGGTGTACAGTAATCACAATCACACAATGCGAGACGCATGAGTCATGTAGTCCAATCATGCATCAATCTTGTGTATACCGTGCGCTCATGTGGGATAACTCCACCTATCAGAGAGTCTCATAAACCATCTGTACTAAGGCATATGCAAGGGGTCAATCACATCTCACAATAAACATGTAGATGATGTGTATGGGCATATATCATGATGTTATGTTGTCACATACTCATAATCGGTATCAACAATTGGCCTCGACAATGTGGACATTTGACCAACATTGCCCCCAAGGAATGGCCCATATAGAGCCAAACATACAATGAGCCCACGGCCTCACACAAAGACCTAATATATAACACAAGGCCTAATACATATCACAATGGGCCTTGCCCATAGGCCACGAATACATCACAGTGGGCCTTGCCCATAGGCCTCAAACAGATGACATGTGGGCCCTACACATGGGTCTTGAATACATCAAATGAGCCATGCATCATGGGCCTAATATATATCACAATGGGCCTCAACTACCGGTCGCATGTACATCATATACATCTCGACAATCGGCCTTGGCAATCGAAATCGGCCTCGACAATCGAAGTCGGCCTCAACAATCGAAATCGACACTCAAAATCGACCTCGATACTCAGCCTCGACAATTGGAATCGGCCTCGATACTCGACCTCAACAATCAGAATCGGCCTATACAATCGGCCTTGATATTCGGCCTGGACAATCAGAATCGGCCTATACAATTAGCCTCGACATTCGGAATCGGCCTATACAATCGGCCTCGACAAATCGAAATTGGCCTAGACAAATCGGAATCGGCCTCGATACTGGGCCTCGACAATCAGAATCAGCCTATACAATTGGCCTCGACAAATCAGAATCGGCCTCCACAAATTGGAATCAGCTTATACAATTGGCCTCGACAAATCAAAATAGGCCTTGATATTCGGCCCCGACAATCAGAATCGACCTATACAATCGGCCTTGACAAATCGGAATCAGCCTATACAATCGGTCTCGACAAATCAGAATCAGCCTCGATACTCGGCCTCGACAAATCGAAATTGGCATATACAATCGGCCTCGACAAATCAGAATCGGCCTATATGGGCCTATCAAAGGGCCCTAGGGAAAGTTATAATGCAGACATTTAACCAACATTATTCTTACTATGCGGACGTCAAACCATCATTGCTTCCAAGGCATAGTCCGCTATAAACGTCATAACAAAACCATGGTGGAATTACACATTGCAATGGACCTTATATACATCTCATTGGGCCTCATATATGTCAAATGGGTCGCATCACATGGGCCTCATACATATCAAGGTGGCCTCAACAACGGGCCTTATACATCACATCCACGTGGGCCTTAACAACGGGCCTCATATATCACATCAGGCCTAATCAAATGGGCCGAATTAACTGGGCCAAATCGAATGAGCTGAGTTGAATGGGCCGAACACAATCTTATTTTAGAAATCAATATATATGTATAAAAATGAATCATATCGAAAGATCTACTGGACCATACCATATATAACCGTAGTGATAATGTTTTCTACGGTTAAATTCCAGTGGGCCCCATCATAGGGTTTATTTCCCATCCAGTCTATTCATAAGGTCACAAAGACATGGATTTAGGGGAAAAACAATTATCATAATGGTCCAAGCTTTGAAGCCCAAGGTTTAATGGTGGACGTTCAAACCCATTGCTTTCTATAATGTGGTCCACCTTAGCCTAGATCTGTCTTATTTTTATTCTCAAGCTGTAGGACGAGCTTGCCAAATGGTTGGACGATATGGATACAACACATGCATCATGGTGGGCCCCACCGTCCAAATAGTGGATGGTGTGGATAAAACAATTACATCAAGTGAGTGGTTCCCACCGTCCAGTGGTGTAGACGGTGTTAATAAAACACACACATCATGGTGAGTTCCACTGTCCAATGGTGTGGACGGTGTGGATAAAACACATACACCATGGTGAGTCTCGACAGTGTGGAATACAACACATACATCAGTGGGTCCCACGTGGGGCCCACCATAACGTTTATCTACCATCCAATCTGTTGGTAAGGTCATACAGACCCGGATTGAAGAGGAAAAACAAATTTCATAATGATCCAAAACTTTTGTTACCCAAAAAAAGTTTCAATGGCAGACGTTCAATCACACTATTCCCTGTGATGTGGGCCACCTGAGCACCACATACGGCTGATTTTGGGGTGGCCCATGGTCCCAGACGGAGCCAGTTTTTCCAACGTGCTCAGTGAATTCCAAAAAGTTGATTTCTTTGATCGAATGGGTCCACGCTTGTGGATTATAGATCTAAATCACTCTGATATGATGTTCCTCCTTCGATCCGTAGGGCTTAGGTCAATAGACTATCCATGTGCTTCAATTGCATCAAGTCCCTACATTTATGTGTGCCAGATGGGCCACTATTTCAGCATGCCTTGGTTGCAAGTTGAATGCAGGCCATTGGTTATTTTCTATCTAGCCGTCCATTTCCTCATGTTCCCTGATTTTTGGTATAATGTTTATCTTTTGGCCATCTGATGATTAGCTCAGATCTAGTACATGCGTGTCATAGGCCCGTGTCATCTCTTCCGCTTCTCTTCGCGCGAATCTCCGTTGCGATTCCGAACTAATTTTCCCAACATTTTATAATAGAGGAATCACAAGTCACACGAGCCAAGGCTCTTCGCATCACGTGCTTGTTATATATATATATATATATATATATATATATATATATATAAAATTTTGGCAAGTGGGGCCCATGTTTCATCTAATCCAGACAATCGGTCAGTTTATCATTCCCCAAAATTGCCCTATATTAAAAGATATTAGCCACCAATCTTCAGTTGAATTTGGACTGTTGCTGAACTTTCTTCTCCACCATCTATTTTTAGGCCATAAATTCAAAGGCCAGGATTTTCTTATAAGGTAAAATTAGGCCATCCACTGCTTTACCCAATAAATCATCAGTTACGAAAATCTGAGCCCCACCTTTTCGGACTGAAAAGATCAGGTTTCAGATTCTATAAGTTCTCTTTCTTAGTTCTCAAGTGAGGACGTGTAACACCCCGTACTTTTAGTACTCGGGTGTTACCATGTAACCAAATTTAGAAATAAATATAAACCTAGCTTAGTGAACATTCATGTACATCCTAGTATTAAATCTGACCATCGAAGGTGATCCCTATTCACATATCAAACCACCTAGTAGTCAAATAATGTATATACTAAGTGTATTATTTTATCTATTCATTATATTATAAATTTTACACAAGCATGGATTAAAAGGTTATGGACGTATTTTGATAATTTATATACAAAATAAATAATATATGAAAATGTATCGTAATAGAGTGAGATGTATGTAATTAATGTATATGAAATATTGTGAAAATAATGTTATATTAAATAAACGTGAGGAATAATAATTCTACATTATATAATTGAACTATATATTAATAGATAGGTGATCAGTAACATGTATATTGTAGTATGATAGTATTAAGACTATATTTTAATATGTGTGCAAGGTGTTAAATCATTATAATTATAAGCGATATACTATAATAATAAAATGTATGTTAATATTAGTACGTGGGTTAATGATATATGATGAAAGACTTGTAAATGGCCCACTAGGGTCTTTTAACCGCTTACGTTAAATTTCGAAGTGATCCGACCATCGAAACGATGTAATCGACACTTAAAAAGGTCTAATTGATTAGCACGGCCCACTTGAGCATTGGATCTACCACATCTTCGGTTAAGATGGCCTGGTTGAGCCCTTGAATATTATGGACGGAGTGGATTCCACATAGCACCACTATGGACCCCACAATTCACCTCGTGTGTGCACAGTGCTTGTGCACCAGCGTTACACCGGACGTAAGGAAGCTAGTCAAAGCGGGTTGACCTGCGGTTTCTCCAAATGGAGAGACATCTCTCTCTCCCGCTCAATTTCGTTTGAAACAGGCACCGTCCACTGTGTTTGATCCTGGCCTACCATGTGGTCCTCACCTCGATGATCCAAATCGTCCATCGTGTTGGGCAAGTCATCCCGTACAAAACCATGTAGGTCCCGAACGTGATGTCACACGTGCTTGCGCACGATCGCAGCCAACTAGAGACCCATCTTACACACATTTCCAAAAATGGAAACTGTGTTCCGTGCAACAGCTAGCACGATCCGCATGAGAGGGGAAACCTTCTTCCCAACCATCCATTTAGGGGAGATCTCGACCATCTAATTGGTTTAGGGCGATTTTACCCATAGCTTTGAGGGACGGTTTCGGGCAGATTAAATCCCGACCGTTTGGTTTCCATCCAACGGTCCAGGTGGGACTAGGGTTTCCCATATGAAGGCGAGGATTGAGAGAAATCAGTCTGCTCATCCGTTCTTGCAGCTGCAACCAGAAAATCGGCCGAAACCTACTCTACTCGAACCCACCACCTAAACTTCTTAGAACCTTCGAAAATCCACATCCCCAAGCTCCCATAGACTTGTTTGAACCACCTAGAGGCTTCGTTTTGGAGAGAGTCTCGACCGTTCACAATCTGCCATTAACAGTGGCTTTCTTCCCCATCGCCGCTAGTGCATTTCTGGGCGCGTCCGGCCATGGCGTTGAGTCTGGAGATGACTGGACTCTGCAGCAGGGAAAAACAGAAAGAAAATTGGAAGGATCGGGGAAGAAAGAAAGAAGATAGAAGATAGAAGAGAGAGTGAGAGTTAGGTCCGAGCTAGGTTGAGTCTGATCAAATCCAGATGTTTTTCTGGTTGTGGGAGAGGGAGAGTGAGAGAAAAGAAAAGAGATAGGAAGAGGAAAAAAAAGGGGGGGAAGAAAAGAAAGTGGAGAAGTCGGGTATAAGACCCGAAGTCAGGTTGCACCAAGTTGCTGCCTTGACTCGACTCGCTGACTAGCCTTGGGTGCGAGTTGAGGGTGGCTAGGGCGAGTTCAGGTAGTGCTAGACCTTTCTAAATGAAAGAAAATAAGAGAGAGGAGAGTAGAAAGAAGAGAAAGGAGGCCAGGGAGAGTGAGACCCATCTCGAGTTAACTCGACTCGGCTAAGACTCGTTGGGTCATACTATGCGAGTCAAACGGGTTTGGTTTAGTCCAGTGACTTGACTGGGATGTGGGTTTGAGTAGGAGCAAGGGGGAAGAGACACTACAAGAAAGTAGGCCTTTAGCCTCAATTTTTTAGCCTCAATTGAAAAAATGGAGGCTAAATGTATTTTTTAACCTCGGTTGCTATGGAACTGAGGCTAAAAGTTCATTTTTCACCTCAGTTGCTAAATAACTGAGGCTAAAAGTCTACTTTTTAGCCTCAGTCGCATAAGAATCGAGGCGAAAGGTCTACTTTTAGCCTCAGTTCCATAGAAACTGAGGCGAAAAGTCTACTTTTTAGCCTCAGTTGCTAGGAACCGAGGCGAAAGGTATACTTTTTAGCCTCACTTGCATAGGAACCGAGGCGAAAGGTCTACTTTTTAACCTCAGTTGCATAGGAACCAAGGTGAAAGGTCTACTTTTTAGCCTCAATTTCTGAATAAGCCGAGGCGAAAGGTATACTTTTAGCCTCACTTGCATAGGAACCGAGGCGAAAGGTCTACTTTTTAGCCTCAGTTACATAGGAACCGAGGCGAAAGGTCTACTTTTTAGCCTCAATTGCTAGGAACCGAGGCGAAAGGTCTACTTTTTAGCCTCAGTTGCATAGGAACCGAGGCGAAAGGTCTACTTTTTAGCCTCACTTGCATAGGAACCGAGGTGAAAGGCTTACTTTTTAGCCTCAGTTGCATGGGAACCGAGGCGAAAAGTCTACTTTTTAGCCTCACTTGCATAGGAACCGAGGCGAAAGGTCTACTTTTTAGCCTCAGTTACATAGGAACCGAGGCGAAAGGTCTACTTTTTAGCCTCAATTGCTAGGAACCGAGGCGAAAGGTCTACTTTTTAGCCTCAGTTGCATAGGAACCGAGGCGAAAGGTCTACTTTTAGCCTCACTTGCATAGGAACCGAGGTGAAAGGCTTTACTTTTAGCCTCAGTTGCATGGGAACCGAGGCGAAAAGTCTACTTTTTAGCCTCACTTGCATAGGAACCGAGGCGAAAGGTCTACTTTTTAGCCTTAGTTACATAGGAATCGAGACGAAAGGTCTACTTTTTAGCCTCAGTTGCTAGGACCGAGGTGAAAGGTCTACTTTTTAACCTCACTTGCATAGGAACCGAGGCAAAAGGTCTACTTTTTAGCCTTAGTTACTAGGAACCGAGGCGAAAGGTCTACTTTTTAGCCTCACTTGCATAGGAACCGAGGTGAAAGGTCTACTTTTTAGCCCTATCCAATCATCAAATGAGCCATACCATAGAAGACGGTGGGGATTGAACTTCTACTGTTGAAAACTTCTGGCCATGTAAAATTTGGACCGAGCTTATATTTGTGTTTTCACTCCCGTCCTGATATTATGACTTTAGAAATAGATTGGATGACAAATAAATATTACTGTGGACCTACGAAGGTTTCAACGGTGGATGTCATTATCCTACCTGTTTTCCGTTGTGTGGTCCACTTGAGCTTTGTATGCTTAAATCTCTAGCATGGCACCATGTAACCACGTGAATAGAGCACATACATCATGGTCGGCTCCAGGCACCATGTAACCTGGCATTGGGGTCACCGCAATCCGTATCATTTTTATTTTTATTTTTGTACAGTCAGATTATCGGCCGTTGTGTTCCAACGGACGCGATGATGAAAATTGATGGGCGGGCAGGATGGTCCATTAAATGCGATTTGAAGCCGTGGGCCATCTAGAGGTGAGAGCCAACCGTACTTGCCTGTAACCCGGGGCATGTAACTCCAAGCATTGCGGCCGACGGTGATATTTGTGCCTCGTGTAAATCGAAGCTCTGTGGGGCCCATCATGATGTTTCTGCTATATTCCCTCCGTCCATAAGTTTCGTTATTTTATTTTTGGACATGAGCCCAAACATGAAGGAGATCCAACACTCCAATGAGCCACGTCAGAAGAAACAGTGGCGGTTGAACGACTACCATTGAAACTTTCTCGGGGAAAATAAGTTTAGTATGAGGCTGATATTTGTCATTTCCGCATTCCCATGGGAATCAGCTCACGAACCGTTTGGATAGCAGTTGCCCAGGCATTTTTCAGAGTAGAGCTTTTCCATCTTCCCCTGTGTGGCCCAGTTGAGTTTTGGATCTCCTCCATGTTTGAGATCGTCCGAAAATGAATGAACTGGCAAAACATACGGGCGGTGTCGATAAAAAAAACAAATATTATGGTGGGCCCCACTTATTTGGGAGTGCAGGAGATTGCCGTAACCCCGAGTCACTGACAAGTCGCATCCCACGAGATCCACAGCGTCAGCTGCCACATGCCTCGCAGACAAAAGGCCCCTTGTAGATCCAACGCGTCGGATCAGATAAGCCCTTGACATCCTAGATGTTATGAGGAACGCATCCACATGTTGGGTCTACAGGTGGGTGATGGACCGCGTACCTACGTCTAAACCGTCCAGATTGTTACTCCATTCGCTGATCAGTGGAAATCTACTATCTGAATTAGGACCGTGGCCTGCTTTGATTTTAATCTACCAGATTACGTCCACGATCGTACACTTACCGAATACATCACCATAACTATCTTTTTATAATACAAATACAGTTGTTCCCGCTATTTGGACGGTTCAGATTGAGTTAATCCGTGCCACGTAGATAGTGACGAGTGCATGCGTGTAGAATGCTCATAGTCTATCAGAGTATCAATTGATTTTATTTTTAACTTTTACCTTCTTTCTTTTTTGGCCCTTTTGCGTGAAGTAAACTGGAAGCTCGTCTCCGGCTCGTTAGCTGAGGTTTTATTTATTTATTTATTAATAATAAAATAATAAAATCTAAGTATTCTCGTACGTATGAGATGGAAGAGAATGCACGGTTGTACGCAACTACGCATATAAATATCACGGATGTAAGATCCAGACCTTCCAACATTTAGACCGTACTGTGTTTATTCGTTTTACTTGTGATGGAACCAAAATAATATGACAAAAATGGACGGGTGGAAAAATATCAACGGTTCATATTCAATTATATCATTAGCATACCAGTAAAGCCAACTTCCACTCTACTTTCTCCATCTGATTTAGCTGTTGGGTCCCATCATATGAATAATCGAGATCTTCTACACAAGAAGCACGTGTATGCTTTGATACTCCACGTCCATCTCATGCGGCGGTTACACTAAACATTCCAATGCGCGAAAAAGGACTACCAACCGGTGGACACGCGTCGAGTTCCCATTCGCGAATAGTGGGGAAAGTCCGTGAGAAGAGAAAAAACTTCGATACTCTGTCAGGAAGTGATATATGGTACGCGGGCACTTAGATTTTACTTAGGAAATATATGCACGGAGAAATTTAATTAAAAATAACCCGTCTAAGATGTGTGTAACCGTTCACATGTGTCTTGAAAAAGAAATTAAGCTTTAATTTTCATGTAATTATTAAATTGATGGGAATTCATTGGACGGCTAGCAATGGTTTTTAGTCCAAAGAAACAATGGCTACGATTCGGAGATAATATTTTTGAACCAATCTAATTTTGTTACTGTAAATTATCAAAACTGTTTTATACAAACTTTTCAGTTCAATGTGAGTTAATATATGCCACGTGTACCGTTTCTATGTGCATGCGTATCAAGTGTCATACACAAATGAGTATTAAATAACTCCCCGTGAAAAACGATAAATACGATCGGCGGATCGTCATATTGTAGTTATTACTCTTCCCTTCCATCCCTCTTTCCTCTCCAGAGCCCTCCGCGTCAAAATCCTGTCTCTCAAAATCCCTCAGCTCTCAGCTCTCTCTCAAAATCCCTCAGCTCTCTCAAAATCCCTCAGCTCTCAGCTCTCTCTCAAAATCCCTCAGCTCTCTCTCAAAATCCCTCAGCTCCGAAAGGAAATTCTGTCCTCCACACCAGCAATCTCTTCGCCGATTTCAGGTACTCATTCTCTCTCTCTCTCTGTTTTTTTTCCCTACTGATTTCTCAACTGATATTCTCTCGAAAATAAAAAATCAGGGCAGAAATCTCTCATTTTCGTGCGTTTTCCCCATTTGGCCGTTCAAAATCCAATTTCCACGTTTTTTGGTTCGATTTGAGGAGTTTTTTTTTGCTGATTTCACTGAAATCTTGCTCATTCGCTGGATTTGAGCAGTTTCTGCGTTGCAATATCAGCGATTAGGGTTTGGTGTTCGATCTGAGAGCAAAACCCTGTTCTCTGGTGCGAAATCTGCTCCTCCATTGCCGATTTCGGTGTATGCTAGAAAAACAAGGGGCATATACACCGTTGCAGCTCCTCACCGAAGTGAACCCTAGCTCTTCTCTCTGTCTTCTCCAATATTTTCTCGTCTTCATCAAATCTACCGTCTCTCTCTCTCTCTCTCTCTCTCTCTCTCTCTCTCTCTCTCTCCGATCATCGATCCTCAAAAGACGGTGAGCTTTTTTCAATTTTTTTCTACTTATGGTTTTTTTTTTCTCAATTTTTAGTGCTTAATCTATTTTAATATGAATCTAGCTTATGTCTCTCGATTCTGAGAGATTTCGTTGGATTTTGATCCGATTCTTGCTGATAGATCTATTTTCCTTTTGGATCTCATTGTTTAGAGCTTTGCTTTTTTATTTTTGTTTTAAGCTGATGATGCATATTGCCCTTCTTTTCGATTTTTTTTTCTCAGTTTGATTATTCATTTGAAGAAGTTACTCAGATTTACAGTTGGCATTTTTTGAGGACAGAGGAAGGGTTTTAACTTTCAATCAGGTATGCTTCCCCCTCTCATTTCTCCAAAATTTTCCACTTAGGGTTTGGTTTTGTAATTTTTCTTGATTTATGGTGCTTGATTTGTTTTGATCTTGATCCAACTTATGTCTCTTTATTCTTAGAGATTTCATTGGATTTTGTTTCGATTCTTGCTGATTTAAGTTGTAATTTAGGTTTTTGTATTTAGATTTTAGAGATTTATCTAAAAGTATATCTAAAAAAAAGTTATGTCTAGCGGCGCATTTTCTATGCCAGATAAGTCTAATATGGTAGAACGTAGTGCATTTTTATATGTGCATATTTCTGATGGATATTTATTCTAGGAATGAGATTTTAGACACATGCAAAAAAAAAAAAAAAAAAAAAAAAATCCCTCATACTGGTTGCTGCAGAATTTCTGTAAAATGCTATCTCTACTATGGTTTATGTTCACATTGTCTCATAGCAGAAATTGGATGTTTATTAAATAGAAGATTGCAATGTTTCAAATATTTATGTATATTTGTTATCTCTTTATTGTTTTATTGTAACCAATTACATTTATTTAATACGAAGGATGTGTGCAATCCCAGCATGAATGGTTTCTAAAATACACCATAATCATTAGATCCCAATCTAGATTTTGTGGTCCTTTTTTCGATGTCCACACCAAAAAATATTGCTGTAATTAGTGTTGAATCATTTAGAAGCTTTTTAGAGAATTTTTTATTATTATTGGATCAATGTCATTTGGAATAATCTTGATTATTGATGTAAATTAGTTAAACTCCTCATTTGAGAACGACTCTTGAACCGTAATCTTCTCTTTTACGATGTAATACAGGTTTTATCATCCACTCTCTTGTGTTCTCTTGCAATTTCATTAGGTCCTCAGTTTTTGATAGTTTCTATTGCAAGCATGAAAAACACAAATTTAAATAGCTTTGGAGCATTGCATCAGTACCACATTGACTAAAACTTGATTTAGTTTTGGAGTTAATCTAACCTAGTTGAGTTAGATTTTTTAATCTATAAATAATGTAATAGATGTATTATATGCTATCATCTTGTATGTTTTTGCTATCAATATATGAAGAAGATCCTTTATGAGATTCCATACATGCATGTCTGTCTGCATTATATGCCAATGTAGCATGATTTGTGTACAAATACATGTATGTGTCATGTTTCTTTTTAATGAATTATTATTTGGTACTCTGACATGGAGTGATGGTTGATAGTCATGCTTTTAAAATTATTATTTGTCTCAAGTCTATTAATGTTGGACCAAATGTTGGGAGCACCGTAGCTCAGAAACATCGGTTAAACATAACACCGGCGTTAATTTTTTAAAGCTCTTAAAATGGCTTTTTCTCAAAAATGACCCTTAAATTCCTCAAATTCTATTCTCCTATGCAAAAAAGAGAGTACTTAAAAACAGCCTATGACGAACCGTTATTAGGCTCTTTCAGCTTATTTAAGAGTCACAACTGCAAATGGGCTGAAAAGGAGAGTGCGAGAGGAGGTAGAGGTTATGGGATGGTTTAATCTTTGCTAAAGAGCTGCTTGGGGGTGGATTCTTGAGCTTAGCTGCAGTTGCTTGGGGGTGGATTTTTTTTTGCTAAAGAGCTGCAAAAAAGAGAGTACTTCTATACATGCATATATCTTCACTATACAATTCCATTGATTTTTAAAATTTTTTTTTATTTCGCCTATCTAGGATCCTAAAATCCAGCTCAGTATAGCTTGATATGGTAAAATTGGGAGTTCTTATGAATTCCTTTTACTTTTTATATTTGTATATCGTAATATTCCAATGTGCACTGGTCTTCCTTTATTTTCCTGTCGTTTACATTTTAAATGTTCGCTTCCCTTGATTAAAAAAAGAAAAAAGAAAAAAAAGATAAGACGAAAGTCATAAGTTGGTCTAAAGAACAAGAGTCAGCTTCCTTTAGTCCATTGTTCTAGAGTAGCTCATGGTAAAGTGATCAGTTGGTAACTGACTAGTCATATGTTCAAATCCTACTTGGAGAGATTTCATAGCTATCGCTTTTTTGACCTAGCAATTTGGTGGAACCAGTGAATTACACTTGCTTCTAAATAGATGTGGGACAAAGGACTTGTTGTACATGTTGCCCACCCTTCCTCTTCTTTGAGAATCGTGTGAACTAATAATACACAAAAGAGAAGTATGTCCCTTTTTTTTCCAAAGTGAACGAAGGCATAACTTAACAACCTCCCTTTTTTACTTCGAAGTCAGGAAATGCCCTGCCAGTCAGTTTGAACTATGGGCAATTATGATGCTTATATAAAAGCTAATCCATCAATCAGTTTAGACCCTATTTTGATTGTAAATAATAGATATTAGTATGATGAAAAACTCAAATGAACTATATATATCATGACTAAAACTTCTAAATTTAATTAGTATATCCAAACACATCATGCAAATGAATGGACAGCGTGGATGTATAATACATACCTCAAGGTAGGCCCCATGGTCAGGGCATTGGTGAGGCTGGGCCGCACCTAAACTCCCCCCCTTCTTTTCCACAATACAAATTCCCTAAGGATGCCATTAGCTGCCAGTGGGTACTGCACAGTGCTTTATGGGCCCCATGGTAACGCTGTCCATCCATTTATCCATAACATTTTATGTTATGAAACCAAAAATGAGTTAGATCCAACTCTCAAGTGGACCGCATTATATGAAACATTGTTGGTTCAATGCCCACTATTAAAAATTCTGGGGGCCAAGAAAGTTGAGACAGTGATGGATTGACATGAATTTTGGGCAGAGTATTGCATTGTTCAAAGTTGGATACAAGTGATGGATAAGAGCTGGATGCAAAAGTCAAGGTAATGTGTTGAGCAATACTTTCTCCTTCGAATTTGGATTCCTTGTAAAGTTGCATTGTTTTAAGAGTTCCCTTTGTTTCCTTGGACAATATAGGGTGAGCTTGGAATATGTTAAGGGCATGAAGGAATTCATTGAGTTTGCATTCAACAATCTTTGCTAGCGAGGGAAGATCTTATGTCCATGTGTAAAGTGCGCCAACCTCTTTTGGCGTGCTCATAAAGAAGTGGTAGATCATCTTGTGTGTGAGGGAATTATGCGAATTACACCCGTTGGGTGTTCCATGGGAGGCGTCTTCTTCATCGACTTCCGGCCCTGCAACTAGTACACATGATGATATGCCTCCACATGATGACATGCATGGATTGTTGCATGATGTGTTTGGAATATCAGGTGTGGATGACATGCCGACTGAGTTGCCATCACAGGAGCCAATACAAGAGGAACCGAATCCTGAAGCTGAAAGATTTTTCAGGTTGTTGCAAGACGCCGAACAAGCCTTGTACCCGGGATGTAAGAAGTTCACAAAACTCTCTTTTGTTGTTCGAATGTATCAACTTAAGTGCTTAAATGGATGGAGCAACAAATCATTCACTATGTTGCTTGAATTGTTGAAAGAAGCACTCCCTGAGGGTGAGACGTTGCCGAGTTCCTTTTATGAGACCAAGAAGATTATTAAAGAAGCTGGGCCTCGTTATAACAAGATCGATGCATGCCCCAATGATTGCCAGTTGTATTGGAAGACTAATGTGAACGATGAGTCATGTGGTGTGTGTGGTATATCTAGATGGAAAATGACGGAACATAATTCTAATGACGATGAGGCAACAACTATTCCCTCCAAAGTTAAGAAGATTCCAGCAAAGACATTGTGACATTTTCCATTGATACCAAGGTTACAAAGATTATTTATGGAAGCACAAACAGCTAAAAACATGAGATGGCATGACAAGGGACGAACCAATGATGAGTGCATGAGACATCCTGCTGATTCTCCTGTATGGAAATCTTTTGACGAGCAACACCCGAATTTTTCATGTGATAGTCGTAATGTCAGGCTTGGGTTAGCAACTGATGGATTCAATCCCTTCGGGACGATGAGTATTGCTCATAGCACATGGCCTGTTGTTTTGATGCCGTACAATTTACCACCATGGATGTGCATGAAGCAGCCTTACATCATGATGTCTCTACTTATACCAGGCCCTCATGGTGTTGGCAATAATATCGACATGTATCTACAACCATTGATAGAAGAATTGCTTAAATTGTGGGAGGTCGGTGTCGACACTTACGATGCATTATCGAAGTTGAATTTTCGAATGCGTGCTGCTTTGTTATGGACTATTAGTGACTTCCCTGGATATGCAATGTTGTCAGGATGGAGCACAAAAGGTAAGCTCGCTTGTCCTAACTGCAATAAGGACACAGAGTCCCAGTGGTTGACACATAGCCATAAGTTTTGTTACATGGGTCATCGTCGATTCTTGGATAGAGATCATAGGTATAGACATGATAAAAGGAACTTTAATGGAAAGATGGAGTTGAGAGAGGTGTCAAAACAACTGTCTGGAAATGAAGTGTTAGCTCAAGTGAGTAAAATTAACATAATATTTGGAAAGAAGTTTGATACCAAAGTTGAAAAGAAGAGAAATCGAGACAATAATAAGGAAAAGGGAAAGGCATCTTGTTGGAAGAAGAGAAGTATCTTCTTCGATTTACCATCTTGGTGTGTAATATGTTGCGTCACAGCCTTGATGTGATGCACATCGAGAAGAATGTATGCGACAATGTTCTTGGGACGTTGTTGAACATTGATGGGAAGACAAAGGACAATGTGAAGTCTCGTCTGGACCTCCAAGAAATGAAGATAAGACGGACACTTCACCCAAAGCAGAGACCATCAGGCAAAACATATTTGCCTCTGCGTGAATAAGGAGAAGGATTTTACAATGGCGAATAAGGAGAAGGATGATTTTGCAGAGTCATAAAGAACATGAAGGTACCAGATGGCTATGCGAGTAATATCTCACGATGTACCAATCTCAAAATGAAGAAGATTTTAGGACTCAAGAGTCATGACACTCATGTTTTGATGCAACAAATACTTCCGATCGCCGTGCGAAGGACATTACCTCCAAACGTGAGCTCAATCCTAATTGAATTAAGCGGATTCTTTAGAGATTTGTGTTCCAAGGTTGGTCGGATGCAGGATTTCAAGTTTCTTGAATCTCAGATATTGCTTTAACGCTTTGCCATTTAGAGAGGATCTTTCCGCCGTCATTCTTTGATATCATGGTGCATTTGCCTATACATTTAGCCAACGAGGCAATAATGTTAGTGCAAGACACAACTGCCTGATGATTGAAAGGTACCTGATGAGTCGTCCATTGGGAAAATTGAAAGGTGTGTTTTAAGGTCTCAATATGAACTTTCATTTATCTTGTTGTAATAGATAAAATCATGTATACTTATATGTCTATTATGTGACTATAGGTACCTACAGAGACTAAAGTCCTACGTTCGAAACAAGGGATTTGTTCGAAATGGGCATGAATGATTCGTTTGTTGATAATGATACATACCTTCAGAGCTTGCCTTGCATTAATCATGCATCCCATAGATGGAAGCGTCAAAACTATGCTGAAATGGGCCAATGATGATAATGTGAGTTGGGATAGGACTGATGTGGAGGGAAACGAAGTTGACACTCCACAAAACTTATCTAATTTGATTAAAGAGGACCACAATTCTGGGTCGGAATCTGATGATTAGGTATTGATGCCTAACACAAATGTGATGCATGTTTTTTTTTTTTTTTTTTTTTTTTTTTTTTTTTTATGCTCACAATTATTTGGTTAACTCCAATCTAATTACATATATTAATTTTATATTGTGAAGGAAATGAAGATGTCAACCTCTGACCATCATCATTCGAGCTTTATGGACCCGGTCCCGACCACCAGCCAGGTCGGACAGAGTTCAGATAATTCAGCACCGACTTCGGGTATATAAATATATAATTTAAGTGAAGTGAAGTTAAGCTTGTTACTTTTATAGTTTTGTTTTGTTCTTGATTTAATTAAATGTAGATATTATATTTCAAATATTTAGAATGCTCATATCTATTCTTTTGTTTCATAAAGAGGGTGGTATTCATAATAGACGATTTTGAGGCCCTACAGTCATCAGCGAGGTGGCGAACTTGCCACCCAATAAGCAGCTGAATATCAATTGGAATAAATATGGGCAGCCTATTGGACACAAGTACACCGAATTTACAAGGTGGCTGGGCATTTTATCTAGGAATGGGCGCTTAGCACCTCTTGATCACGATAGTTGGCATCATGTGCCACTATCTAACAAGAACGATATTTGGAATGAAGTGAAGGTAATATGAAATCAAAAATTCAATTACTCTTTTTGTATTTTGTATACTAAGTATAATCGATAATTGATGTATTGCAGATCAAGTGGAATATCGACGAGGAGCGTCGAAATTGGGTAATGAGGTCCATTGGAGCTTCATGGAAAGAGTGGAAGAAGAGGTTAAAAAAAGAACACTACAACCGATATTTGACTAATGAGGAACGACTAGCTCATTGTCCCTGATCGAGTGGAGCCGACACACTCGAAGTGGCTCGTCACCTATTGGTCAAGTGATGAAGGACAGTAAAAATTAAACATAAAGAAAAATTATATCCATGTTGGTGTATATTGTTATTTATATTAAAATTTAGTTATTTTACTATGTCACATTATAGGCCCGCACTCAAAGGAATAAAATCAACCGCAACAAGCATCGTATGGCCACACTGCCGGCTCAAGGAGGAATAATTCTGGAGTTACCAACTTATTTGTTTTTACATGGAGCAAAGAATCTTGGTGGAGAGTCTCTGATCGGCAACGTTGTTCATAACGACCCATCGGAAGAAAGAGTGTTGTGAATGAGAAATTAGTCGGCTCATGTTATTGTATGTAGAAATTTATCAATCATTGACATCTCGATTAATATTTTTCATTAAGTCATGATATTGAACAACTTATTTATAATCGGATGGCGAGGAGTTACGGGCAACTCAACGTGAGTCCTCTCGAGTATGATGGCACGAATGAGAGATACTATGAACTCATTAGCGAGAAAACGGACCAAACTTGAGTTGCGGCAATGTACTAAATGTAGAGCGGATGACTCAAGTATCTCCACTCCTAGGGATAGACTGAGGACCCGAGGGACCTCTCCTTGAAGGGAGAAGGTTCGAAGAATCAATAGGTAGTTTTTCTTTGAGATTCATTTATATGTGATATTTTACATGTATATTTATGTTTTATTACATTTCATGAGTTTTTGTAGTTCACCATCATGGGTTTTGTGATCCCTTTGTTTTTATTGTTCACCATCATCGAATAGTTGATCCTTTCTGCATTTGGTCAAATCGTATTTATGTGTATTTATATGTTTGACATGCGAAAGAATCCAAGAGTGTCTTGAAATGCTGGAGTGGCAGGGAACGTAAGCAAGGATCTGAAGGTGAAACGGATCTTCCTCCCATTTCCCACTTAAATTTCATTTTATTCTTTTATCATGGCTGTCTCATCTCATTAGAAGCTGGTGGGATTGATCTTTTCTTTATGAGAAAAGTCATTGAAAGGCTGTTGGGTCTTGAACTTTCTTTATTATGCCTTGAAAAGATGCCAAAAGAACTTTTTGGTATTTTATAGATTCTGGCTAAAAATTCTAGTTATATTTCTGTTTTATGTCTACTCAAACTTCTTTTCATGCTCTTTTTGCAGATATGCATGTATTCGACTGCAAGCCACTGACAGATCCTTTGCATTTGGTAATGTTTGAATAATGATATTATTTAGATTGATTACACTGTTCAGACATTTGATAACATGAACATTTTGATTTCTTTTGATGTTGAGAATATATGACTCGTTGAAGTTCACTCTGAAAATATTCTACCTTGAATGGTTACTGTTTGCAACTTCTCGCTCTCCTTACTATCTATAACATAAATATTATCCCATCTTCCCTCAATGGAGCTATTTGGTACCTCATATACTCACAAGTTCTGTTTCTCTATTTTATCTCTGATGATCCTTTTAGAGGTGAATATTGTTCTAAATTCTGGTTAACCTCTCATAGGAACGATTATTTGTTGGTAATCCTAGGTTCAGCATTGATCCCTTGTATCAATCCTAATGCCATGGATCACATGGATTGAATGTATATATTAGATGGAAAATAAGGTCTATATGAAAAGGGCACTAGTATCAGACAGTGTTATTATTGCAATTATAGGGTAGAGATTTGAGGTGTTCGTCAAGAGGTTATTGCTTCCAAGTTCCAACATATTTGGTTCTTATCCAAACCAGCATTTTGGGGTCAAAGTTCTTTGTCATACTTGTAGGCATCATGGGACCTATCATATGTGCTGTGGTAGCAATCTGTTACCATTACTGGTAACCTTTAGGTCCAATGATCATTGTCTTTCTTATACTATGTAAAAAGCTTGGCACTGACTTTAGATGATTGATTCTATGGAATGGAACTGTGATGCATGTACTATGATACACAATGAGCAGGTTTATTTATTTATTATTATTTTAAAAGATAACGGCAATTTTATTGAGTACTACACATGGTGTACAATAGTGCTGATCCTCTCAAGCAGTCTTTTTAATTGGAGAAATGATCAGATACAGCAGCTATACTCGAAATTATGATACTGACATTGGTCCCCCCTGACTCGACCCCCATTGGATGGATCGACTCCCATTGGTACACTGAGTCATACCATTGGCTGTCCATTGATTTTGATGTTGTGTCCCTTCTAATAAGTGGATCGACCTGATTCTCATATCAGGTGATCATCATGGTATGGCCCACCTTTTGCATGGATTTGATATTCTACACATAGACATGTTGGTGGGAAAAATTGTTGTCATAATTCATGAATTACGATCTGACCATTGTATCTCGATCACTTCCCTTTTAATTGCTCTTTGTATACCCACTTTCCATATTAATTTGGCAATACCTCTATCTAACAGGCCCAAGCATTGTGGTTCCCTGAGAGTGGTTGAGTGCCTGCATTTCTACTTGCTCAAGTGGGCCAAACCATAGGAAACAGTTGAGAGGTTCTGTGGGGGGCCCACCATATTGTTTATATGCCATCCTAACCGTTCATTTGGTGCATCCCATGTGGATGAAGGGACAACCCTAAAATCTAGCCATTAAAAAACTTAGGTGTTCTGCACCACAGGATTTAGTGGTTGTGATGGATGATATCACATTGTTCCTGGTGGTGTGGCCCACATGTTTTTGACAGGGTGCCTCTAATGCATGGTTTGGATGTCGACACATCATGGTGGGCCCCACTCCAAGTAAAATATATGGTATAGTTTCCATTATTGCATTAGAACCAAGCTATATAAAAGCGGTTACGTAAAGGCCATTACGTAAAGGTGAAGTGGCCACCATTACTTGTTATGGGGTTATAACGGCTGTTACAGAAAAAAGAAAACAACAACCTGTAACGGTACCATAACATTATTACGGGACCAATAGTGTCTTTTTAAAAGAAAAGGAAAAAAAAGTAGAGGTTGTAACGGCCCGTATCGTAATGGTAATGGTGGTGACCGTTACGACCACCATTACCGTTACAGAAATACCTTGATTAGAACCCTTATGGTCGGCACTGGATTGAGGGAGGGAGGGAGGGAGGGTTCTCATTGTTATGCATTATATTTGCTACTTGCCGCATTATTTTCTTTCCAAGACCAAAATATTCAAAATTTGGTGGATGGTGCTGCATGAAGTGACGTCTTTTGTTTTTTTCAGACCGTTGTAGGTCACTGAATTCTAAAGAAGATATTGTCTTGGGGCTTGATGGTGGTACTGGGCATAAGAAGCCTCCAAGGAAAGGGAGGAAAAAGTTGCAAACATCCCATGATGGTATCCTTTTCTTTAAGTTGTTGATGGGTATTTCGTTACTTTTATTTCTTTCTATATTCCTTGCTAAGTAGACTAGGTTTAGATATGCAGTTTTTGGTTACTGATGAAATTGTGGTTGATGAAACTGATATTCTTACATTTCTTGTTTTATCGGGGCTATTTTAACATATTGAGTTGCGGATTGGAGTGCCCACCACGGTGTAAAAGTTTCCATCCTGATCACAGGCATTGAACCAGCTGAGAGCTTGGGGGGTTTTGGGGCTGTCTTCATGATGATAAGAAACATATTATCTTATTTTGGGCTTCCTAAGGTTGGCCATTTCAAAATCTTGGCAAATCCAGCTACATTGGTTTTGGAGGGAAGTGATATAATTAGTATGCGAGACTCAGCCAAATTGATAGAATTAAAAGAAAAAAGAAATTACAAAAATGTTTGTATTTTCTTTCGCTCTTTAAAATGCCAGTAAAGGTGGTTTAAAAGATTAAAAAAGATAAAGAAATTGTTGGGTGAGATCGTAGGAACTGAATATAATTGCTGGTGGGTCGTGGGTTGGGTGATTTACTTTTGCACAACAGCATGGTGAACGAATCTTGGGCCACTTGCTTCTACTTGCCAGAAATAAACTCTGATTGATGCAGTTCAAATACAACTCTGATTGATGCGGTTCAAAATCCAAATAAAAGCTTAGTCAATGTATTTTCTGAAAGTGGAATAGAGGAAACCAAAATACATCACTTGGAGACGCCATTGGGATGTTTGCTTGCTGCCCAGAAAACTGTTACTTTCAGACCTTCTTTAAATTTTTTTAAATTTTTTTTAAAATTTTTTTTAATTAAATTTTTTTTTTTTTTTTTACCAGACTGTTTCTGTACTCTGGGAACTTCTAGTGTTTTTCTTTTGGTTCTGCTTACCAGAATGACACGAAATTTAGCAGGACAAAATGGACTCATCCAAAATTTTCCAGCGTAATTTTTAGTTTAATTCTTTAACCGGAAGTACCACAAACATTGCAATCAATATAGAATATAAATTGAAAACTGCAGGAAATGAAAGGATTCTCTTACATAGCTGATGATATGAAACATTGGTTGTTGTTATTTTGACTTTTACTGCTCCCCTTTCTTGGACTCAGACTCTAAAAATCAAAGGCTCTCTCCCTCCTCTCCTTTGCCCAGAAGCATCTCATTGCATGGTCTCCTCCGCACTACACATCTACAAAGAAACTTGAACTCCATTAGCTAGTGGCTTGTAGCTGGTTATTATGTTGACTTCTGATATCAATTATATTTTGAGCATGCTCTTGATATGGTTGCAGCACTTCATCACCAATTAGGAGATCATGGTAAAGGCGAGGAGTCAGTTCAAGGATCGCAGGTGCATTTATATTGTCACTGGCCAATAGTTTTTTGCTGCTGGACACTGTTTCTTCTTAGTGTTAATAGGGGAATTTTCAGTTATTTATTTGGGTGCATTTTAGGAAACAGAGGTGATGGAACTTGCACATGAGAAAGGGGAACTGGAAAAAGAAAAGGAATAACATTCTCTTGATAGACTTTATTTTATTTTTACTATTTTCATTGCATGGAAGGTTTATGCACCAATTTTCGAGAAGGAATCGCTTTTCATCGGACATTATTCATATTCATGTGCACATCTATGACTTGCCTCCTCCAAGACCAAGACGAGCAATGGAAGCGCAAACCTAAGAAGCCATCTCGCAGGTAATGGGAAACTATCACACTTAAAGAGTCAAAATTGATTCTCATTGTTGCTGAATTCCACTGCTCGATGCTTGGATGGTTTCTAAGTGTGAAGGTTTTCCGTTGCCAGCTACCTCGCTCTAATACATTCTACTCAAGCAATCCTCCAAAGCATGATGGGACTGATAAACCATCTGGAGCCGAAGGTAATCTGACTTCTTCTTCTTCTTCTTCTTGTTCTTTTTGCATTGCTTACATTGCTAATCTTTTTCCCCAGAAATTCAAACCATTACTACAGAATTTATGTTACAATTGAAGCAGAACGCAGAACGCAGAACTCTAGATTTGCTTTTATTTTTATTTTTTACCCCTACGCATTCCAATGCTCGTTTTCTGTAGCTTTTGGTTTATAGGTATATGATTGATCTTGCTGATAACTATGTCGATTGATAAAGTAGTTTGAATGCATGTAGCATGGTGAAGATTTGTACATATAACGTGGACACACATTCATTTGCATTCATTTTACATTCTTTTTGATGATCTCATTACTCTCATGTGGTTTGTTTTAGCTGCACTCTGTTGTTGGTGTGGCACATGGAAAGGAGAGAAGCTTTGTAGTAGTTGCAGGAGAGCACGATATTGCTCTGAGAAACATCAGGTATTCACGAGTCTGTGAATCAATTTGGCTTAGTTTTCCTTGGAATCAATGCCAAAAAAATATAGTTTTCTTTTTAGGTCATGCATTGGCGCTCAGGGCATAAGGTTGATTGTAGACGGATAAGCATTTCTTCTCAATCTCCCAGCTCTACTGACAGTAATAGCAGAAACACTTTGGCGGAGATAGACAAAGGTTGATAACTTTTTTATTTTCAGGTTCTTTTTGGTTGGACTGCAGATGTAATGATGAAACTTTTTTTTTTTTTCAGCCAAAGCTCTCCCATGGCAACATCAAATCTATCAACGTCCTTCCCAACAAGGCTGGCAATGCACACCTCTGACTTTGGTCTGTCTTCTCTGCAATGGCAGTAACATCCAATGGCCAGAAGTTGTGTATGCTTTCGGTGTGCTGCTGCTCGAGCTGCTTATGGGCAAGTGCCTGTCATTGACGGACAATGCAGGCGGTGGGACCATCATGGACCTTCCAAGTTGGGTCCAGTTGGTAGTGAGGGAGGAATGGATGGCAGAGGTGTTTGATCCACAGATGGTGGAGATGCCACAGATTGCAATGGTGTGCACTTTGGTGGGGTGTCCGATCAACAGCTGAGGATGGGCCAAGTAGCAAAGATGATTGAAGAGGTTTGTGGGGGTGGAGGGGAGCTGTCCCCATGACTCGTTTGACTTAGTGTCTGACTCACTGTCCGTGTCAGAGGATGCTGACAGGGTGACCTTTCTGCAGATTGTGGAGAAACTTCTAATTGCTGTTGTTGCAGATGCTGATGTTAGTGTTCGTCAGTCAGTCTTCAGTCAGTCTTTCTATCTCAGCATGGAAATGGAGGTTTCGATGAATTTTTGGCACAGGCTGATAGTTTGAGTGCTATCTTTGTTGCTCTTAATGATGAGAAGGAATGTCTCCATATGCAATTTGAGGAGAAACATAAGCTGTTGGAGGAGCAAAGAGCAGAGGTTTTTTTTAAAAAAAACTTAGAGCTAATTGATTCTTCTTCTAATTTTTTATTTCTTTTTTATTCACCGAATTTTTTCTCAACTATTGGATGTGTCTTCAGATTCATGCATCACTTGCCATGGCTGAAAACACACTAATAGAAGCAAGGAAACAATATGATTTGATACTACAAGGAAAGCAGTTGGAGTTAACGAAGCATTTAAAGGAAATTTCTCAGCGGAATGATCAGGTACCATTTTTTCCATTTTCAGATCCTCTGACATATATATCTGGAGCTGAGGGTGGTGTTGATGGGGTGGTGTCAAGATTTCATATAGGGTACGTTCAATTTATTTGGGTGCATTTTCGCTAAACCGATACCTTTTTTTATTTTTATTTTTTATTTTTGGGTACACTAGTTACTTGATCTCAACAACTAGACTCCGTTTACTTTTTATTTTTGGAAGGTAGTTTGCATACACCGATGTTTGCAGATTTTAATGTTTTTGTTCTTACTTGTTATAGATTGAGGTATTCTTTGGGAAGACCGAGAAATTCGATGATCCGATGGTTGCCGATTCTTTGTCGCCAAAGGGAGGCGATTGGAGACAATAAAGCATGATGGCAAACCATAGATCTGAGTTCCATCATATTCGATTTTCATTTCTTTTTTCCTCCCGTTGTCCTTTTTAAGTGATAGAGGTTAGGAATTTTCAAGTAGAGCTAGCTCTTGTCATTAATCGAAAAGAGCGAGAGAGAGGCCTTTTTCTTTTCTCCTTTTATGGGAGTTGTTGATGATACTGAGACAATCTGTTGTTTGGTGGTCGATCTTGTTGTATTGTTTGTGTCTGTTTCTCGCATCTTCCTTTGATGAGTGGATTGAATGAATGGATTAGTAGTTTAAATAAATATTTAAAAAATTAAACATTTTTAGCCTCAACTTATAACCGAGAGGCATGGATTTAGCCTCGGTTGTTGTTCAAGGTTGAAATTCCCGTGGCTAAAGGATTTAGCCTCATTGTTTGAGAACCGAGGTTAAAAATAGATTTAGCTTCGGTTGGAGGCAATTGAGGCTAAAATTTGGATTTAGTCTCGGTTGGAAACAATGGAGGCTAAAATTTTGATTTAGCCTCATTTCGAGAAAACTGAAGCTAAAAAGGTTCTTTTAGCCTCATTTGAAGAACGGAGGCTATAAAAGTTATTTTAGCCTCAGTTGCTAAAAGTGAGGCTAAAGCCTTTAGCCACGGGGTTTTCAACCTCGGTTTGGGTAATTGAGGCAAAACTGAGGCTAAAAGCTTTAGCCTCACTTTTTAATCTTTTTAGCCTCAGTTTTGAACCGAGGCTAAAGCCCCCTTTTCTTGTAGTGAGAGGAAGAAAATGGGAGGATGAAGAAAGAGGATGAAGGAGAAGAAGATAGGGGAGGCGGTCCTAGCCGAACCGAGTCAACTCGGTTCGGGACCGAGTCAGCTTGCTGACCCATTGGCTGGGTTGAGTCCAGGGACGGTTGGACCTCCAACAGTAAAAATGAGAGGAAGGACAGAGATGGAGTGAGAGAGAGTAGATGGATGTTAGTGTTGAGCCGAGCCTACTCGACTCGAACTAAGTCGACCAAGGTGAGTCCACGTCTTTCCTCCATTTTCTTTCGATTTCAAATCTTCGTTTTTGCCATTCTTAGGATAATGAATGTTGGGGATGAATAACACTTAGTAAATTATCTATGTCAATATTAGAGCTTCATATAAAACAAAATTTTCATTGTTAAATATTAGTAGATTATTCATGCTTATATTAGTTAGTATAAATAAATAAGAAATTTCCGGTTATTAAATATTAGCATTTTATTTATCATGCTCGAATATTATCATCAATGGTAGATTATGCAATTTAATTATCATCAGGATGATTACTAACTAGTATTAATGACAACACTAACATTAATAATTATTATTAAATTAATGTTAAAATCAATTACACACCAACTAGGGTTCAAACCCTAAAACACCTAGCCTAGACCTAAACTCCAGGTTAAAACTCTAAACCCTAGGTAATCTAAACCCTAGGTCAATACCTTGAACCTAAACAATGAGTTAAGTTGGATCTAATGGCATAATTTCATAACTTATGGTAGGATCCAAGCGTAAGGGCATGCACACTTCACAATAACATTAAAAGGCAAGTCGACAAATAAGGTGATGATTCTTCCCCTTGAGCTTTCCATCTTCTCATTAGCTTAAGTTATAGTTTTTATTTAAATTCATAATTGATATGTCCCTTTATAATCACATGTGTTAGCTGGTGGAAATTGAATTGTTGTATTACATGCTTTATGATTATCCTATATAATTGTTCATGCTTGCATTCCTTTTTGTGGATTGCTTATGGAACTTAAACTGGTACATTAGTGGGAAATTCCCACATATGAATGTACACCCATACTTGGGATGTAACTTGACTAGTTGTGATCGTAATGGACCTTCGACTTGGTGGTTATTGAGCAGTGGTCTAGATAGATCATTGATATGGGCCTACCATCCAGGGTTGTTAAGCCCAATGGTTTTTAAGGATGGTCTTTATCGTATGATTTTGATATTCACCCTATGTAGCATATTTTGATACTCACCCTATGTGGTTTTATTTAATATTTTCCCTGCATGGGTTCGATGTTTTATACTGTGCAACCATGCGGTGGTAAGCCCCACATACTGTAATATAATTGGCCACTAGTCGATGGGTTTCCATTAAACATCCTAAGGTGGTAGTCTCATGGGCCGGGGATGGTAAAATGGGACACTATGCCCGAGCCGTCGGCCTACGCTGAGCCATGTGCTCCCTATAGTGACCGTGAGCTTATTTTAAATGGTTGAGTGTAATTGGATTAATAATGGACTGGCTAATCATGCATACATCGCACAAACCAGCATCTATTGCTATCGTACGTGATGTACGTATCGTTCCGACTGGATGATGTGTTCTGGGTTCGATGTTCCGACTGGATGATGTTTCTTAGGTTCGATGATTGTATGGGCGGCGGCTCTGTCCGCACGGATGAGCATCCCTGGGGTGTGAACGCATTCCATATATCTATGCACCTAATAAGACTGCATTTACTCTGTTTTGGTTGTCCGAATGTTTTATATTATTTCTTACCTAATGCGGCGGTGTGTAATCTTGAGGGGAGTTCACACTGAGTTGGCCACTCATCCATCAAATATATAACTGTACAAGTAGTACAGGTGGCCCTGATGATGTTCACATTCATATTAGTGAGGAGCAGGCTATGGTTGACAAGGGTGCCTGATTATAATTGCTAAGGGCTGCTACAGGATTTCAAAGCTCAAGATTGTCGCAAATTTACTTTATTTCTTATGTAATGTTATTTCATTTTATATTCGTAAGAACGGAGACATTGGTTTGTATAAGTCATTATGGGCACTCTCTTGTATACTCTAAATAAAATTGAAATCTTCCTTTATGTTGACTTATCCATCCTACGCTCGTCTGCTTATTCTGATAAAAGAAGAAAAGAAAAATATTACATATCAAATTGACCATCCTTTAAGGTTAACAACTCGGGTTTTTGGGACACGGGTTGTGTACTCGGGTCCTGAAAAGTCGAGGCGTTACAGGACGTTAGCAAGCATGGAATGTCCTTTTACTTGTAATCCAAACATTCTTATGTGGATGTGACTTGTGCCCACCAACGTTTAGTGGACCACACCAAGAGATGTCACGGATAGAAAATGTCATTGGTAAAATGAGGCTAAATAAATTTATGATATAGGTGAATCCCCAAATGGAGGGCACCATTTGCGGGGGTAGGGGGAGCATGTAAGCAAGGGAATAGGCAGTTAGGAAGAGGGAATAGAAAGGGAAAGGGAAGCAAGAGATGTGAGGCTTCACCGACTGAGAACATAGCCATCTGGTGATTGAGGGGAGGTCGACTAGGAAGTGAGAGTATAAAAAGCTGCTAAGCAAATAAGAGAGGCCAGGCTTCGCCTATTGAGAATACCAAAATCACCCTGATCTTTGGTGCTGACCGATGACTTTAGAGGTCGGCCTTGTTTACCGACCTCAAGAGATGACCTCGACCTCAAGTACCTTGGGAACCGACCTCAAGCTTGAAGTACGACATCGACCCTAAGCTTCGAGGACCAGCCTCGACCATAAATTTCAAACTCGGAGGTCGAAATCGGATACCGAACTCGGCATTAGATACCAACATCGACCTCGGACTCGGAATAGAAATACCCTAACAATATATAAAGATAGGATTACCCTCCGAGATCTTCGCCGAGGATCACGCTGATCGACTATATTTTTGAAATTAGATTCCGACTCCAATATGGGCCCCTCAAATCAACTCAGATACGTAGACCGCCTAGATAGCCTATAAACACACCCGCCGTCCTATAACAAGATACGACAAATATTTAAATTTTACTACGCCTATTGTGAGTCTATAAGCCCGAATTAGGCATCAAAGGGTTCCTGACCTTAACCGACGCCCCCAGTGTATTCTCTTGTTCTCCATTAAATTACAGATACTCCAGCAAGCAGGAGATGAGGCAAGATCGATTAGATTTCAGTATCAATAGTTTGGCATCATCTGTGAGAACGATATGAAAGTCATTTCCATCTCACCAAGATTCCGTAATAGCGAAAGGAAGAAAGAAGACCTTGGCGGCCATTGTCGCGACAACTCCCACACTAATCACTCACACAATAATCCGCAGATCTCTAAGGTCCACCTTCACAACACGATGCTGACTCAGCTCTTCCAACACCTATTCATTGATCCAGAAATCGAGGTGGCTGGCTGGTCTCCCTAGAGAACCAGGTTGAAGCCTTAACCGATAATATGAACCGGTTAATCCAAATACTGAAAAGGAAAAACCCGCCCCATGACCACAGACCAGAGGAAGGCACACCTAACGAGCAATCCCGACCTCCACAGGCTCCTCATAACTCTCTTGAGGTCAACTAAAATCCAGAGCAGCATAACCATGCACCCGTCTGTACCACAGGAACTACATAACTCACTGACTCCGACTTACAACACACCCTGGATGAGAAAAGACGCGAGAAAGCGCCCAAGGTAATGGCTTAGAATGAGGTTCTCTGGGAGGCCGAGCTCAATGAGATACGTGGTCAGATCAGCGATATCTGACAGGCTTACCGAGCTTGATCCCCGACCTCAGTTGAGGCCATGTTGGAGGAGACAGAGCCACCATTTATCGACGACATCATGGCATTTCCGCTTCCGCCGAGGTTCCGAATGCCACAGATCATTCCTTACTCCAGAACAGGAGATCATGCCGAGCATCTAAAGTCCTTTAGGGCGTGGATGAAGCTACACGGTGCAACCAGTTTGGTGACGTGCCGCGTATTCTCCTTGACCTTATCAGGGGCGACACGAAAGTGGTATAGGCAGCTAAAGTCGAGATCTATCGACTCCTTCGCACAGCTCGACAAAGCTTTCATCACTCAGTTCATCAGTGGAAAAGATAGGAGAAAGCGATCAAGCCACCTCCTTACGATCACTCAAAGGAAGGACAAGCTATTAAAAGATTACGTCATCAGTTTCAACGCTGAGGCTGTCCAGGTTGATGGTTATTCCGACCAGATACCTCTGACCGCCATGGTGGTAGTATTATACAAAGAAAGTTTATCTTCGCTATTGGTAAGAACCCCCTACTACCCTTGTCGGCTTACTTAATCGAGCTAAAAAATATTCTCATGTCGAGGAGTTCTTTAGTTCACGAATAGCTACTCGAGGAGGAAACAACTCGGTTAAGGATAAGAAGCAAAGGGAAGAATGGAAGCCCTCTGTCGCTAACGCCAAAAGAAAGAAAGAGGATGGTCAAGACTGAGACCAGCGTACCAACCGACATTCGGAAAGTCACTTTCATCGGTACACTCCCTTGAACACCAAGTTAGAGCAAATACTTAAGAAAGTTAGGCTAAGCAATAAAACTTGACGATTGAACTAAACCAATCAACCAAGCTTGATAATAATGCTCATTGGCCAACCCCAATCTACTCGATAAGGGCGACCTCCCTTCTTAAAGGGAAAAAGGTAATCGGCACACTACTATTATTTTACTATCTATTATGCTCGTGCATTGTACAATAAAAAACCTTTCCCAAGTCAGGGGAAGAGAATTGTTTTAAATGATTTGTCACTATCTGAACTACACGACTGACTATGAGGACTTCTGATGTAGAGCGGGCCGCGGACAGTTTCATGACCAATATGGATCAGAAAAGGCCCGGTTGACAAAAGAAGTGATCCGAACCGTCGAACCTTAGATCGGGCGTATCTCACAATCTAGAATGAGTTATCGGGAGTAAAATATATTATTCTGGGGTAGAACGAGCTACTTTAGCCACCCAACCCGCTATGCTGGGTTTCGCAAGCCAAATTTGCGAAATACCTCCGAATCGATGGTCGTTTCCCTATTTTAATTCCGTTTTTACTATAAATAGTAAGTTTTAGTTTGATTATAACTCTTCATTCGTCAAGCTTTAGGAGCTGCGCCCAACGTGAAAAGAGCTTAGAATAATTATGAGAACATCTTGGTGAGGCCAAATAGGACACTTACTATTTTTGGTCGAAAACCTTCGGCACTAGTAGACATCATGACCATCTATAAATAGAAGTTTACTATTTATAGTGAGTTACGAATTCTAGGAGTTTTAGTTATAGTTTGCTTTTGATTTCTCTCTCATTGCTTGGTATCCCTATTTAAAAGGTTGTGAACTTGTTTATTTGATTCATTAATCAATTTCGAATTTTGTAGAATTTATTTTCTATTTTGCTTGCTTTCTTTCTCGTGGATTCGAGAAGCCTCTGTGAGGAGTCCAGAGAAATTTTGGATTGAACCCAACTCGAATCAAACTCGGATTGAACCAGTTTGGTGACTCGGTTACTTTGATATTGATGTTGCTCTGCAAGTGTTTGATGAAATGACTCAACGAAGTGTCTGCTGGTGGCAAGGAAGGTATGTATATGAAACAAATACCCATTTTCTTGATCTTGATGTTGCCTACAAGGTGTTTGATGAAACACTTATAAAACCATTACTACTGTTTTACATACAGCAAAAATTTGAAGGTGCAGTCCATGTGTTTGTAAAAATGTTGCACAGGTGAACTCGGCTCGATCTTGGCTCGAACTTAACTTGAACCGGCTTGAGTTTTGAAGGTGCAGTCCATGGGTGATCCTTATGGTTTAGGCAAGCCGAGCCGAGTTCGAGTTGGGGTCAGCTAGTGGCTGAATCGAGTCGAGCTGTGCCAAGCTCGACTTGTTCGCCTTGTGTACACCTCTACGGACCTTAGTGGATAGGAGAATCAAAAGTTGTGCCCTAGATAAATGTCACTGTGGACCCTAAAAAAGTATTAATGATGGACGTCATTATGACCCCATTTCTTAAAATGAGCTGGCTCATGCCTTAAAATGAGCTTTAAAGAAAAAAGATGGATGGCATGGTAAAACACATGCATCATGGTGGGCCCTGTGTGGCGTTGTTTTTGCCATGCAATCCATGTCCACTACAAAATATCTATTTGTCCAAGAAGTAGTAGAAAGGTATATATATCCGTCCAATAGATATACTGATCACATAGATCAGCTTAGACAAAGTTAGCCACATCTACTCGTTGGTGGGTCAAGTCCAACTGATTGAACCATAAGTTACAGTCTACATGGTTGATAGCTTCCCACCTATTAATCGCATGCGACATCCAATCCATCCAATAGTTTGCCTAAACCATAAGGATCACCCAGTGTTATCCGCTCATAGAGTTTGCCACGATTGTAATTTTTCTATTTATCAATGACTTCATGTTGTTTTCTATGGTGTGGCCCACTTGATGAGTGGTTAGCGATGATTTTTTCATAAGGTGATCTTCATGCTGGGGTAAGCTGTTGGATGGGTTGGACATTACATGCACTTAATACGTGGGAAGTTATCGGATTGGTGGACCGTCACCTGTGATTCAAACGATTGGACCTGAGACCCTATCTTTTCTATTTATGAATGGTTTAATATTGTTTTCTAGTGAACCCTAATTTGTGGTCCCATCCGTTGAATTCAAGACCTCGTGTTTATATTAATAATACAAAAGACTTGGATTCCCATCATTGAAAAAATATTTCTTTTATAATTTATTTATTATGTAAAATAAAGTGGCTGTAAATTTAGTATTTAATATTAGTGGCACCACAGTAACTTTGTACGTGGAACACGTGTCAACTTGGCACGTGTCTCCATGCCTAACATGGCCCACACCATGATGATGATGTCCTGGCAAGAAAATCGGTTTTGTTAGACTGATCAGGCAGGCGATCCCTTGAATCTGGACCGTAATTTCAAACTTTTCATGTTTTTCGCAGATGAGGATCGGTTGATCAGCGTGGGGCCCACCTTATGGATGGCCCAGATATCCCACACGCATGCCAAACAGGTGCTTGTGGTGTGGAAAGATGCCTATGAAAAGTGTGTGCGAGGGACCGGCGAACCTAACGCCCCGTTTGGGAGCATGGATTTGAAACCCCTGGATTCGAGATCTTTCTATAGTGTTTGGCACCCTAAATTTGGAATCAACTTTAATCCAAAAATAGCTATGCATAGCATATTTACAGGGGGTTGAATTTAATTATTAAATTGTATGTAATGTTTGACACGATGGTGGTAATAAGCCCGCTAAAATAGATAGTTTGTCCGAAAATAATGAAATTCCAAGTCTTATATGCGCCACAAGCGCAAGATCATATCCAAGTGACTAACTAATGATTTTTAACCATTGATTTACATGGACAATGTTTGGACGACGTTGATCATCGTATTAAAGTAATTATAGTGATGCAATTGATAATCTAAGTGTTTTGGGATATCATCAGAGGGTTATGTGTCCAATAGGTTAATAGTCTAAGGTTAATAGTCTAGTGACACGCATGTTACAAGGGGTGTACATCGAGTCGAACCGAGCCACGTTGGCCTCAGCTCGACTGGGCTCGAACACTGGCTGACTTCAGCTAGAACATGGCTCGGCTTGGTCCTCGAACCTGACTGGCCAACTCGGCTCAGTTCGGTCAGCAGCTCAGGCTGAGTTCAAGCCAAGATCAAGCCGAGTTCGCCATTGAAGCATTTCCACAAACACCTGAACTGCAACTTAAAAAACCCACTGTTTTACAAACAAAGGCAATGGTTTTACAAGTGTTTTATCAAACACCTTCTAAATAACATAAAAACCAAAAAAAGAAAAAAGAAAAAGAAAAAAGGTATTTGTTTAATGTACATACATTTCTTGCCACCGGCCAAACCTTCCTTGCCACCAGCCACATTTCGTTGAGTCATTTTATCAAAATGTTGGTGAGCAACATCAATGGCAAAGTAACCGAGTTACCAAATTGGTTCGATCCGAGTTCGATTCGAGCTGGATTCGATCCGAGTCGGGTCGAGCTAGGGCCTGCTCGAACTTGGCTCGAACTCATTTTCGAGCTCAAAAAATCAGCTTGACTCAGCTCGAACTCAGCTTCGAATCGAGTCAAATCGAGCTTTTTCGAGTCGTCAAGCGAGCTAACCGAGCTAGCTCGATTCGTGTACACCCGTAGTTACACATGCAAATGTTGGAAGGATTTTAGATGTCATCCAAGCTTCCCCCCCCCAACTTTATAGTGACAAACATACCAGGTGACTTGAAATCCCCTCAAATCCCTTCAAAACCCCTAAATCCATGTTGCCAAATATCCCCTAGGTTTACAGTTTAAGTATGAACCTTGGTCAACCACATTTCTTCCATCCTCATGCGATATTGTGGCCCACTAGAGTTAAAAGGACCCTGGCTAACGGCTTAGTGGGTGAGTCCTTGGTTGTGGGGCCCACCTTGATATATGTGTTGTATATCCACCTAGTTCATTTGTTTTGCCTGCTTTATTATTATTTCTTCGCATGAGCCCAACAATAACAGATCCAAATCTTAGGTAGACCACACCACAAGAAACAGCTATGATTGACCATTAAAAGCTTCTTATGAGCCACAAAAGTTTTGATCAAGTCGATATGTGTTTTCCTTTCATCCAAGTCTATGTGATGACAAATAAACATTATGGTGGGCCCTGAAAAGTTTTAAATGGTAGCCGTTCAATCACCATTGTTTCCTATGGTATGGTCCACCTAAGAATTGGATCTGCTTCATTTTTGGGCTCATCCCTAAAATGAGCTAGAAAAACGGATGGAAAGGCCTGAATATACAACACATACATCAAGCTGAAATATGTGTTTTTCCTTCATTCAGGTCTATGTGATGGCAAATAAACATTCCGGTGGGCCCTAAAAAGTTTTAAAGCGTAAGGGCCCAATCACTACTGTTTCGACTGGTATAGTCCACCTGAGAATTAGATATGCATATACAACATATACATCAAGGTGAGCCCGACAATCAGGAACTCACACACTAAATTGTTACCCTGGACTAGCATCATTTGAATCACTACCAATTACCCACTTCCACAATCAATGAATCCCATAGCACAACAGGGTCATACAATAGTTTAAAAACTCAATCTAAAACCAGTTGTCATCTCAGAAACTCAGGAGAGTTTCTTGAGTTTCTTGAAACTTGTACTAGTTTTCCTATTCTCTTTCAGTAGTATTTGATATTTAAAAAAAAAAAAAAAACAATAAGAAAATAATATCGAGCTGTCCAGTTGTAATGATCCTTTTTAATGATGAACTTGGGCAGGTTTTTTTTTTTTTTTTTTTTTTTTTTCAGTTAGTTGATCCAAGGGTAAAGGTATACCCAAGTCTCTGGTATAAACACATATAGATTTCTCCTTATACCAAAACTGTAGAAATACTCATGTAAATTGATTTTATTTTCTCCATCTAACTTTAACTCTAATTGATCAATGTCCTCAACTTTAGTTTTCTTATCTAACCCTATCAAAATGTAATACTTATCTTTATTGGACTTTCTACCCGTAGACACCCCACCCAGGATAGCAACTTGATAACGCATGGATGATCCTTAGGAATTGAACCTGAACCCCACACCCTACTTAAAACCATAATCATTTCCCAAACCTGGTCCAAACCCTAGCCGAACCCGATCCCTTCTGTTACCATGAACTTTAACTTAATTCGAGCCATCACCCAAGTCAGAGCATGCCCAAAATCAATCCATTTCTCAGGCCATTTTCGGGTCATTTCTGAGCTAATTTCGAACCATTTTGAGCCAAATATTCAAAAAAGGGCTTCAGGCCACTCTCAGGGCCTGAAATAGGCCACCGGCCAAACTGCGGGAGCAACCGTACCCGAGCGGTAGTCTGACTACCACGGGCGGTAGTCCGATTACCACTCTCTCTCGACAAATGTGCCCTTTGAGAACACAACTATTTCGCCTCCAAAAGTCAACTCTCCCATAGAATTACCCCTAGAATTCACCCTATTTACCATCCTACCAAAACCTAAAGACCAATAAGAAAGTGTCATGTGGCATTACTCTCCCCTCAACCAATCACAAATTTCCATACCGACATTTACCCTCCATAAACCCTAAAATTACCAAAATGTCATCCCAAAATGTTATAAATAGCCTTCACTTCTTCTCATTTCACACAACCCATAACTAACAAACAACAACTACAAACTAAGAGAAGGAGAGAGAGAGAGAGAGAGAGAGAGAGAGAGAGAGAGAGAGAGTAAGTGAGTGAGAGTGAGAGGAAGTGCTTGAGTTCTCAAGCTCTCATCTTTTTAGCCCTCCTCCAGTCATCTCTTAGCTTCTCAATCCCACTTAGGTCAATCCTTCCAACCATGATGCACCTAAACATCTAATCCATGTCAGAATACAAGCCAAAGATCATGCAATCATCACTAGTATTCATATTTTACCAATTGCATCATTACTTCCCTTCTCAACCCCCTTGCTTCTCTAGGTTTCCATTGAATGTATGCTCTGTGACTTGCCAGAACTCTGAATCTTATCACATCAGAAACTCATGGTAGTCTGGTCCTCTTACATGACATTATAACATCTCATATCTATTCTTAAATTCCATTTTTAGACATTCTCTGGACGTATGCTCTGTGGCTTGCCGAAATTTCAGACCCTACCACATTAGAAATTCCAGTCTGCCTAGTCTCATTTTAATGTTTTGCATCCTATCATCTCATCCCCTAAGATCATCTTACCACACGAAGTAGAGACTGTACACTCGTACGGGCAGAGAGGATGCATAACACCTTCCCTCTCTATAATTAAGGTCCCTTACGCAGAATCTCATATGGCAGACCTGGAGTCAATTTAAAGTAAGAAAGTCTTTGAATTCTCTAGCTTTACATATTCTGCAGGTTCTAGCCGACTGTGGGATTTTGAGTTAAGTAGCTAGTGGCGACTCCAAGTTTACATTGCATCATCAATCCAAATCAATCCAAATCACTCTCATCATAAACCATAAATCAGCGTGGGCACCGATTTTGAGCATTCTTAGAATGACGACTCCACTAGGGACTTGTTAGTCAATGCTAGCTGAGACCGGACTTGAAAGAGTGTGGTAATCCAATCTTAAGGGATATTCATCACAAAAAACATTTGTATTTTTCTTCACATAAAAAAATGAGCATCGATCTTTGGCCTGCACTAATTCAAGGCTTCCGCTCACCCCATGCTTACCCAATCCCGAGATGCCACAACAAACCAAGAAGAATAAACCATTGCACCTAAAAGGCACCCCCTTGATCACCTAAGCTCATGGCTAGTAATGCAGCAACCACTGCATCCATGGCTGATGTGGCTCAAAATTTTAAGGCTTTGCAGGACCATCTTGCCCAACGTATTCAAAGAGAGACTGTCCAAACTATACAAGTGTCATCACCTAGTGCCCCAGTCATCTCAACTTTCTAACATCCTCCCCATAATGGGAGTCACCTTCAAGGCCAATTTTCCACAATTGAGAATCCTTTCCAGCAGCCTCTCATTGATGAGAATCGTTATCAAATATAACCTCCCACAATCAAGAATCCCAGCCAATTTCAACATCCTCCTCCTAATAGGAGATCCAATCAATTCCAAGGAGCAAAACCCCTCTCGACCGATCCCTTCGAAGTTGAAGAGCTCCGGGAGCAATTGTGAGAGTTGCAGAGGAAGCTACGGAAACAGCAGGGGGTGGATCTCCCACCCACCAAGTTCAGGGATCTTTGTCCCTTCCCTGATGCAAAGGTACCTCAAAACTTTGAGGTACCAATTTTCAAAAGATATGATGGTACGGGGTGTCCTATGGACCATTTAAGAGCATTCTGTGGAAAACTTAATACTACGGCAGGTAATGATGGAGCGTTGATCCGTTCGTTTCAAAAATCCTTGAAAAGCGATGAGTTAGATTAGTATACATCATTAAACTACCATCGAATTAAAACTTGAGAACAACTTTTCCAAGCTTTCATTGATCGTTTTGTGTACAATCTTAATATAGCGCCCAAAAGGGCAGATCTTGCTGCCCTAAGGCAGTTAAATGATGAGTCGTTATCAACTTACGTTGGACGATGGCGGGTCATGGCCACCAGAATGAAAACACCCATCGACGACGATGAGTAAATATCCATGATCGTTCGCTCGGCAAACTCGAGTATCTCTAGATACCTCGTCTCATATCCATATGCCAACTTTACCTAACTTATCCACGTCGGGGAACAAGTCAAAGCCGAAATAAGGGCTGGGACGATCTCCCCTTGGTGGCCTCATTAGGCATCCTCGGTACAACGGATATGAAAGGAAGGCATGTCGGATACGAGAATGGTAACAGAAGTATTCCTATCCTCCATCCAATTGAAGAAGATGATCTTATCGTCTCTACCCAAGGTGCTCAGTTCGCTCCTTAAGAGGGACGATGGTAACAACAACAACAAAGAAAAATTCCTCAGTACCCCAATCATAGTCAGCAGATGAGGATGGCCCGGGAACTTAGGCAGTTCACACCGATAGTCCAAACTTATAGTGAGATACTAGCCATGCTAATCCAAAGGCAAATACTTACTCCGCTACTGCCTAGGCTCCCACCAAACCCTCTGCCACCAAACTAAATGAGAATGAGACTGTGCATACCATCAATCCCGAGGCCACGCAACAAACCGTTGTTTCGCTCTGAAGCATACGGTCCAAGATCTAATTGACAACCAAAGGATTGTGGTTACCTCTCCTGTTGTTGCTACCACAAACTACATTCTCCAGAGTCCCCTGCCATTGTATCAAGTAGGCCCCAACTCATCAGACACTCCTGTCACTAATATCATCAAGGAGGAATTGCCTTGTCATCCAGTCCAATCCACTCATGTAATCACCGCCAACCCAACACCAATACTCCCGATTCTGTAAGGGGCACCCCTAGTCAGTCCAATCTCTTCGCTCTTAAATATGTAAGGGGCATCTTCAGCCGATCTAGTCTTCATACCCCCAAGTCTACAAGGGGAATACTTTGCCAATCCAATCTCTTCGCTCTTAAATATAGAAGGAGCATCTCCAACCGGTCCAGTCTCCATGCCCCCAAGTCTGCAAGGGGCACACCCTGCCAGTCCAATCTCTTCGCTCTTAGATATGCAAGGGGCATCTCCATCCAGTCCAATCTCCATGCCCCCAAGTCTACAAGAGCCACCCACGATCAATCCAATCCATACATCCTTTGTCTTACAAGGGGCACCACCTGCCTATCTGGCCCCTACTCCAACCCTCACGCTCCAAGAAAAAGCTCCTTCCTGGATCAACATACCACATTCCCTAGCAAGATCAGGGCCTAGCTTCAATCATGTGGTAACTTTCCAAGAAGGATATTCTAATACTCAAAGTGATTTGCCTAGCTCTACTCAGTCTTCGATCCTTCCATAGAAGAATTTAGGATGGGTGGTTCCCGCTTCTAGGAAACGAGTTGAGGAAGAGATTTAAGTTGAGATTCTAATTACTCTAAAAACATCAACCATCACTTTTCAGGTCTTTGACATCACAGCTTCATTTCATCTCCTCCCCGATCGATCTTAGACCCATAAAGTCAAGACTATTTCTTCAATTCTTCACCAAAAAGCCAAGTACATTTTCAGAGACAAGGCGCTGACCATTCTGGATGATCCCGAACAAATCTTTCTGATAAAAGCAGGCAATCATCAAGAGCTACATATCCCGATCATATATATACAATGCTCCGGTGAGGACATCCCATACCATGGCTCAAGATTAAGACTGTGAATTGCATGCCTCTTGTGTGTCCCATCGGATTAAACTATGTCTTCCCTCTAGTCGAGCACCAACATTTTTATTATCAGCTCGAATATCAAGAGAATGCATGCATGAGAGGACTGAAATATTTGCCTCCTATGGGTGAGGTAGCAAAGCACAAATGTATTGAAGGAGGGGAAGGTCAACAAGAGGAGGATGATCCCTTCATCCACACATCAATCAGATTCATCAAGGAAGGAATCATCTATCTGGTGGGCAAGCAGAGATCCACCGTGGAGGATCAAATGAGCGGAATGAGCCTAACTGAACTATTTGAAAATGACTCAGGCAAGGGGCAAGAATTTCCCCTAATTGACTAGACTACAGTGTGGATCTCATTCGAGCTGGAAGAATCCAAAGAGTCACAATGCATCGAGGATGAGCTGAGAAAAGTTACGTCTAACACCAACTCAAAACTCAATCCCGAATTCATCATTACATTTGGACACAACGGTGAGGGCCCACCTACTGATCCGTCTGGCCCTGCCTCCCGAGGGGAGGGAGTGCAGGGCAATAGTTGGTTCACGATCCCCAAGACAACACAATAAAATAAAATAGTGTTTAGCTCCTCGAGCCAAATCAAGTAATCCCTGGTTCACATCGTCGTCTTACCAAAAATAAATAAAAAATCAGAAAAATTCCAAAAGCCAAAAACACTAGATGTTTCCGAAATACCGAAAAAATCAGATACTAGTCAAAATCCAAAAAAAAAAAAAAAAAAAAAAAAAATCAAAAAATTCCCAAAAGCCAAAAACGCTAGATATTTTTGAAATACCAAAATTTTCAAATACTTGTCAAAAAAAAAAATCAAAATTTTCTCAAAATACAAAAACAATAGAAAATCTTTAAAAAGTCAGAAGCAATAATGTGTCAGGTGTGTCTGTCAAAACACTTGAGTTTGAAGTCGACTCATATGATTTCGATCTAAAGTTAGACTTCAAACTCGTGGATTTGGACAAAAGCTTAGTATGGGAAAAATGATAATCCGACTCTCTAACTAGAGGATTGTAACAGCTTGAGATTTCATAGCCGGAGTTTATACTCATGTCCGAGAAAACTGGGTGTTAATAATGTATAATCTGGATGCTTTTAAAATCGTACCTTTTTTTTTCATTTGGTTTACATCCAAATACATTCATGAAGGTAAAATTCACAAAAATAAAATCAACTGTATTGATTATATTTCACCAATGTAAAAAGATTAATCAAAGACCTTCTCAATGGAAGCTAATTACAATCATCGAGTTCCCAGTGGAAGTATAAAACTAAATCATAAATTGTCTTCTCATTCTTTCAACATAATCTTTCATAGGGAGAATTTTTACTAGGTCTTCAATCTGTACGTCACCTGCATAATCTGTACGTTGGAAGAGGGTTAATGCCCTACTCATAGTGATGGTTATCCTTTAAGATTAACAGTAATTCAAGAGATTTACAAAAGTGATGAAAATGTTCTAATATGTCAAGTACTCCACGCTACAAGAGGTATTAATGCGCAATCAATTTATATGAGATGCATGCCTAACAAAGTATATGTGGTGTATCCCACTTAACAATTACCATAATGTGGAATACGATTATAGTTATTCGACTTGCCCCGCATTCCATACTACGGTAATAATGCTCATCGGCCAATCCCAACCTACTCGACAAGGGTGACTTCCCTTCTCAAAGGAAAAAAGGTAATCGGGACACTACTGTTATTTTACCATCTATTATGCTCATGCATTGTACAATAAAATAACTTTCCCAGGTCAAGGGAAGAGAATTGTTTTAAATGATTTGTCGACTATCTGAACTACACGACTGACTACGAGGACTTTTGATGTACAGCGGGCCGTGGATAGTTTCATGGCCAAGATGGATTAGAAAAGGCCCGGTCGACAACAAAAGTGATCCAGACCGTCAGACCTTACATCGGGCGTATCTCACAATCTGGAATGAGTTATCGGGCATAAAATATATGATTTTGGGGTAGAACAAGCTACTTTAGCCACCCAACCCGGCTATGCCGGGTTATGCAAGCCGGATTTGCTAAATACCCCCGAATCGATTGTCGTTTCCCTATTTTAATTCCATTTTTACTATAAATAGTAAGTTTTAGTTTTATTATAACTCTTCATTCGTCAGGCTTTAGGAGTTGTACCCAATGGGAAAAGAGCTTAGAATAATTACGAGAACATTTTGGTGAGGCCCAATAGGACACTTACTATTTTTGGTCGAAAACCTTGGGCACTAGTAGACATTATGACCATCTATAAATAGTAAGTTTACTATTTATAGTAAGTTACGAATTCTAGGAGTTTTAGTTATAGTTTGCTTCTGATTTCTCTCCCATTGCTTGGTATCCCTATTTAAATGGTTGTGAACTTGTTTATTTAATTCATTAATCAATTTCGAATTTTATAGACTTTATTTTCTATTTTGTTTGCTTTCTTTCTCGTGGATTCGAGAAGCCTCTGTGAGGAGTCCAAAGAAATTCCAGATTGAACCCAACTCGAATCGAACTCGGATTGAACTAGTTTGGTGACTCGGTTACTTTGATATTGATGTTGCTCAGCAAGTGTTTGATGAAATGACTCAACGAAGTGTCTGATAATGGCAAAGAAGGTATGTATATGAAACAAATACCCATTTTCTTAATTTTGATGTTGCCTACAAGGTGTTTGATGAAATACTTATAAAACCGTTGCTACTGTTTTACATACAGGGGAAATTTGAAGGTGCAATCCATGTGTTTGTAAAAATGCTGCACAGGTGAACTCGGCTCGATCTTGGCTCGAACTTAGCTTGAACTGGCCTGAGCTATTGACCGAACCGAGCCGAGCTGGCCAGTCAGGCTCGAGGGCCGAGCCGAGTTCGAGTTGGGGTCAGCTAGTGGCCGAGCCGAGTCGAGCTGTGCCAAGCTCAACTTGTTCGCCTCGTGTACACCTCTACGGACCTTAGTGGATAGGAGAATCAAGTAAAGTTGTGCCCTAAATAAATGTGACTGTAGACCGTAAAAAGGTATTAATGATGGGCTGGCTCATGCCTTAAAATGAGCTTTAAAGAAAAAAGATGGATGGCATGGTAAAACACATGCATCATGGTGGGCCCTGTGGCGTTGTTTTCACCACGCAATCCATGTCCACTTCAAAATATCTATTTGTCCAAGATGTAGAAAGGTATATATATCCGTCCAATAGATATCCTCATCACATAGATCAGCTTAGACAAGGTTAGCCACATCTACTCGTTGGTGGGTCAAGTCCAAATGATTGAACCATAAGTTACGGTCTACATGGTTGATAACTTCCCACCTATTAATTGCATGCGACATCCAATCCATCCAATAGTTTGCCTAAACCATAAGGATCACCCAGTGTTATCCGCTCATAGAGTTTGCCACGATTGTAATTTTTCTATTTATCAATGACTTCATGTTGTTTTCTATGGTGTGGCCCACTTGATGAGTGGTTAGCGATGCTTTTTTCATAAGGTGATCTTCATGCTGGGGTAAGCTATTGGATGGGTTAGACATTACATGCACTTAATAGGTGGGAAGATATCGGTTTGGTGGACCGTAACCTGTGATTCAACCGATTGGACCTGAGGCCCTATCTTTTCTATTTATGAATGGTTAAATATTGCTTTCTAGTGAACCGTAATTTGTGGTCATCCGTTGAATTCAAGACCCTGTGTTTATATTAATAATACAAAAGACTTGGATTCCCAACGTTGAAAAAATATTTCTTTTATAATTTATTTATTATGTAAAATAAAGTGGCTGTAAATTTAGTATTTAATATTAGTGGCACCACACTAACTTTGTACGTGGAACACGTGTCAACTTGGCACGTGTCTGCAAGAAAATCAGCTTTGTTAGACTGATCAGGCAGGCGATCCCTTGAATCTGGACCGTAATTTCAAACTGTCCATGTTTTTCGCAGATGAGGTTCGGTTGATCAGCGTGGGGCCCCCTTTATGGATGGCCCAGATATCCCACACGCATGCCAAATAGGTGCTTGTGGTGTGGAAAGATGCCTATGAAAAGAGTGCGCGAGGGACCGGCGAACCAAACGCCCCGTTTGGGAGCATGGATTTGGAACCCCTGGATTTGGAACCTCCTGAGTTTCAAATATTCCAACTGTGTTTGGCACCATAAATTTGGAATCTACTTTAATGCAAAAATAGCCATGCATAGCATATTTACAAGGGATCGAGTTGAATTTAATTATTAAATCAACTTTAATATCTCTAATCAATGAACCTGTGTGATGTTTGAAACAATGCTTGTAATAAGCCTACTGAAATATATAATTTATCCAGAAATAATGAAATTCCAATTCTTAGATGGGCCACAAGCACAAGATCATAAATAAGTGACTAACCAACGATTTTTAACCATCGATTTACATGGACAATGTTTGGACGATCATCATATTAAAGTAATTATAGTGATGCAATTGATAATTTAAGTGTTTCAGGGTATCATCAGTGAGCCATGTGCCCAATAAATTAATAGTCTAGTGACAGACATGTTACACATGCAACTGTTGAAAGGACTTTATATGTAATTCAAGGTTTCACCGTGGATTTCCAACCCTTTCTTTGAGGGGATTTGAAACCCCAATTACTTGATGGTATCAAACATACCAGGGAATTTGAAATCCCCTCAAATGTTTGATGTTCTCATAATGACATATCAAATAGAAGGCAATTGCATACTTAAACAGATATCAACATATTATAAAAGTTAAGATAATTAAGCATGTAATGTTATGTAATGCATGCAGGAAAATTTATCCGTGATATTAACTACTTATCCAAAACGTTCATTTATTATTCAACCATTTTGACCTTTTATTATTTTTTTATGGATCTGATGACCGCATTCAGGTTTACGATCCATAAAAAGTTTCATTTTTGAGTTATGGCTAAAATACAAGCATCAAGTTAATTTCTTCCTTACTTAGTATCGATTTTCTTAAAATACCTACAAAAATGAGTAAGATTCTAAGATTTTTACATTAGTCCATTAAATCAATCAATTAAGTCTATAATTTATTAAATCTTGCTCGGGTGGTAGATTCTCAGGAGTTTCAACACCCGGTCAAGGGTTCGAGTATACATAGGTGGTGAAATCCCACTATGGGCGTGAGTGTGTGGGGGGTGTGTGTGCGTGTAAAAAAAAAAATCCATAATTTATTAAATCTAAGCCATAAATAGTTATTTTACTATGTTTCTAACCATATATCAAATATATTAATCTTCGTTAAGTTTGACTTAGGATAAAGATCCACCTTAAAAGACAATTTGATGTTTAGATACATCCAATCTGACAATTTATTTCCGTATTTTTCATGATTTTGGTCTTAATTGATCATTGATCAAATGATACAATTTAACATTAGGTCAAGTAGATTTTTAATTTTCTTAAATCTAATCCATTATTTGATTTATTAAACATTTAATCAACGGTTGGATTGAACCCGATCATCAATTTAACGGTTCAGATCATTATTATGATCTTCCCTAATTTTAACAATCTGGATCCATATTAAGATTTCTAAAGATATGGTTAATTTTATGTGGGTCCCACTTCACATTAAATGTCTATAATAATTTTTTCACTTACTGGATTATAATAGTATATAAGATAGGGGTGTACATCGGCTCGGCCACTGGCTGACCTCAGCTCGAACTCGGCTCAGCTCGATCCTCGAGCCTGACTGGCTAGCTCGGCTCAGTTCAGTCATCAAGCTTGGGCCAGTTTGAGTCGAGATCGAGCCGAGTTCGCCATTGAGGCATTTCCACAAACACCTTGTTTGCACCTTCAAAATCCCTCTTGCACGAGTTTAAGTTTTACAAGCACTTTGAAGAGATGAGAGGAAACAAGCGGTAGAGATTTAGGAAGCAGAAAGGATACCATAGGAAGGAGAAAGGATACCACTATGTTCCGGAAAGCACTGAAAATAACACCCAACACTTTTTGCAGGCCATCCACTTTACAACACGGCCATTTGGGGAAGCATGACAACACGTCCAAGAGTGCACTTAAAATGGGACCGTAGGTTTGTCTCAATGGCAGACTATGGCTTTTACAGCCACCCACCAGTCGTTAGATGCAATCGTGGTCCATGCATCGGATCATACCCTGTACAACAACTATTAGATGGGCTTTAACAAGGGTTACCCTTGTGTTAATGGAATAAATCAACAGCTCAGATTTCCTGATAAGTATGGCTTTTTCCAACTGCGGCCCATCCGCATGAGATCCCACCAGCGTCAAGTCACTATTAGTACGACCACATATACGGTGCTGAATGACGACCATTAAAAAACTTGTTCATCGCGATGAAGCAGATACCTCCACTTCCTGGAAAACAAGGTGCACGGAAATTCCGCTATATCATCATGCATCGAGCTGGATTCGATCCGAGTTGAGTCGAGCTGGGGCTTGCTCGAACTCGGCTCAAACTCATTTTCGACCACAAAGAATCAACTCGAGCTGGCTAAACCGTGTACACCCCAATATAAGATATGGAAAACACAGATATTTTAATATGATAAACATGGTCTTGTTGTGGGGCCCACTTATATTTGGTCTAAAATATATAAGAGATATAATATTAGAGCACTTACTTGATAAATGGTTTGGATCATAATGTAAGCTCACATAACTTCTCTTTTAATATCCTTTTATTTCCCTCTCTCACTGTGAGTGCTTACAAGAAGTGGTTTGACATTCCTTATATAGTAGAGCCAAAGCCCTTTTACATTAATGCATATGCACATGTAATATGTTATAAATACATGTAATATGTGATAAACACATGTTAAGTGCATGTAATTCTCACATTAAGGGTAAGAGGTTTTAGGGTAGATGAGGGTGCACCCCAATATAAGATATGAGAAAACACAAGATATTTTAATATGATAAAGATGGTCTTATTGTGGGGCCCACTTATATTTGATCAAAAAATATATATAAGAGATATAATATTAGATTAAACTTGTACACATGTGATAAATGGTTTGGATCATAATGTACAGCTCACATAACGTTCATCAAAAGTTTAATATCCTTTTATTTAAAGATCTCTCATTTAAAGAGTGCTTACAAGAAGTGGTTTGACATTCCTTATATAGTAGAGCCAAAGCCCTTTTACATTAATGCATATGCACATGTAATATGTTATAAATACATGTAATATGTGATAAACACATGTTAAGTGCATGTAATTCTCACATGAAGGGTAAGAGGTTTTAGGGTAGATGAGGGTGCAAACAATACGTGCATGCGTGCTATGGAGATGTGGATCCCACAAGTACAGTATTCTTGATCCATGCATATGATTAGATTGTTTATATTTTATGCTCTCTTATAAAAATGATTTATTGATCAAAATGACCATAGTTAATTATAAGAAATAGGGTGTATAAATCGAGTGTGTACCAAAGATTGTACACATGTGTTCATGTGAAATAGGGTGTATAAATCGAGTGTGTACCAAAGATTGTACACATGTGTTCATGTGAAATAGGGTGTATAAATCGAGTGTGTACATGCCACGATCGTGTGGGCCATACCAAAAGTTTATATGTCCAATCATTATATGAAAATGAAGCTTTTATTATAAAGATCATGGGAAAAATAATTTAAAGGTAAAAAAAAAATTATATAATACTAGGGCTATGCTAAAATGTATGATTATGACGCATATGGATACTTTTTATGATTTTACATATGCTAAAATAATTTAAAATCATTGTATTAAAGATCTATTAGAGTCATGAAATAAGAAGCTAGTATACCCTATGAGAGTCTAAAAAATATGCTAAAATTAACGGTTCAAGAATTCTATGCCTTATATCTTAGCCTTTTATTCTTATTTAAGTCAATATTTTTATATGACATTGTTGATATTGTATCTAGGAATATATTAAATGGTTGTCTATAGGAAGATCAAGTGGTCCAATGAGCAATTCTTAGGATCTTGATGATACATCTATTAAATAATGATTTTAACGGTAGATTTGAAAATTAATCAGTTACCATTCAATTAGATGGTTTGGATCGATGATTCATGGTTTGGATTAGTACTCTAGCGGACAGATTGTCACAGATCTTGGTTTAAATGGTTAAAATGACCCACTTGATGATCGGTTGTGATTAAATAATCAGGAAAAAAATTACCCCTCAAAATTGCTAGAGTATTACACATTTGCTCTCATTTTTAACTATACATGATCTCACAAGAACAGACATAACTCCCTGTTGTAGGTCAGATTAGGGTGAGATTGTGCTTATTGGAAATATAATTTGATAAACTTTAAGATATATATTTGGAATTATCTCATTTGGAAACTATTTTTCTATTCAAAAGTGGGCCTAAAATTTATGATATCGTCATGTTGTGTTTGCACTCATTTCCAGCATCAAGCAACCCACAAAAAAAGTAATAACTCTCTCATTTCTTATTATCTTTTTTCCTTTTATTCTATTTATTTCTTGGCATAAGATTCATCGATGCAATTTTTTAAGAAATTAGAAGAATAAGACATTTTCTAAGAGGAGTGGATTAAATGCGGCACCAACGTCACCCAAGGCGATCCGCCTCTTATCATGGGGCCCACTTTAATATAGTTATTTTATAACCACGCCATGCAGTCATTTTGCCGTATCATTTTAAGACATGTACTTAAAAATGAAGCATATCCAAATCTTATGTGGACCATAATATAAGAAACAATGGTAACTGAACATCCCACCATTAAAACTTCTTATGGCCCACCGTAATGGTTATTTGACATCCAACCTATTTGTATGGTCACATGAACTTAGATAAAGGGAAAACACAAATATCAACTTCATCCAAAACTTTTGTAGCCCATTATAAGTTGTGGGTCCTGCGTTGTAAGGGGAGGCTACGCATTGTTGCTCCCGCACACCATTACTATATAAGGGCTTTGAAGCTAGCAAGCTCATTCTGAAAAGTCAATTAGTAAAAGGTGCGCTAGGTCAATCTCCATTGTTTATTATGGCATGGTCCACCCAAGGCTTGGATTTACTTCTTTTTTGTGATATGGAAAAATGGATGGGCGGCATGGATACATAATCCATGCATTAAATTGGGTCCCACAGTAAAGGTCAAACTGTCTTGGGTGAGGCCGGCTGCACCTAATCCATTCCTTAATTTGAGATGCATAGAAAATTGAGAAAGGTTAATAGGGAAAAAAGGTAAAGAGTTTGTCAGAAATTAACTACAAGAAAAGATATTATTGCGCAAAGATTTAAAAAAGTTTTTTAAAGACAATTTCATTAATGAAAAATGGAGTCAATGCAGGGAAATATAAAATAGTAATATTTTGAAAAATGATGCTATTTAAGTGCTCCCACCATTTAGAGGGTGTATGTTAAAAAAATCCCAAAGACACTCCTACACAGGCTCGCACGACACCTTAGTTGTTGTTATCCTTACCATGGGCCTACCTTGATGAATTGTTGTGTATCGACATCGTCTATCTGTTTTCTAGCCCATTTTAAAATGTGGTACAAAACATTAAGTAAATGCAAATCTCAAGTGGACCATACCACACAAAACAGTGCCCACCGTAATGTTTATTTCACATCCAACTCGTTTGAGAGGTCAAAAAGACATGGATGAATGGAAAATAATTGTATCAACTTGATACAAAACTTTCGTAGCACGCAAAAAGTTTTTAATGGTCATTCACCACTGTTTCCAGTGGTGTGGTCCACCTGAGATTTATAACTTCTTAGTTTCTAGTAATATGTTCTGGAAGGAGCTTTAAAATTTGATGGACAACGTGGATATGCACCATATTCATCAAGATGGGCCCTACATGGCCATGGTTTGGGTAACACTTATAGTTGGACACAAACCAAGCCAACTCGAAAGCTCGGCTTGGATTGGTTTGAAAAAACTTGGCTTAGATTGGTTCAAATAGAAGTTCAAACTAAGCCAAGCCTCTCAATCAAGCTTATTTTTTTAAAAAATAAACCAAGCTCAAGCCAGACAGTACCGGCTCGACTTGGCTCAAAGCTCGGCTTGATTCAGCTTGGTTTGATTCAGCTCATAGAATGTATGCACATTGTTTTGTGTGGTGTGATTTACTGAGCTTTGGATATGATTCAATTTTTGGATCATATCCTAAAATTATATCTAAAATCGGATGGATAGCGTGGATAATACATATACATGAAGACGTAGATAATATACAATACATATACATGAATGCACACTATTCCTTGGTTTGGTCCACTTGAGATTTGGATATAATTCAAATTTGGATCACATCTTAAGGCTCCGTTTGGGCAAACGGCTTAGGGTGTAATGAGGCGTATGAAATTACCGCGTCAGGTGCATTTATTGTTGTCAGTGGATGGTTGGGTGCTTTGGGTGTAGACGTCAATCCCATACCCAACAAGTGTTCTGTTTGGGTGTTGTGGTATTGCAACCATCCCACCAACACTATCTGTTTGGGTAACCCAGGAATTGCTTCCACAAACCGTTAGTACCACTGTTATGATGTTTGGGAGGGGAAACGGATTGGCTACTCCCCTTGACACCAGCCATTGGCTTGTGCTCGGTGCTCTGTGGGCCCCACTTATGTGTCATTTTTATGGTGGGTTTACTGGGCCCCACCACATCTCTTTGTTATTAATTACAGTCTACCAAACTCTTTGGTTAAGGACAAGCTATTTCAACACACATGACATAACAGGAGATCAATCTAGATCATTCAAATGACTGGCCTAATGAGGAAATATCAAAAACAACGAAATAACAACCTGAATATCTATAATAACCGTGACATTTTTCCATTGGAATTCAATTATCAGTTCAGCCGTTACGACAGCTCAATCAAAATGCATATGCTCCAGCCATCAGTCGGCCACAACCTCAATGGTCCAAATAGCAGCATAACTCACCACATCACTGGTAAACTATCAGCTTCATCTAACCCGTTCATAAATAAAGGAAAATTTATATTGTGAATTGCCAATATCATATGATAGCACCCCACTTCCTTACACCACCACATGTCAATACATATACGTGGTTAACATGAAAAATATCAAAACAATCAATTTAAAACATCCAGCCATTGTAAAAAATTACACTGTTGTCATCATCTAACCCAATAAATATAACTGTCAACTCCTGTTAACAAAAAAAAAAAACCATTTTTAAGATATATATAATATATTTCAATCAGATCAAAATTCGAGTCAATGGGTATGATAATCAAACAGACTTGCGCACAGAATCTGCGGTTCAGATTAAAACAGAAATGTGGCAGATGAGTGGTCTAGGATCCATGAAAATGGCGAACAAAAAAAAGCGGGAAACAAAAAAAAAAAAAAAAAAAAAAAAAGCAGGAAACAAAATAAAATAAGAACACTAAAAAAATAGAACTGGCAACATGTAAAAGAAACCCGCTCCTCATCACCAAAACAACAATAAATTCACATGTCTAATATCAAAGTAGTAAGGTGGGGCAGTCTCTGTGGCAACTGGATTGTCTTCTAAACCATTTCATACTTTAGGCATGGATTCGGATTCCCAGCTAAACCTCGTGGTGAACCTGTAAAGAGTTTAATATGAAAATGAATATAATATGAATAGGTACTCAACCCAAACTTAAGATGGTAATGTGCAGACTCTGTCCCTGTCCATAATGATAATGCAAGAAAGAGAACACCATACTCTCAGTCAAATGTACTTTTACAAACTTCTACTAAAAAGCCGAGATTTACCTGTTCATGTCTGAGTGATGTAAGTACATTATGACTACACACAAAACAATAATTGCCTATATGCAAAGGGCATTACTTCTCACTGTTAAATTCACCTGTGTCAAAATTGATGTGGTCGTTACCCTCCATGCAAACAACTATCGCCTACACATAAAAACACCTTCCTTAGGAAATTATACAATAATCCAATCTGGGTTTCAAGTAGTTATACCTGGCCCCTGGGAAATTGTATTTGAAAGGTTGGTCTTCATTTGTTATGAACTTCTTACTAATGGAGATTAACAAAGATATGGATAAAAGAAAGGATGAATGCATGCAATTCTATCACAATTTACATTCAAATCTACATATAATGATATTTGTAGTTAAGATGCAGTTATACATGCCATAGAAAAGTGTTCGAGGATAAAATATCTTATGTCTACCAAAATTTGAATAGCAAGTGGTGCAACACTTACTGAAACTATGACTTAATTATTATATATAATATGAAGAATATAACCAAGATGACAACTACTAATGCAGCCACTGCTTCCCCGACTTTTAGGGTGACATCATCTGTTTGTATACTCTTGCACACTATGGATCTTGAAATTTCTCGAATAGAATTCCGAGCATTTGTAGCTGAATCTATCTCACCACATCACCTGTTAATTAATCCACTACTTGAACTTGCATAGTATGCATTCCACCATGCAGTCGCATCTTGGAATGTTTTGAAGGATCGATGTTTGGCACCGCTATATCCCTCCACATGCAGTCGTGCCTTATCCCAAGACATATATATCCTCAGTTGTCGTCCATTGATTACGACATAATATTTATTGTTACCCATCTGCATTCACATAAACATGAACAGGATACGAGAAAATGCGTGTTATAAAATTCATAGAATGAAAAGCATGTAAAGATGATAGATTGATAAAATGGCATTTTAGCATCATCAAAAATATGTAAACGCAAGCATATGGTATAGTGTGTAAGTATCCAACGAACATTTAAAATGAAAAAAAAACCCCACAAATCAGTATATAGTTGTTTCAAAACCAGCAAATAAAAATTCCTATTTCATTATGTAATAAAAGTATTTTAATCCATCAAGAAGAACCCCCACCTATCCCTCCATTCAAATCAGACAAGGTTATTTTCAACCAATCGGCCCTCTGCTCCGGGCGAAGACTTACGAAAAAGGACGCTAGCTTCTTATCCCGAGCTAGCATCTGACCAACCTCTATAAACTCTGTGTTGGTCAGTCCCCGAACCTCCTCGAGGATATCCAGCACTTTACTAGTGCGGTTTACCTCTTCCCAAGTCCAAAGTTTCGCATTGCCTCCGCCACACCATCCAGGGAACTGCCAAGGACGTCACAGAGACGACAGAATGCATCCGTTTCGTAGATGCACTCCTACCACGACTACTCTTAGAGTCAGTCGCTTGGTTGGGAGTGCTGCAGAATGAACGATTTTCTGTTGCCCGATGAGAATCATTTGAAAAATAATAATTCCCAGTCGAATCTCCGATATGATCATCGGAAAGATCGATAGGTACATCCATCTCATTGTCTAGCTCAGTCCAAGCGTCATTCAAATCTCGCTAAAGAGGAAGATGTGGCTATGTTTCTGCTTCCCTGGGCATAACAGCTTGTTGCATGGTCTGAACCAACAATCGTCGCTAAATCGTTCATTCGCTCAATCCGCTTTCCACGTAACCTTTCTGCTCTTGGATGCGACTACAATCAAGAAAGAGATTAGTTTAGTAAACATATTTTATACAATCCTGATTTGTAATATAAGATCTTGTATGCAATGATTACCTTCAGGTACTCTTCCCAAACCTCGTCGGGTGCAGTTACTACCATATGCTCACTGTCCCAACCAAAACCACTTGCGGCCACATGTCCTTCACATCGTTGTACTCACGCTTGTGATACCGCATACGGTTTTGAACATTTTACCAGTTCATCGTAATTTGCGTCCTCCTAGACACCTCCGCAGCAGCCTCATTATATGCCTCCTTCTTAAATCCATTATCTGCTTTCCGGCCTAGAGATATCTGTTTAAGCAAGGCGTCGAATAATATTTGATCCATGGTCCGGGTCCATTTGATTTTTGCAGCGCGTGACAGCGGCTCAGCAAGCGATTTAACAGACTTCTCGCGTGGAGAGAATCTTGTCGGTAGAACTGGAGTTCTTACCGGGGACTGCGTCGGAGTTTGTGTATCTCTTACAGAATAGTCAGACATGTCACCTAGTGCGTGGATTAACAAACAGTTAAAAACCAACTTATACAATAATAAAGTTCAATATTATAGTAGCAAATATGTATTACTGAAAGTGCAATTAATCGTATCGACCAAATATGTAGGTCAAAAAATGACAGACTTCATCTCCACTGTCTTCTCTCATATATATATATATGTGTGTGTGTGTGTGTGTGTGTGTGTGTGTGTGTGCACGTGTGTGTGTGTGTGTGTTTGCCAATCACATCAGTTAATGCATATTTAAAATAAAAGGACCCTATGTAGTCCTGCTATTTGTTTGCACGTCTGTCCACATTCGCTTCGCAATCTGATCTTGAACATTGATCCACACAAATTTCTCCTATTGCGTTGCTTGCACTAGCCACTATCGCTCATCCATTGCTGATACCTCATTTGGTGTATGATTGCTCTCTGCATCTCCCACAGTTATACCAGCATCCTCCAAATCCTGTCCAGTTTCATCTTTTTAACGAATGAAATTATGTAGTATACAACAAGCTTCTACAATCTTTACCTAGGTTTCAAATGGATATTGCGCAGCTATCTTCAAGATAGGAAACCGCCCCTTCATTACTCCAAAGCAACGTGCACGTGTCGGTAATTGAACAACTCCTTGTTCATGGGTGCTCTTCCGGTTCGATATTCGTACAGGTGGTATCGAACACTGCAATAAGGCACCATGAACCCAGGTGAGTGAGTGTATCCTGCGTCGACGACGAAATATTTTCCTACATTGTGTAAGAGTTATGGTGATGGGGGTTAGTGTGTTGAGAATGATGTTTAGGGTGAAGAATATTGTATGTTATTTATGAAGAAATAATTACCGTTTGGTACAATTAGTGGATCATCACTTCGGGTCAGAGCGTTATGTAGGACCCGTGCATCCGAAGCAGAACCCTCTCATCCAGCTAGCACGTATAAGAATGTCATGTTAAAAGAACAAGCAGTAAGTACATTCTGAGACACGATACCCTTCCTATTGCGAAAGCTTGGGTGGCTGAGGTGAACTACCTGAGTTTTTTAATATTTAAATGATGGAGATGTGAATGAAGGAAAATTGATGATCTTGAGCTGATTTCTTCCAGCTCTGAGAGTTACAAACTTACAATCGGTATCTACTAATGTGGGAGGTATGGCATAGGAGACCAATAAACATATGTGAAGACTGAGATTTCTGTAGGGAAAACTAATGGAAGCCAATTAAGAAAAAACATTGAAAGAGAAATGTATCAGGATTGTTACTTTAATTGCAAGAGCTCAGCTAGCAGTGAGCTTGTGGTAGTGGACTCATGGCTCACATGAGCTGAAATGGGATCCAACCTACTCATCAGGCGGTGGTTAAACTAACCTGCAATCAACATTCAAGTTACGCATCTAGATAGCCCAACCTGATTTTTATGCCAGACCAACCATACAGCAGGCCCCACCTAACGAGTGGTTTGGATCTTGCACAAGCATTCACAAAATTCTCAGTCAATATAGAAATTCGTCTTCTAAGCAAAAAGGAAAAGAAATTAAAGCAGTTCTGGTTAATGAATTAAATATTTTTTCTGGACTTTCTTTAACTCTCCCTATATTTAGAAGATTTCTAAGCTCACATAAATATTTTTCTCGGTTATTAATTATTTTTTATCATATAAGAATTCCAACACATGATACTGTAAAGACCCATGCATGTTATATTATATTTACATGAATATACAAGTGGACAGGTTAGGTAAGTTACGACTAACATATGTAACAAATTAGAACCTACAACGAATTGTGATTCTTCAAATTCATAGTCAAGAGGGTTTTTGTGTATATAAGAACATCGGACGTACTGGAAGATGATGTTTAGTGATAGCATAAAATAGGAAATGAAAAGAAAGTCAACAACTGGAGACCCAAATACAAGCCAAGACAATGCTAATAAGTCAAAAGATTAGATTACAGTGCTAATTCCTAGTGGAATCTGTACATACAGTACATTATAACAAAGATTAACAAAGAGCCGAGATAAATCCCACAGTTTCAAACTCATTGTCTCTCCATACGGAACTCATGTATGAGGTACCTGGATTGCGAAGTAGGAGAACACCACAGCGTCAAGATCCCACTGGCCATAGCTCTGCCATGCAAACCAAGAAAAGAAGTGATTAAGATCGTATGCACAAACCACTTTCGTGAGAGGGCCATATAGACGATTTTCATTCTCAATACTTGATCACCCACAACATGCGCCTATTGGGGCCTCACCGTTCAAGTCCGGAATAGATGGGAGAAAACCCTGAGACAATGATCTCAGAGGCCCTATTGGCTAGTGTGTATTTTGGGGAGATCAAGCTCTCGGATACACTTTCTATCTAACCCTCCCTCTTGCAAGAACAGACAGAATCCGGAAAGAGATTTTGGGAAAACCTGTTGAGGGCCTTGCACAAAACCTTAGGATCTAGCCCTCCAGAACAAACCAGAATTATAGATAATAAAGCAATAAAAAACAATCAATGCATCAATCACACACCACACAAGAGATTTTTACGTGGAAAACCCTCAAAGAGGTAAAAACCACGGGACCTCGTCCAGATCAACAATCCACTATGAAGTAAAATGTTACAACCTTCTTCACTCATGCAGTGGATAAACAATGAGAGAAACAAAGAAAAAACAAAGAGATCTCACCGATTACGAGGACATAGAAGCGCTGAGATATAGGTTGCACAGTAGATAACCTCCACGAGCATAATCTCCCTTCTATAAGCTTCCTCTCTCTCTTTTCCTCTCTCTCTCACCTTTGATAGCCCTAAACCCTTTAGCAAATCCCTTGTAAAGCTTTAGGAAACCCTCTTGTTATAACTAGAAAACCCTAAGAACTCCTATTTATAGTTTTAGGAAACTCCCTTCCGCATCCCAGTTGCGAAAGGACTTGCGACATGAAATCCGATCAAAATCGAGGAACGAATCTGCGTAACCTCGACTGGTCGAACCGAGTCCACGACCGGTTGAGAACCACCTTCGATCGGTCGAGCACCTCCTTCTACTGGTCAAGCACCTTGGAGAAAAATAGTCCACAGTCGCTGGACTTTGAGTCGTGTCACGACTCGACTCCTTCGACTGGTCGAAACCAGCCTTCGACCGGTCGAGCAGGGCTCACGAACGATCGACGACAAGTGAAAAAACCCATCAAATCTCTCCCTTTTTGACCCAGGAGGGATCCACCTTCTTCAAGCCAGCCAGGTTTCTACAAACCTCAAACTTGCCCTTGAGCAAAGCCTTGGTCATCATGTCTGACCCATTATTGTCCGTGTGGACCTTCTCAAGCTGTAACACCTTTTGTTCCAAAGTATCCCTGATCCAGTGATACCGAATCTCTATGTGCTTCGACTTGGAATGCTGACTTAGATTCTTGCTCAAGTGTATAACACTTTGACTATTGCAATAGACCACGTGCTCCTCCTGCTTTAGGCTAAGTTCTTGTAGGAACCTTTTCATCCAAAGCATCTCTTTACATGCTTCTGTGACTACAATGTACTCGGCCTCTGTCGTCGACAATGCTACGACCTTCTGTAGCTTGCTCTGCCAAGAAACTGCTTCCCTGCAAACGTGAACATGAACCCCAATGTAGACTTTCTGGAGTCTATGTCACCTGTCATATCTGCATCTGTGTAGCCCTCTAACACAGGTTTACCGTCACCATAGCATAGGCTCAACCTAGATGAGCCTCTTAGATACCGCAATATCCACTTCACCGCTGCTCAATGTTCTTTGCCAGGATTGGCAAGATACTAGCTGACAACACCAACCGCATATACTATGTCTGGGCGTGTACACACCATAGCATATATCAAACTTCCTACCGCTGATGCGTAGGGTATCTTCCGCATCTTTTCCACCTCTGCTTTTGTCTTGGGACACTGCTTGTCGATCAATCTTAAGTGAACATCTAGTGGAGTACTGACCGGCTTCGTTGCATTCATATTGAATCGCTCTAGGACTTTCTCAATATACCGCTCTTGTGACAGCCAGAGCTTCCTACTACTTCTGTCACGGGTTATCTCCATTCCTAGAATCTGTTTAGCCGAGCCCAAGTCTTTCATCGCAAAAGACTTGCCCAACTCCTGTTTCAGCCTGTCGATCTTCTTGATGTCTTTTCCCATGATGACCATGTCATCAACGTATAATAGCAGAACTAAGAAATCACCATCTGAGAATTCGCGCATGAACACACACTGGTCCGACTCCGTTCTGTCATACCCATGTTTCAACATAAACGAGTCAAACTTCTTGTATCATTGCCGTAGAGTTTGTTTCAGCCCATACAAGATCTTCCTTAGCCTACACACCATATGCTCTTTACCCTTGACTTCGAACCCCTCTGGTTGGTGCATGTAGATCTCTTCTTCCAGGTCACCATGGAGAAAGGCAGTTTTAACATCTAACTGCTCTATCTCTAGATCCATGCCAACACTCGTATGAATGTCATCTTCACCACTGGTGAGAATATCTCCTCGAAGTCTATGCCTTTCCTCTAACCAAACCCTTTCACCACAAGTCTGGCCTTGAACCTCGTCTGTAAATTCTTCTGCTCAATCTTCTTTCTGAACACCCACTTGTTGCTTAGAGCTTTCTTGCCCTTAGGCAGTTTCACCATATCATAGGTGTGGTTCTTATACAAAGATTCCATCTCCTCTTGCATAGCTTTCAACCACTTCCCCTTATGCTTGTCGGCTAGGGCCTCAGAATAATCTTCTGGCTCTCCCTCATCAATCAGCATAATGTACTCATGTGGCAAGTACCTCTTGGACGGCTGTTTGTCCCTAGATGACCTCCTCACCTGTGGCTCAACAGGTGAATCAAGTGGGGGCTGCTTCCCTGGTCCATCTTCTGAAGGAACTCCCTCATCATCTTCACCTTGTTGTACTCCCCTGTCATCAGGCACCATGGAAGGAGTAACCGGATCCATGTCCTCTAGCTCACCTGAACTAGGCTGGTTCTTCTCTGGCTTACCAATGTCTTCTATACACTGATCTTCAAAGAAAACCACATCTCTGCTCCTGAAGAGCTTCCTCTCGGTCGGATCCCACAATCTGCAACCGAATTTTTCATCACCGTACCCTAAGAACATTCCCTGTCTAATCTTCATATCGACTTCGGACCTCTCGTCCTTTGGTACGTGAACGGATGCCCTACATCCAAACACCCTGAGATGATTGTACGATGGATCATGTCTAGTCCACACCTTCTCAGGTACTTCTCCATTCAACGGGGCTGATGGAGACCTATTTATCAAATACACTGCCGTGTGCATTACTTCTCCCCAGAACGTCTTGGGCAATTTCGCATGAGATAACATGCATCTAATTCTCTCAACAATGGTGCTATTCATTCGCTCAGCTACACCATTATGCCGGGGGGTTTTGGGAACCGTCTGTTCATGCCGTATACCCAGGGACTTGCAGTACTCATGAAAGTCGCCAATATATTCACCACCATTGTCAATACGGATGCACTTCAATGGTCTACCTGTCTCTCTCTCGACCATAGCATGAAACAATTTAAACACACCAAAGACCTCATCCTTGGATTTCAAAGCATAAACCCAAACCCTCCTAGATGCATCATCTATAAAAGTAACAAAATACAATGCCCCACCCAAGGTTTTTGTCCTTATAGGACCACAAACATCAGAATAAACCAAATTTAATGGATGCACTTTATTAACATGAGAAGCAGATTTAACAAATGAGACTCTATGTTGTTTTCCTGATAAATAATTAAGACAGGTTTTGAGAGGTGTACCTGTCACGTCTGGAAGGAGCCGCTTCTTTGCTAGTACTTGAAGCCCTTTTTCACTCATGTGGCCTAGACGCTTGTGCCATATGTCAATAGCTGAATCTTCCACTGCGTTCAACCCACCCTTGCACATACTGACACTTGCCTTGTAAAGGGTGCAACACTTCTTTCCTCTGGCCACGATCAATGAACCCTTGATGAGCTTCCAACGCCCACCATCAAACCGACTTTCATAGCCATCATCATCCAGCCTTCCCGTCGACATCAAGTTGAGGCGAAGGTCTAGGATATGCCTCACATCCTTGAGAACCAATGTGCATCCCACATCAGTTTTCATACAAATATCACCGACTCCCACGATTTTTGATATGCCAGAATTTCTCATCTTCATAGTCCCATAGTCACTTGACTTGTAGCTTGTGAAGGAGTCCCTGCGTGGAGTCGCATGAAAAGAAGCTCCCGAGTCTATCCAGTCGGTGTCCTGACTCGTAGCCGTGAGACATACATTATGATCTGCAGAAAGAATAACTACAACGTCGCCATCTGAAGCGATCGCAGTGGAATCTGATTCATCTTCCTTCCCTTTTCCTTTCTTGTCGTTTTTCTTACCACGACATTCATGCTTGTAGTGGCCATTTTTGCCACAATTCCAACAATCAACATCCTTTCTTTTACTCGACTTACCTCTTGATTTATCTCGGGCCTTCCCGCCCTTCCTGTTCTTTCCTCTTCCTCATTCCTGTGTCACAAGGGCCTCTTGCTGAGTAAACCCCTGAGACTTCCTCCTTGTCTCCTCATTGAAGAGACAACTGGTTACCTGTTCTATGGATATCTTTCCGTCTGGCGCAGAGTTACTTAGAGACACCGCCAGTGTCTCCCAACTGTCAGGCAATGAACTAAGTAATAGTAAAGCCTGCAATTCATCATCCAGGACCATCTTCATAGAGGTGAGTTGGTTCACTATATTGCTGACCTCATTCATGTGCTCGGCCACAGAACCACCATCCTTGAATTTGAGATTCACAAGTCACCTTATCAGAAAAATTTTATTACCGGCTGTCTTCCTCTCATACAGCCTTTGTAATTTCAGCCATAAGCTAGCTGCTGAGGTTTCTGTAGACACATGGTGGAACACATAATCATCCAACCATTGTCTAATGAACCCCACCGCCTTTCGGTCCATCTTCTTCCAATCATCATCAGTCATATCCTTGGATTTTGCTGATATGCCTAAGATTAGGGAATATAGGTCCTTGCAATAAAGCAAGTCCTCCATCTTAGCCTTTCATATGGTCTAGTTAGAACCATTGAGGCTGATCATCTTTGATGAGCCACCTTCCATAATTCAAAACCGATCCTACCCGTTTAATAAACTTAGCTCTGATACCACTTTGTTGGGGGCCTTGCACAAAACCTTAGGATCTAGCCCTCCAGAACAAACCAGAATTATGGATAATAAAGTAATGAAAAACAATCAATGCATCAATCACACACCACACAAGAGATTTTTATGTGGAAAACCCTCAAAGAGGTAAAAACCACGGGACCTCGTCCAGATCAACAATCTACTATGAAGTAGAATGTTGCAACCTTCTTCACTCACGCGGGAGTGGATAAACAATGAGAGAAACAAAGAAAAAACGGAGAGATCTCACCGATTACGAGGATATAGAAGCGCTGAGATATAGGTTGCACAGTAGATAACCTCCTCGAGCATAATCTCCCTTCTATAAGCTTCCTCTCTCTCTCACCTTTGATAGCCCTAAACCCTTTAACAAATCCCTTGTAAAGCTTTAGGAAACCCTCTTGTTATAGCTAGAAAACCCTAGGAACTCCTATTTATAGTTTTAGGAAACTCCCTTCCGCATCCCAGTTGCGAAAGGACTTGCGACATGAAATCCGATCAAAATCGCGGAACGAATCTGTGTAACCTCGACTGGTCGAACCGAGTCCACGACCGGTCGAGAGCCACCTTCGACCGATCGAGCACCTCCTTCGACTGGTCGAGCACCCCAGAGAAAAATAGTTCACAGTCGCTGGACTTCGAGTCGTGCCACGACTCAACTCCTTCGACTGGTCGAAACTAGCCTTCGACCGGTCAAGCAAGGCTCACGACCGGTCGACGATGGGTCAAAAAACCCATCAAAACCTACCCTACAATCACTTCTCCGGTAGCGCGCCCTTGCAATACTTCTCCACACAATAAGCTCCGTGACGAACATGCATCCACATATATAACCTCGATTTCGCGCCCAAAAACCTCTGGCCTATCATCTCTCCCGCTATACTCCCTCTCCCGTCAGTGCGAGGGATTGAGAAATCCCATCCGTCGTCCGTATGCGGGACTGTGAAATAGTAGAGGGATGGGCTCGATGTGAGAGAGCTGGCGACGAATCGAAGGAGGGATTTCGCAATCCTTCCATATCTCCCACGTATATAGCAAAGGACGGACGACTTCCTGTAGACGATGCCGCCCAAACAGGAAGAGGGGTAGGGTAGGAGGGATTTGACAATCCTATCCAACCTAATCCCCGTTTGCCCAAACAGGCCCTGAACAATACGTAAAATTGATCGATGGCGTGGATAATACATGTACAAGACAGTAGGCCCACAAAGTTTACTTTGTGAGTGTGCTGAAGCGGGATTTCAACTGACCCTGTTCGAACTGGGCTTGGTTCGACTTGACTCAGCTCACATATTTGGACCAAACCAAACAAAACTAAGCTAAATCAAACCAAGCTCGAACATTATGTTCAGCTCGTGTAAAGCACAACCAGAGGCTGTCATATGAACGTGTACTACTCCGCTCTTGTGGCAGTGGGCAAAGCGAAGCAAAGCTTATCTTTTATTTGCTATTATTTTAATTAATTATTATTATTATTATTTTTTCAGTTGGACGCGTCTCATCGTATAATTTCTCTCTTTTCTTGATAATTCCATTCCACATCACGCATCAATCCTTACGTAGGGACCCTTCATTCCTCATCCTCTCTCTCTCTCTCTCTCTCTCTCTCTCTCTCCAATGTAAGGATATTCAAATATTTTTCTTTAAAAAAAGGAAAATGTATACGTTAATCTCAACGTCGCGGATTTCAAAATTTCCCGCCACTTCTACTGTCTACAGAAACAACTCCAACTATACCAATTTCCACCGGAGAAAAATCAAAATTGGGGCGAACTCGAACGGTTTCGATGCCCCAACGATCAAAGAAGAGCGCGAAGAAGATCAAGAACCCAGCACCGAAACCAAGCCTTCTGTGTCATCCTCAGCCCCCACGATCGAAAAGGACATAAAAAAGGTGGATATGTCATCATTTTCTTCTTACTTTTCTTTTTCTTTTATATAGATAGTTTTTATTTGATTTTGGAATAAACCCAATTCATATAATCGACAGATTATCTTGCTTTTGTTTTTTAATTTGTGAATTTATTGAGATTTGTTGGGGGGAAGTCGGTGATGATATGCAAAAGAGAGAATGGAAGATATTGGAATTGCTTGTTGATTTGATTTTGATTGGTGATATTCTAGATTTTTAATGGGGATAGTGGGAATGGGAAACACACATTGTTTTATCTGAGAATGTCTGTTGTTTAATGGGGATAGTGGGAATGGGAAACACACATTGTTCTATCTGAGAATGTCTGTTGTTTAATGGGGATAGTGGGAATGGGAAACACACATTGTTCTATCTGAGAATGTCTGTTGTTTAATGGGGATAGTGGGAATGGGCCCATGGTTCAGCGATCCAAGCTGTTGGTACGATGAGCCCCACTGTGGATGCCCCATGGCGCCCATGACTGAATTCTCCCAGATAGAGGTTTTAAACCTTCAATTGGCGGCCAGCAAATAGATGGTTAAGAAAGAAAATACAGCAATGGTACACATTTGACCAGAAAATGCCAAAGATTCAATGGCTAGGATCTTAAAAAATACACACACACACACACACACACACACATACATACATATATATATATATATATATATATATATATATATATATATATATATATATATATATATATATATATATATATAAATGCTTGGGGCCATTATATCACTTGTTTGAATTTCGGAACCATGGACACCAGTTGTACAAGAAGACCGAGCGGACTTTAGATACCTCATCTTGAAATTTCAATTCAGTGTCTGTGACATTTTTGTGTTGCAGTTTCTATTGGCAAGTGTGTGTTTTAAAAAAAAAAAAAAAATTATTTGGGATAAAAGATTGGATTTTAATTTTTAATTTTTAGATGAGTACAGTTTTTTGCATTGGTAAAAAATTTTCTGATAAAAAAATAACTACGAAAAGGTTTGTCCATTTGTTCTGATGAATGTTTGTTTCTGCTGGTATTTGCTAAAATTTTCAGCCAATGTTTATCCAAACAATCTTTTCATTGTTATTGATGGAATGGAGAAAATGACAGAGAAAAAAATTCTGAATATAGTGACACGCGATATCTCGATGTGCTCTTTCACTTCAGAGAATTTATTTTTTCCTTTTTCCCATTTTAGAGGAATGCAACACCCTCATTTGACGTTCTTTACTCTCTTTTTTTGTTTTGTTTTTTGAGACAATGAGATTTTTTTATTAAAAAGGCCAAAGGCCAGCAAAAACAAAACAGAAAAAAAAAAAAAAAAACACCAAACTGTACACCACTTTACAAGGCTGACCAACTGACTGGAAGTTGATCAGCGGTCGGAAAATTAGCTGCTACCACCCAATCAATTAGGAACTGATTTGTCCTTTTAAACACTTCCACAGGCCAACTCTCTCAGTTCTTAAAGCATCGATCATTTCTCTCTAACCATGCTGCAAAGATCTACCAATAAACTTAAGTGCCAGATTCGTTTCCCAATTTTATTTTTTACCCCCTCATGTCGTGCCGAAAGAAACTGATTGACAAAGCCTGGATTGACCCATGAAGTGCCGAATGAAAAAATGAAGCTCGTTCCAGATTGCGGATGGAGAGGAGCAATGAATGAATAGATGATCCATTGACTCCTCATTTTTATAGCAAAGTAGACGTATGTTTGAGATTATCATGCCCCGCCATCGAAGATTATCAACTGTAAGAACATTTTTCCTACCCACCAACCAAGCAAAAGCCACCACCTTGGATGGAGCTCCATAATGCCATACATTACTAGTGTGATAAACCTCCTGCGTACCTTGCCACCCCGCTAGTTTCATATAAAAAGATTTCACTGAAAATCTACCAGACTTATCCAAGAGCCAAACCATGGAGTCTTCTTCGGAGGAAATAGGGAGCTGACTTGCAAGGCGCTGCAACAGCCTCACTAACTCTTCCATCTCTTCATCATATAGATTTCTTCTACATGGAGGAGCCCAAACCACTTGATCGCCACTAAAAGAAAAACACCTCTCAACCAATATATTAGGATAAGATGTCATTCCTGCTAATCTAGGGAATGATGCACTCAACTTTTGGATCCCAATCCACACGTCTTGCTAGAAACGGATCCTCTTACCATTCCCAAGAGAATAGCCTACATTCTCCAAAACCTCTTCTTTCAAAAGATTTACCAATTTCCATAATGAGGATGCCATATGTAAAGATGATGCTTTTATCCACCTACCCCCTTCTTCAACATCGTATTTTCTACCCACTACCTCTTTCCATGATGGGGACATCACGCGGGCATGCACAAGCACACTGCCCCCCCCCCCCTACGCACGTACGCTAGAAGGAGGCTCCACTGTCGATCCGGATCGATGACGACGTCCAGGTAGGGCCTCCTAGTTAGAAGACGGAGTTTGGTTCATTGAATGGGCCCGATAGTCAAGTAAAGCCCATCATGGGATCTCATGATTGGGGCCCACTAGTCTGATTAATTTCATACTTTAGGTTTTGTTTATTTACGTTATTTAGAATATCATGGACGGATTATATTTATTTGATTAGTCTTTATTTTAGTTTACTTCATCGCCAAGTAATAGGTTGCGCACATGGCGCGAGTTTTGGGGTATAGGGTTTGCTTATAAATAGACACCCCTTATAGCTTTTTCATTCATTGAAGTTGAATAAAAATTCCTGCGTGTTTTTCTGCTCTCTGAGTTTCTAAGTTGTGCAAAATTCAAGTGGGTGCGAAACCATCCCTTTTCGAAGGGCTAACTACCGTGGTGCGAAGCCACGTCTATCCCAATCCGTCCATATCTTTTATCATCCATATTTCTCCCATTCTACGATCATCCTCGCTTCAAATTCGCCTGTTTTGCAGCCGTTCTTCTCCCTACAGCCGGTTTCCAGAATCCGGCCCTACAGGAGAGCTGAAACTTCGACGGAGCACTGCGCCCAGACTGCACGTCAGATCGCCACGAGATTTGGAGGGTTTGTAATCCCCCCCAGCCGACCAAAGCCTAGAAGGCCGTTTTGGGATTCGAGCCCCCAGCGCACGTGCGGCCAACCTCCTGTGCACGTGCGTCAGGCTCGGGCTGTAGTCCGCACGCGGGAGCTGTCGTTTGGTTAAGGTTTTCTTCCTATTTTCTCCTTTCACACCAATTTTTCTTAAACCTAACCCTAGATTGCGTGATTTCTACTTCGTTTGCCCCTTTTCTTACCCTAGGGTTTTTTGAATTGCAATTCGTGAATCCCTTGGATTAGGGACTGGTTGCTGTGCATGTGTGAATGAGTTTTACTTCCCTTTGAGTACCGTTTGACTTATAATTTTTATTGATCCAGCCCTAGCCTGTGTAGGCCTGGACCCGCACAAATTCCCCTTGCTTGAATGTTTGAACTATTGTGTGGGATGTGGAAATTTTATGTGAATGTTTTTGAATTAGTTTGATCTAAAAGCCCAAGATCTTGCATATCATAGTTAATTTTCATGTCGTACATCACTCCACAAACTACTAGCCTCAACCCCAAACCTCCAAACCCATTTTCCTAACAGGGCCCCATTCATAACTTCCAGATTGTGAACACCTGCACCGCCCTTGGTCGTTGGTTTGCACACTTCTTCCCACTTAACTAAGTGGAACTTGTGTTTTTTGTGCCGAATCACTCCAAAGGAAATCTCGCTTGATCCTTTCTAATTTCACAATGACCGATTTCAGGCATTTAAATAATGACATGAAATACACTAGAAGATTTGACATTGCCGACTTTATCAAAGTCAACTTCCCCCCAAAGATAAAGTTTTGCTAGTCCATGATGATAGCTTTCTATTGAACCTTTCGATCACTTTATCCCATAGATGTTTGGTTATCTTCTCAATACATAGAGGAAGACCCAAATAAGAGGATGGGAAGGAGCCAACCCTACATCCAAGACTTGTTGCAAATACCTGGAGTGCCTCTTTAGCTAGACCCACCCCCAACATTTCACTCTTGGCGATATTGATTTTCAGCCTAGACACAACCTCAAAGCAATTTATAATTATCCGAAGATTATCTACTTGCCTTTCCTTTGCCGCGCACAAGAGGAATGTGTTGTCCACATTTGACGTTCTTTACCGTCTTTGAAATTTCAATGACATGCAATCATTTTTGTACTTAGCTTCCATTTTTCTCAAAAATTTCTCCATTAATCATGGTCTTTCACTTATAGGTTCTCTTTTAGCCTCCAATTCTTAGATGCACAGAGTGTGGTGGAAGTGGGAGAGGTACCAAGAGAATGAAGCGGGAACAACTTTCGAGTAGAAGCGTAGAATGTTCTTTCAACTAAGCTCCAACTTTTTATCAATAGGTTATATTGCCTTTCAAGTCATTCCTTTTTTATATAATGTATTGTCTTTAATATTTTGATGCAGATAAATTCCACAAAGGATTCTAGGCTTTTTCGTAACTTAATTTCCCTTGAGTAGTTTATGTAAGTCATATGTGTTGAATTTTAGGCATAGTTTTTAGTTATTTGTTTTTCCAAAGGTAGTTTCCTGATTTGTACTTTCCTATTTATGGTACTTCTAGCTGTGGGTGGTATTCTAATTACAGTAGGTTCCCTATAATGACTAGTTTCCGAAGTCCCTGTTTGGTTGCAACTTACGAATGAGTCCATCTCATTTTAACTAACAGTAATTATGTATTAGATATCATAGTTTATATAAATTATGGGTTATCAAAGATTATTTTTATTCCTTAACAAAACTAACACATAATTACTGTTTGCTAAAATGAGATGAGTTCATTTTTAAGTGGCAACCAAACAGGGCCTAATTTGGTTAGTATCAACAGTGTTTTAAATATCAACGATATCAGCCGATATATCCCACGATATATCTTGTATCCCACCCGTGCGATACGAAACATATAGGTAGTGCCAATATATCCCACCTATTCGATCCAGTGAGCATTTTCAATTTTCGATCCATGTTTTTGTTGTAAATCACGTTAAACTAGTGTCAAATGGTTACAAATCTATGATTCTTCATGTTTTCCATGAAAAATATGGATCTGGAACTTCAATTTTGAGATGGGCCGAGTTGTGAAAAATTAAGAAAAAACAAAATTTCTCAATTTCTCACAAATCAGTTGCAATCTTTGTATCTAAACACAAAATTAAACATGTGTATAACCTGATCTAGTGATTCTTCTTTTGCTTTTGAATGTATTGCTTGTGTTTCCATACATGTCTTCGTACGTTTATAAATTATATGAATAGACTTTGAATATACTTCCATTAGTTAAGTTAGAAAGCACATATATTAGGACCCCATACAAAGCAAAACCCCTATTATGTGCATTTTCTTTTTTGTAATGTTTTGATTTTTAAGTGTGTATTGATGTCTTTTTCAACGATCCTTGAGGTTTCATTGAAACATTCGACCAATTTCCCAATGTTCCCATGTTTCCCAACAACATCGATCTACGCGATACAACCAATCGATCCCATGCAATAACCGATATTTATCCGTATCCCAAGGGTGCGATACATTACACGATAACGATATTTAAAGCATTGAGTATCAAGGCATTAGGGATCCTCTATTAATATGTGATTATTATACTAGGAAATAGCTTTTGATTTGAAAATGAAGAACTTCTGATATTTTGGATTCTTGTGGGGAACAATTGCACAAGGTTTGGGGTGTTTTCTCCATGAAAACCCTCATAGAGGAGTGCTATATCCCTAGACCTCTTTGGGCCATTCTCACAACAATATCGTCAATCTCTAAACTTCTTTTATGAGATATCAAATTAATTTTCTAGCAGAAGTGGTGACTTTTTTGCAACTTCCATAAACTGTTTTTATGATTGGAGGAGTGCCCTATGAGAACATCCAATTTGATCCATGTATTATTCAGGAGTTTTTTTCTCCCCATCTTGGGTCAGTTTCCTTCTCTTGTAATTCATTCTTTGGTTGTTGTGGTTCTTCATCCATTATGTTCATCACCGAGGCCAAGAAAGTCTTGCTTTACATTTTCCACAATAATGCCATCAAGAATTTGACATCTATGAACATGCACCTTGAAATGGAGATATGATTAGGAACGTGACCACCACCATACACCTACAAGCTAGAACTGCTAAGATTTTTATATGCTTCCCACAAGACTTATAGATGAAAATCTTTAAACTCAACGACGCATTCCTTCTTTGTGATAAGAAAGTGGCATTACAACTTTTGTTCAACCTTGCCCTTTTGTGGAACTCCTTGAACACTTCTAATAAGTCATCCTTCACAATATTCCAATAAGTACATTAAAAAAATAAGGTAAATTCGTTGTGGTCTGGTGCTTTATCCTTACTAATGACCATAATATATCTCTCTTCTCCATCAAAATCCATTTCCAAAGACTCCATATAAGAAGAGGGGAAATAGAGTTAAATTTCAGACTATCATGGTTCAGCCGGATGAAATCTTCCTTGGAATAAAGAATCTTGAAATACTCGACCACCTTAATCTAATCTTCTCCCCTTTTTTTACAATAATATTGCGATGCATGATCTTTCCTTGTCTAATACTCATTAACAGAAGCTGGTATTCTTGTCACCTTCCTTCAACCATGTGCTTTCTATATTTGTCTACATGTAATCTCGTCCATCCTAGTCAAATCAAAAAATTCTTTTTTGGAGAGTGACTCTTCTTTCTCTTCAATGAATAACTGACTCTTGGCTCTTCCTTCTTGTTGAAATCATCCAAGTCTCCTGAAATTTCCTCTTTTTACTCATCCTTTTCCCAAAAATTTCAAGTTTCTATTCTTTGAGCATTCCTTTCACAAACTAAGTTTCTGGGTAACTTCAAAAACCAGCTTAGCCTATGATCTCCTCCTCTTTCCACCACTTCTTGATGAGAGTCATAAACACTGGAACTTCCAACTATCTATTTTGAACTTGAATGATTGAGAACCCCAGTAATGATAACCAACCTCGAGAACCATTTGGGTTGATTCAGTGCTAGCTTCGAAAGGGCACTTTAGACATCTCTAGATTTCCCCACCAAATCTTTTTGACAAGAAGCCTATTCAATAGACTCATAATAGTGAACTTGTTGACCACTTGAAAGAGGCCCATAACAAAGGTAGCTCGAGCATTTCTTGACAATGCACGAACTGTGAAAACATCCTCATGCTGGTATTAATTCTAGCACCATCCTTATTTTCAAAAGAAAACTGAATGGAATTGAGGTCCTCTCCAGTAACCCATGGCCTTTCCATGAAGTTACGACTCGCCTCAAGCTCAAACCAATGGAGTTTCCTTTCCTTTATCTCAGCCTACCAGTTCATCAAAATAAGCATCTGATATTTTCATCTCTCAATATAACTGCATGTTAATTGAAAATTACCCTAATATGGCTGTGGTCCCCCATCGGGTTGCGTCCGGGTCCCAAAGTGGACTGGTCGGGCTTCGAAAATAGACTGCCAGTTGGTCGGGGGTAGTGTGCCTTTCCCACATCGGAAAGGGAATGCCTTAAGATCTGGGCTATATGTGGAGCTCTCACTTTCCCTGTATGAGGCCTTTTGGGGGAAACCCCGAGAACAAAACCGTGTGGGCGCGTGTGCGCGACCCAAAGCGGACAATATCGTACAGTGTCGGTGAGGCGTTACAAATGGTATTAGAGCGAGGGCGCTCTGTCTCTCGAGGGGGGGTGGGTGCCTACTTGGCCGGGTTGTGGTCCCCAGTCGGGTTGCGTCCGGGTCCCAAAGTGGACTGGTCGGGCTTCGAAAATGGACTCCCAGTTGGTCGGGGTAGTGCGCCTGTCCCACATCGGAAAGGAAATGCCTTAAGATCTGGGCTATATGTGGAGCTCTCACCTTCCCTCTATGAGGCCTTTTGGGAGAAACCCCGAGAACAAAACCGTGCGGGCGCAACCCAAAGCGAACAATATCGTACAGTGTCGGTGAGGCATTACATAGATCCACAGCCCTTCCATAAAGCTCTCAACGTGTATCCCAAAATGTCAACGGGTAGGTGAGACGAATCCCATTTCAAAATTTGAAAGACCCCCCTGTTCTATCTCTTCTAGGATGGATCCCATCTACGAATTATTGGGGGAGCCTTAGCTTTTGATTGTTGATTTGTATCCCTCGTCACATTCCTCTAATACACATCATATGAACCAATCCCATTTTCGATATTTCCGCAGTCCATGTCATTGTCCACGAACTTACTCTTATCTCTTCCAGTTAAATCCATTCTCCTTGATTCAATCTTCATGCTTGAGCTTCTTTCATGTTCCAAATCTTTTGCAGTAACTAGGATTTGTAATGTTTTTCCTCACTATCAAGGGTGGGGATTAACAAGGGATTTCTACAGTGGACTAATCCTAGCATATTTGACCTCATTCCTGTTTGTTTTAGAAGCATCGATCTCTGCATCTTCTCTTACACAGGTTCCTAGTTCATTTTTCCTTCCACCAAGAATGATGCAGGACTCCATAAACTTGGATCCACTGAACATCTTCTCTGGGTAGAACTTATGATTCTAGGGGGAAATGGACAAAAGATGGTTATTAAGATATATTTCTTTCATCATCATGTTCATGAGCTCCTCTTAAGGAAATTTAAAGAGCACTAAGCATTGTTTCAATCTCCAAACTTCGGCATTGAGGTAATCCCCCAACACATTGTGTATCCACCTTCCTAAATGCTCCAAAATTTTGTCAGTCAACCTAAGCTCCCAGGAGAGCTCTCCTCTGTCATGACATCCTCGTTGACATAGATCCTTTGTTTCCCTCAAAACACTCCCTCGTGCTCTTCATCACTTAGCCTAGGAATGCCCCGCAAGGTATGTTTGACACAAACATAGAAATTAGCTTTATAAAATCTCCTATCTTCTAACTTTTCTCCTTGCTCTCTCAAAACTCCCCCATTCCTAGGCCTTCTCTGCCCTGTACCTCACAAATACTACCTCCTTGGACCTTGAGAGGAAGACATATCTTACAAATCCAAACACATTGACTTTTGCATCACTTAGCTTAGGAATGCGCTGCAAGGTATGTTTGACACAAACATAGAAGTTAGCTTTATAAAATCCACCCCCCCCCCCCCCCCCCCACACACACACACACACACACAAAAGAAGAAAAGCAGCATCAAATCCCAGTCTATTGAACCCAAAGAAATCCATCACACACCTAAGATGCCTCCCGCCACTCTTCTTTCCAAGAATCTGAATAACGATAAATAGTCATTCAAACCCATAGAATGTCCAAACTCACAATACCATGTTGCTCAGTTATTTTATGTGAATTCATCTCCATTTACGTGTAATCTTTCGAAAATAAATAGTTGAAAATCTTCATCTTTGCTGATGATGAGTAATACTGGATGTCTGGGTCTAAATTGCAATTACATTTCTTTCATGATGAACTTGAAGCAAAAAATGTAACTGCAATTTTAGGGCTACAACTGCGCTAGGAATACTTGCAAACATCACTGACTTTTGTCATTTCTTCTTGTTAAAACAAATGTCCACAATTGTGCAGCCAAAGGTTGCATTCGATGTATAGAACAAAAACTTACATCCTCCTGGGAGATGTCATGGATCCTTTTGCATCCTCAGACATGGACATGGAAGAGAAATAACCTGCTCTTAATGAAAATTTACCACTGAAATTTAGAACATTGCTCAATATCACAACTGAAGCTATACATTTACTGGTTACATTGAGTGCTGTTGAAACCAGGAACTTATACATATGCCATCATAAGCTATGAACTTGTCTTTCACTTTAAGATGGACATCATAACTTGCACACCATCTTCTGACTGAAAATTTCCCTTTACAAAAAGCTGTAGGTTTTCAGTTTCAGATAGGTGCAAAATCAAATTTTCGATCTAGTTTTGCAAGCAATGTGTTGTTCTTTTCTCCTTAATTTGAATATTATTTGCACCCATTTCTAGAAAATGCTGAAAAGATAATTTTGTATACTCACGTGGATGCAACTTGAATTTCTTTCTTTTCAAGTCTGACTGTACCTTTTTTTTTTTTCCCCTCTATCCTCTCTTTGTGCATTCAATCCTACTCTTTTGTTATCAATAAGCTCATCTTTTGTTTTGTTTTGTTTTGTTTTGTCTTGTTTTTATTTATTTATATATATATATATATATATATATATATATATATATATATATATATATATATATATATATATATATATATATATTTTTCTTTCCAGCTCCAACTCCCATTTCCTCACATATGGCTTCATTTATACATGCATCTAAGCTTCTTTTCTTCCATAGGTTGTTCAAAAGACTGCTGCTACCTTTGCACCGAGGGCTTCAACGGCCACTAAGAATCCTGCAGTACCTGGAACTACCTTATACACAGTTTTCGAAGTTCAAGGTTATGCGTCTATGTTATTGGGTGGAGCTCTATCCTTTAATTTTATATTCCCATCAAGTGAACCAGACATTTGGAGGCTAATGGGGATGTGGTCAATTTGGATGTTCAGTAAGTTATGCTCCATTATCTCCATGAATTGCATTTGAATAATTTTTCTTTATATCCAATTTGAATAATCTTCAGCTCAACCCCGCTTGAGAGATCCACCATCTTCCCCCTTGTCAGCGATTCCAGTTGCATGCAACCATCTTCTTGATATCTTTGCAACTGTTTACTGGAATCGGAAAAATAGTTAGTTGCATATAATTCCTTTAAAGTCTAAAACATATGCGAAAACAATTTTATGCCATATGGTATCAAACAGTTCATCTAAAACTATTAGCAGCTATACCACTTTCAATGTGTATTAAAATGTTATTTATAGAAGTAGTTGCTTAGGGTATGAAACGGCTTTTATCTTTCAATTTGGATAAAAGGGTTCCTTAAGTAATGTTTCGCATGTGGTATGCATGCACAAACATCTTCTAGAAGGGGTAGACTATTATGTGCCTTACATGGTGTTTACTACCATACAATTACATATGGCATAAATGCACAGTTATCTAGAGGATTGGTGAGGCATATCCCTGAACTGGCGATGATGGACTGTTAAAGAGCTTGTCAGTGTTCTAGATTTAATAACCAGTATTTGATGGTTGTGATCATCCAACCAATTTGACTTTCGGAATCTGTACCTTCCACAATGAAGCCCACAATTTTGAGCTGTCCAGATTAAAGCGCATGCTTACTGCAGTTACTTCACAAGAGAGTAAATGGTTAAAATTTTGTTATGTATATTTAATTGTGAATGACAAGATTATATAGAAGAGATGGAAGATCTATAGAGATCATACTTTTATTCAAAACTAAAAGAGAACTTCCACAGTGATGAAATTTGAGCAGCAGCAAGTAGCAAGGGATGAGCATGCACTTTTGATGACCTCTAGGATGTGAAACATTGGCGCTTCCAATAACTGGTGAATGATCTAGTGGCACTTCTGGTGGTTGGGATTTCAACCAGTGTTCTTCTGATATATACATTACTTCCGGTGGCTGGAAGTTTAACCATTTCTCTTCTGGTGGCTTGAGAATGTCCTTACAGCAAACTAGTGATGGCATTGGTTCCAATTTAAAAATGCATTGGAGAATAGGTCCAGTTAGAAAAGCCCAGACAACTTTAGATGATCACAAGGTGCACTTAACATAGTGCACTCGTGGATCACCAAGTACAAAAAAGACAAAAAGAAGAAGAAGAAGAAGAAGAAGAAGAAGAAGCTCCAATGTGGTCTGAAGGTGCAATTGATACAGAGCACTTGCATAGTACCAAACATATTAAAAAAACAAATGCCTGTTTTTCTTCCTCTTTGCAATGGGTCATACTCATACCCAAATGTTAGAGATGAGCCTGAGGCAGAATGGGTTTGGGGATGTAGCTGGTGGATTCTGATATGATATGGTGTGCTCTAACTCAAATGGATGGGGTGGAAGAAGCTCCTGAATGGATGGATCTGATATGACATTTTGGAACAGTGATGGTGGGGACAAGGAGGAGCGGTGCCGTGGTGGTCAGCCTCAGTTGAGAGGAGCAACAATCGGCCACTGCTTCAGGCAACAGTGGTGGACAACAGCTGTTTCGAGCATAGTGGCAATCAGCCACTACTGCGGTCGTGGCTAGTTGATTCCGGAGGTGATGCAGTTGGGAGCTATTCCAGTAATAAGATTTAGGTAGAGAAAAGATCTCAATCGTCAAATCTAGCCGGACGATGCTTCGTAGATGCAGAACTAATTGGTTTTTACCAGAGTTGGTGTCAGATCTGGGTGCTGTGGTTGTTGGATCTCCGTTGGGTGATGGGTTCCGGTCGTCATTGATGAAGAAGAAGATCGGAATTTGATGGTGGCGATGGTGAGTTCTAATAGAGGTCGAGCAGATGGGTTCCGAGATACATGTTAAATTTGGTAGCTAGGCTAATAGCTAGTCAGGTCCATCGGTGAAAGTGGTGGATCCGATGAAATCGGGTAGAACAGTGGATGTGAGATCCATTTGCATAAGAGATCTTGGCCTGCCATAGTCAGAGAAGATGCAATGAAATCCGGAGCGATGGATTCTAGGTGAATGGTAATGAGGAAGATGATGCAGGTGTCTGGCTACAAAAGGTAGCGAACGGTTGCTTCAGTGTCGGACAGTAAGTACCAAACAGATTTGTACTGGGAATACAAAAGGTGTGGCCAGGGTTCTTCACCAGCAGTGGTGATGTGATCCAATCGATCCAACCAGGACGGTGCGAGTGATGAGCTGCTTTGGGCGATCAAGTCGGAGCAGGTGTAGCCAGTAATGATGGAATAGCAGAAGGTTTGAAATCTGACCAGCAATGGGGATGAGATCGAGTAGGGATAGAGAAGGAAACCAGGGAGAGAATTTTTCTCCTCTCTTCCGATTGAATAGGGAAAGAGATAATTTTCTCTCCTCCTTGCTAATTGTATGGGGAAAGAGAAACGAGAGAGAATTTCTCTCTTGCTGATGATCAAACCATTTCAACAGAGAAGAGGCCAGATCAACTGCTCGGATTAGAGATGGGCTTTGAAACCATGTTACTTCCTGAGAGACTACATGGTGAAAATATTGTTGTGTATTTCATTGAGAATCACAAGAATATATAGAAGATATGGGAGATCTGTAGAGATCTTGATAGATGTATATGCATCCACATAAATCCATCCTTATACCTGTTTATAGTATGTATAGTTGTACATACGCATCCTATAACAACCGCATGTACAGAGGATGGGTCATCATCATTTAAGCAATGGTGGACAATGGACATCTATTCTAGCATGTTCTATAAAGTATGGCTCATTTCCATTGCCAGTGGTTATTTGGTGCTTCTCAATGTACTTGTTTGAAACAAGGTTCACCTGTCAGGGAAAGGTATATCCCCTATGGTTTTGAAATATGCTATCATAGAGTGATTGGCCTAGACTGTTATTGGTAGAACACGACCCGACTTATTCTGACTCACTCGAAATCATTCTGACTTGTTCTAGTTTCAAGGTATGACTCATCGGGTTACTCATTTCATTCCCCACGTATACCAAGTTGATTTGGAATTGTATGATATTTAGAACTATGATTTGCGTACCTATTAGGGCTGCAACTTGGGTTTGGGACCTTCGGGTCAACCCGAACCTGACTGACACCCAACTCGAGTTCGGGTCAGGTTGTTGAGGTCCTCGGGTCGGAAAATGCCAATTTGATTTGAATTTGTGTTGGGTAGAGGTGTGTGTTTGGCTCGGATTGAGCCTTAACCTGATCCAAGCCACCCGAGTTGCATACCTAATACCTATAGATAGGCGCAGATGTACAACTATCAAGCTTCACTAGATAATCTGAAGTCTAGAGGCTGAAAGGAACTTGCCGACACAATTTTGTGGCACAAACACTTGAATAGTATGAGAAGCATTACTACATTTAACTAGGAAGTAGTAAGTGATCAAGGCACAATGTACACAATCATCACGAATATAGTTTGACACAACTTCAAGGATAACCAAATGCAACATGCATAAGGGAACAACATCTCCATACATGATTGAATGGTGGGTCATTTTCCTGGAGGGTAGTAAACAGTGTAACAGCTGTTAACCTTTTTTACCTGAAAGGCCATGGTGGCAGAAAGTGATCTGAACACTAGTTTCGAAAAATCTTGTGACTTGGGGTCTTTTTGCTAGGTGGGCTTTGTGTTACATGAACCATAGCTTATGGTTCATGTTGTTGATTTGTAGGCTTTTCTGTGTTGCTGCTAAGGCTTATTCATAAGAGTAGGATTCTCAATCCTACTCTCCTGTGGCATGTGTGCGCTATATTGCTTTTGTTTATCAGTTGGGCTCTGCTGTGTATGTACCTTGGCCCAAAAATCAGCCTCCATTTTTCCTGGTGCAGTTCCAAAACTCAGATTCCAGGCATTCAGCAGCTGATTCGCCAGTTACAGGACTTGAATGAATATCACATCTTGATCTATCACTCTTTTTTTTAAATTAAACTCGTAGGCCTTCAACTCCACAAAAATACATGAATTATGGCGGAATTTTGCAATGAAGCACAATATTGATTTCTCTTTTACGATGTTTCTGACTTCAAGACTTTTTTCTTTTTTTTTTTGCAGCGATTCCTTCCCTTCGAGCACGCGACTGCTCAAAGAACGAGAAGGAAGCTTTAAACTATCTCTTCCTTCTCATCCCATTAATCAACGTTTTAATTCCTTTCTTTTGGAAGTCTTTCTCGGTTGTCTGGTCTGCCGATATCGTTGCTTTCTTTCTGATGTATGCTTGGAAGGTATGATGGCTGCATTTTCTTACTGAGCTCTGCTAAGCCCACATTTATCTCTATTGGCGGGGATGCGTGGAAGCCAATGGGAGTCCAACACATGCACTAGGTGTGACCCACCATGTACATGACCTGATCCAGATATCAGGACAGTCAACTCATCAGGTGGGCCCCCCACTTACAAAAAATGCGACAGTATGAAAGAAACTGCCATGGTTCCACATTCAGTGTATTGACCGGCCTGATATTTGGCCAGGCATCTACATGGCACACGTCGCCGCATGTGGAGGTTTGCACTGTGGAAAGGTTGTGCTTAAGCTACATTCCTTTTTGCATAGTATCAACTTGAATTAAATTCACTTTGCAAATCTAATTCTAATGGGAAGTATGTTGGCTGTCCGCAGCTTGGATGGTTGCAAAAGACAGAATAGAATTCAGTTAAGCGGTTCTCAAAGGAGTCCATTCAAATCAAGAGGACATCTTGGTGCCATTTATGCTTTATCAGCCGATGATATAGAGGTGGGCCATCTTTGTTATGATCAGGACTGGGAAATCTGAATTGGTGCTGGTATGCATGATGCCAGTTGGGAGAGAGTACAGCGTCAAAGTAGGCTTGTAAATTCACTATGATTTCACACTCAGTCAATGTCAAATTCTTCAAGTTACAAGCATATTGAAAAAGAGAATTAAAGGAAGCAAATGTACAGTTTGATGGGCTTGTTGTTCAGCGATCAAGATCATTGATAAGATGGTCTTGACTGTGGACAGGGACGCCGTTAGAGTTCTAGGGACCATGAATAATATAGGTTCTAGGAACTCATATTTCAAGTGGTCACATAGACCTTGGCAGTGGGATTTATTTGATACTGTGGTAGCGTGTGATGGTTGATGCACGGCCCCTCAAAACTGTATGCGTTACACTCGCCAAGGATTTATTTGATACTGTGGTAGCGTGTGATGGTTGATGCACAGGCCCTCAAAACTGTATGCGTTACACTCACTAGCTCATATTAGCTCATATTAGACTGTTCGAATTGCTGGGCCCACTGGCCCACTGGTTGAACAATTCATAACATCTACTTAATGAACCCCTTTTTTTTTCTTTAATTTTTTTTAAAAAAATTTTGAGTTCAGAACATTGACTCTGTTCATTTCAACTGTCCATTATAAGTCCAATAATCCATGGAGAGAATGTAGTTTGTTTACGAGCCATTTGTGCTGGGACCCACAATTGTGGTTTATTTAAGTTGTATGCCATATGTGCAATTTCATTTTGCCCAAGTATCAACCATCAGTCTACCAGAGTATCAAAGTTCTTTCTGAATTTCTCAAGAAATGGATTTCATCCATGATACAAATGCTGCATCAAGGTTAGGAATGAAAAATAAATAAATTTGCATCAAGGATGGGGCAATGGAAACTAGTCATTTGATGGGCACCACTGTGGATGGTAATAATTCGAAATGGAATTATATTAGATTATAGAGATATCATTTTCGTCTAACACGTGGGCCCATTGATTTGGGCCCACATGGTATGTGTCTCACATCCAACCTATCCAAAAGATGCACAAAAACATTATTATTAGATGACAGATCCAATTGTAAGGTGGGCCAATCCATAAAAAAAATAATGGGCCCACATGGTATGTGTCTCACATCCAACCTATCCAAAAGATGCACAAAAACATTATTATTAGATGACAGATCCAATTGTAAGGTGGGCCAATCCATAAAAAAAATTAAGGCCACCTGATTGGTTTAATTGACCTGATGTTTTGTTTGTGTTATCACCATGGCATGGTGCATATGTTTAATGGGTTGGATGTTAAACACATACCACTGGGCCATATAAATCTCGAGTTTCACTACTTTTTAAAGATTTTTTTTTTTTTTTAATGAGAGCATTTTTGTGATTTCATCCTTTAAAAAAGCACCAACATGTAATTTCTAATTATTGAGGCACTATTTGGTAAAATGTAGATTCCTCATGAATTTTGTAGTAAAAATACCTTTAAATTTTAGAATTTTGAATTATATAATGAATTAGTTAAAATTTTAAATAATTTTTTGTTAACATCTGGATAATTTGTAATAAAATTGTGAAAATTTTGTAATATTTGTGACAAAGAAATGCTTCACTGTTTTCAAAGCAAGTTATAGTGGTCATAGTTGCATTGTGACACTTAACAGTCCAATCCATTGATCTAGACTGTTCATTGGGTCTAACGTACCTTTCATCGTCTGTCATAAAAATATCATACTGATAAGATAAATATTAACCATTTGATCATTGGCATTAGACATGGATGGTCAATATCATTCGCAGACAAAAAATAGGTCCAATGAACAATTTGATCCATCCATGGCTTGGGAAAAGGATGTCTATAGAAAATAAAGTCAAATTTAGGATAGATTAAATCATCAGATGAGTATTCTTTTTGCATGGTAGCCCATGAAATGTGTTTTGAACCCAATGGACGGCTCAACCCTGTTTTGGGCCGGGCTGCGACCTACTAGCTTAGCCATGGACCGGGCTTTTTGTCTTTTTTATTTTATTTCATTACATACACCCCCACATGAGCGCATGAACAATGACTTCAATGCAGAAACGTAGTGCGTCAGTCAATGAGCCATGCATTCAGACCCGATTGGGCTTAGGTCTCACATCGATGACCAATTAATTTTTGGGTCAGGCTTTGGGCTCAAGTCAGTCTAACTTGAGATAGCCCCCTATATTATGTCTCCCAAGTTTTCAGATGTCATTAATTTATTTGTAATTGGGTCTGTCGTTGGCGTTGACAGACCACCCAATCCCATCGACAGCCAACTCAATACCATTAAGAAAATCTAATTTTTTGGCCTTTGCTCGCTGAACAGTATTTGGGTCCAAAACTATTTGATTGAAGATGGCTTCGATCCCATCGATGGGTCGTCGATGGCATTCGATCTAATCAAAGTTCTCATTAACTAACTTGCGCAGTTTTGCAGAATTGTAAGTCTTGTTTTTCTATTTCAGTTTTAATCATATTTAAGGGTTTGTTATCAGGGATTAGGGTAAGGAACATATGCTTAAGGCTTTTGTGAGTAAAGGGAGATCAAAGCTAGGATTTTTGTATGGTTTGAGGGGTTTATTCTTGGATCGGTAAGTTCTTCCATCTCTTTTAACATTAATTATCATGCTGGAATTGTGGAATGACATGGCATATAAAAAAGGACTGCAGGAACGTAGGGCTTAAAATGGAGAAAAATCAGAGCATGCGCCAAAAGAGGCCAACACATGGTGATCTCTTGACCACATCCAAATTCGGTTACCTTAGTGATGACTGGATTTTGGAACTGGGAGCCTTATACCACATAACTTTTCAAATGGATTAGTTCACCACATATAGCGAGTACAATGATGGATAAGTTTTTATGGGCAATGACGTTGCCTATAAAGTTGTTGGAATCGGTTCAATCCGCATCGAAATGTTCGATGGAGTGGAGCGTATTTTGACAGATGTTCGACACGTTCTAAACATCATAAAGAATTTGATATCTCTTAGGACTCTCGAGGCACTTGGTTTGTAAGTTCAATGGTTATGACAAAGTTCGACAAAGTTCTTAAAGTTTGAAAATGGGCATTTATTGTGATGAAAGTGCAACGGAGCAGTAATCTATACAAGTTAATTGAAAACACTGAGATGGCTGGAGTTGCAGTGTCTATAGTGAAATTCATGTTGGCATGATTGTGGCATGTGTGCCTAAGCCACATGAGCGACCGTGGTATGAAAGTACTTTCTAATTGTTGCTTGATTCATTTTATTTTTTTTTTTAATTTTAAAGTATTGAACTTAATATATGTGAGCATTATCTATACGGTAAACAATCAAGGCTAACTTTTAAAACTGAAAATTTATGTTTGTAAATATGTGCATTTAGATGTATGAGGCCTATCGTCCATTGTTTCTGCTGGGTGGTCATCATATTTTGTCTCATTCATCAATGACTACTCTAGGAAAGTATGGATTTATTTCATCAAAAATAAATTTGATATTTTCACCATATTTAAAGTATGAAAGTCAATAGTTGAAAGGTAAAAAGGGCAGAAAACTGGAGGTATTGAGGAATGATAACGGATATAAATTCGCTTTAAAGGAATTCAATCAGTTTACAAAGATGATGGGGTTATGAGGCACATTCCTGAGCAGAATGGAGTGGCAGAATAAATGAATCAGACTCTCCTAGAAAGAGCCCAAAGCATGTTAAGTAATGTTGGATTCAACAAGGAGTTATGTAAGGAGGCCGTTAACATGGCTTGTCACTTGGTGAGTCGGTCATTATCCACGTCGATAGACTGCGAGATTCCTAAAAAAGTATGGAGTGGTCATGAGGTAGACTACTTTCAGTTGTATTTATTTGGTTATGACGCATACTCTCATGTGTCATCAGTTGAGAGAGATAAGCTAGACCAAAGGGTTAATAAGTGCATTTTTGTGGGCTATGATGATGGTGTGAAAGGGTATAGGCTATATGACCGGGTCACATGAAAAATCATAATTTGTCGAGATGTTAGGTTTGATGAAGATTCATTATTCCGCAAGGATGAATGTAAAGAACTGAAAAAATTAGTAGTCATTGATGTCGAGATTGAAAAAATAGATATACATGCGGAGCCTGAGCTGCAGGCAGAGGTACAGGAGCAGGTGAAGCAGCCACCTCTCAAAAGAAATCCCCTGAGAGATCGTAGATTGCCATTCAGATACAGCGATGACTTGAATGTTACATCTGCCCTCATTAGGAATGAGGGGGATCCATCTACCCTCCAGGAAGTATTATGGTTATAATATCAAGAAGTGGATAACAGTCATGTATGACGAGATGAATTTCCTTCATAAAATGAAACACGAGAGCTGGTGGAGCTTCCAGTGGAGCGTAAAGCGATCGACAGTAAGTGGATTTATAAGAAGCAACATAATAAATACAAGACAAGATTAGTTACAAAAGGGTATGCCCAGAAGGAGGGTATCGACTTCAACAAGATTTTCACGCCTGTAGTCAAGCAAGTGTCTATTAGATTTGTATTGACGTTGGTTGCCCAATACAACCTAAAATTTGAATAGATGGATGTGAAGATTGTATTCCTACATGTGGAGTTGGAGGAACATGTTTACACGAAGCAACCAGAAGGGTTCGAAGTAAAAGGAGTATAGAATAAAGTTTGCATGTTAAGGAGGTCGTTATACGGCATGAAACAGTTAACTAGGCAATAGTGCACAAGGTTTGATATTTTTATGATGGGTCAACGATATATTAAAAGTGAATATGATCATTTTGTTTATTACAAGACACTGAATGATGAACAATTTATTGTACTGGTATTGTACGTAGATGACATACTTATTGTTAGCCATATTATGTATGAAATCAATACATCGAAGACTGAGTTGTCAAGGGCATTCGAAATGAAAAGTCTAGGGGCTGCAAAGAAGATTCTCGGTATAAATATTCACAGAAACAAATAAAGGAGCAAGTTATGTTTATCACGAGCACAATACCTTAAGAAGGTATTGATAAAGTTCATTATGGACAATGTGAAACCGGTTAGCAAACCCCATGCTGGTCACTTTAGGCTTTCTTCTGAACAATGTCCTACTACAGATGAAGAAAAACAAATGATGTCTCATGTGTCTTATTCGAGCGATATTTGTGATTTGATGTATGACATAGTCTCTATGAGACCTAATATTTCACATGCAGTGGGTGTTGTGAGCAGATATATGGCCAGCCTTGGCAAGCAATACCAGAAAACAGTGAAATGGTTACTTCAGTATATTCGAGGTATAGTATACTACGGCTTGACGTTTGACGTGTCTGAGGATAAGTTGGTAGGCTATCTGGATGTTGATTGCGGAAGTAATGTGGATAATAGGAGATTGACTTCCGGCTACTCGTTTGTACTAGTGAGGGAAACAATCAGTTGGATGTCGAAGCTTCAGTTTGTGGTGGTTTTTTCCACAACCAAAGTTGAGTATATGACAGTGGCGGAAGCTTTCAAAGAAGATGTTTGGTTGAGAGGGATGATAAATTAGTTTGGGCTTTAGAAGGAAGTCATGCTAGTAAATTGTAACAGTGAAAGCACGATCAATTTGGCGAAAAACTCGGTTTACCATTCTCATATTAAACATATTGATATTCATCATCATTTTATCCGACAGGTACTTGAGGAAGTCGGAGTGACTCTTGAGAAGATCTACACAAGCATAAATCCGGGAGATATGCATACGAAGGTGGTTCCTACAGAGAAATTTAAGTTTTGTGCGACTTCTATGGGCTTGGCGAAAGCTTGACGATGACAGAGTGTCCACGAGAAGCGACGACAACGATGGAGCTATGATGGAGGCAATTAGAGATGGAGCCTGGAGTTGTGGTTCGTGATGATTGAAGACATGGTGGAGATTGTCGTCAGATGTCATCAATTTGTCTGTAACTAGGTACGTCGATTGCATCGACAGACCACTCAATCCCAAGCTGTCAATCCCATCGACAACCCACTCGATGCCACTGAGAAAATCTTATTTTTTGGCCTTTGGTCACTGGACAGTTTTTGGGTCCAAATCGATTTGATTGAAGATGGCTTCGATCCCATCAATAGGTCATTAATAGCACTCAATCTGATCGAAGCTCTCATCAACCGACTTGCATAGTTTTGCGGAATTGCGAGTCTTATTTCCTATTTCAATTTTAATCCTATTTAAGGGTTTGTAATCAAGGATTAAGGTAGGAAAAATGTGGTCAAGGATTTTATGAGCAAAGAGAGATCAAAGCTAGGGTCTGTGTATGGTTTAAGGGGTTTATTCTCAGATCGGTAAGTTCTTCCATCTCTTGTAATATTGATTATCATAGAGGATTCATTGTTGCTTTGTGCCATGATTTTTTCCCGCAAGAGTTTTTCCACGTAAAATTTTGTGTTATCTAAGTTCTTTGTTTATTTGATATCTTATTGTTTGATTCCATCCGGGATTACTTTCGAGCATCCCCCAACACCTAAAAAACACGCCATTCTAGTTCTCAATTGAGGTTGAATGTAAACCATTGGTTTCAGCCACTAAATGTATGTTTTTGTGCATGTGGGGCACACTTGATCAATGGAACATTCTAGAAAAAAAAAAAAAAAAAAAAGTTTTTTCTTTTTTCTTTTTCTAGGCTCGACAGAGTAACGTGCAGGTGAACTGATTTTTTGTGCCCACGCTTAGTCACATTTTGAGCTCAGGCCTTAGGTCCTTAGGTCTTAAGTGTTATAGCTTTGGCTTGGTGTGCCACCCTCACCCACAAAGTTGCATTTGGGGGTGGCAACCAGGCTTGGGCTTGAGCTGAAACTTATGATGCAAAGCTCGAGCATAGCTCAATCCAAACGTGAGCCTAGCATAACAGGCCAAGCCTAACCACAAAAAAAATTAGTTGGGCTTAAGTGCTGACCCGACCCAAAAATTGATAAAATCTCTATTTTTCCCTTAAAATTTGCTAATCCATTCATTTATCAAGTGGACCACCATATATATAAAAAAATGAACATTTTAGAGGGATGAAGGCAACAATCCACATTGAAGATAGGCTGTTGCCCAAGGATTGCCTAAGCCCTATCAAAAAATAGGTGGGGTCGTGCATCCAAAGGCCCAGTACCCACCCAAAGGTCAAGCTAGTAGGTCCAAGATCAGGCTCATTTCTCCGATGCAGAGCCAACCTGAAAAGTAAATGTTAAAAGATGATTTTGCCTTTTTCACTGATGGATGGCCAGGATCTTGCACATGTCCTAAGATAGTGGCCGTTGCATGTACTTACTGGGGCCCACCTGATGGATGGCCTAGATGTTGTACGCAGTCCCATATGTGATTGGGACAGTGGCCATGGCATGTTTCTAGAGGGGCCCACCTGATGAATGGCTGGTATGGTTGCACATGGGTCGTTCATTTGAGTCCATTTGAATCTAGGAAAGTGAAAAAAAAGAAGAAGATCCCAGCCATCTAAAGGCTTTTGATTTTGAAAAGAAGAAGACGACGACGAAGAAGAAGATGGAGCAATCAAAATCAAGAGAAACCCTAGAAATCCCATCAAATCATCATCAGACGGAAGCAGATGAAGAGGACGACAACGTTAAGCAGCTACAAGAATGCTCCTTCCTCTACCTATCCTTACAGGTACTTCACTTCCCCTTTCTCTCCCACTAACCCATACCCTTCTATAAATTCCTAAATTTCCATGCCGTTTTCTTCTCTCGTTTTTTACAGGACTGTCTTGCCCAAACCAACAGGAATTGGAAATCTTGCCAATTGGGTATCTTTACTCTCCCTCCCTCCCTCTCAGAATATCAAGAAGTTTATTGGGTTTTTTCAGTATATATATATTTTTCAAGGATTATATGATCACCACTACGAATTTTCCTATTTGGAACTGAAATGGGGCCCATCTAATATTAGTTTCGGTGTTGGATGGGAGGGGCCACCATGATCATGGGTGTGACCCACATAGGAATTTACACGGTGATAAGGTAATAAGAAGAATTCGTGATCATTGCCTAGGTTATAAAATGGTGACGAGATTGCATGGAAATGAATTGGAGAAACCATGCAAACCATGTGTTTGATACTATGCCAACATCACAATGCCAGATTTGTGTGATATCACCCAAAGAGTGTACAGCCATACATCTGCAATTCATTACTTTACAAGTTGATATTTTTAAAAATGCCTTTCCCATTTTGGTTGTGACATTTCATATCTTTTTTAATGGTTGTGGCCCACTTTTGGTGATCCAAACCATTCATCTGGTGGGTCCTGCCATGGATTAGTTATGCTGCAAAAGGTGACTCTGTCAGATAATCCTATTCAGGCACTTAATTCATTTGCTAATGGATGGTTAGAAATAAGATGTAGGCTATGGTCCAACTGCAACAAAAAAGTTCACCAATTGGGGGGTGGTCTGTGACCCACATGGTGAAGTGGTGATTCCAGCAGACGAATGGTCCAGATCACTGAAACGTGGAGCCCATCTATAAGTGCTGGCCTGGCTCGGGCAGGCACATACTGCATAGTGTTTGTAGCGGTGAAATACTGATGTTGCATTGTGTTCTCATCTCGTCCATTGTTTCTTTCAAATGTGTTCTTTCTTCTTCTTCTTCTTCTTTTTTTTTTTTAATATAAATTCTTATAAATTCTTCACCAGAAGTTCAAGCATTAAAGGCCTGTCATGAAAGGAGGCAAAATGGCAGAGGCAAGTGAAAGTTGTAGATAGCAAATTTTGTCACTGGAACATTGTAAGCATTGTCTCTTCGAGACTCACATTTGATTTGCTGCTCATTTACGATTAACTCTTATTCAAGGATAAATACATAGAAAAAGAATGTTGCTTATGTTGATGGTTTCCAATCTCTCCTACCTGACTAGAAGATTTCTAAAAATGCTATTGCGGAACTTTCAAATGGCCAAGCATGTCATGGTTGCAAATTGCAAAATGGACCCATTTAGACAAGGCTGTACTGATACAAGAGAACTAGGTTCCTTTTCTTTTTTCTGTTGCGTATGTTTGTTGTTGCTGAATTCTGGTGAAAAATATATACATGGAATCCATGTTTTCTGCTGTTTGTGAATGTAAAATGTGTGTGGAATCGTCTTTCCATTTCCATTCTCAACCTCAAAAAATGTGGATACCTATACCTCGCCAAAAAGGCGATATGATATATTGATTTCCATGTTGGGCGATGGAAACAAGGTGACCATTTGAGCCGCCCAATAAGTATCGCTGGGGGTTTGCTGCTGATAACAAATCCATCATTCCAACCCTACAATCCAATTAGGAACAATGAAGAAGAGAGCAGGATTCTAGAAAATCTGATTTGCAAACCAAACAACAGTCTTCATCAAGGATTCCATTCGGTTCCTCAACCTATGGATTCCATTTTCCTATTTCCATATCCACGTTTTGGATTTAACCATAACAAGCATGCTTTCAGGTAATGGGTAGATATGACCAGCATACAAACATACACACTGGCCATGAGTTGGCCTCTCTTGGAATTGAACTAAAAGAAACTAAAGGCATGAAATCAGCCTTTAACTTTTGCAATGAATTTCTTCTTCCAAGGAGTTGGCCTTTTTCTTTATTCTATATAATGTGTTGTGTTTGAAGTGAACACCTTATAGATATTATAAGGACTGCTGAATGAGATGAAGGGGTTTGTTCATGTTCAAAGTGGTCAATGCTTTCTGTGTTGTATGCCTGGAAGGCAAACTCGGTTACAGATTCTTGACTTGCAATGGTGTCTGTGCTTGCCTACCTTTACAACGACTGTTTTACTTGGCCAACGAAGGTTGGAATGTGGATTTTTGGGCTACGGTCTCAAAACTTAGTGGCTGTGTGAGGATTACTTGCCATTTCTTTTCCGTTAAATGGATTCCCTTTTTTATTTTTTTCTTTTTTTCTTTTTTTTGCAATGGGTAGTTGCTGAGAGCTATTTGTTTACAGTTGGTGTGGTGAGAGCCAAGGAGCTGTTGGGAATTGTGCATTTCCATGTTTGCAGCCAGTTGATATAATTACAGATGTTACTACTGGAAGTTGACTAGAAGTTTGAGCATTCTGATAAGCTTCTGATTCTGCTCAGAGCATTTTGGTGACCCTTGGGATCTTGTTGGAAAACAGTGCTGAATGACGTAGGCTAATTTGGATTCAACAACAACACCACCTCGGATCTCACTGTTGTAACTGTGAGAGACTCTTTTTGCTTCCACTTTTTAGCAGAGGTTGGATTTTGTAGATCTTTTCCAATGGGCATATGATTTCAAGCACCGAGATTTTGAGGGCACCAAGGTTCTTAGCTGAACAAATCTAGACACTCCAAGGTTCTTAGTTGCACAGATATGAACAATCTATTGCCGCGAAGCTCGGCGTGGTTTTTGTCCCTATTCATCCTTGCTTTTCTCAGTTCCTTGTGATGGTTGTAGATGCTAATGTTGGGCCTTGGGACTGTATTGCTTTTGGGAGCATGGCAGACTTTTTCCTTTTGTTAGGGCGTTACCAAATGCCCGTGCTAAGACTCAATCCTTGATGGGGACATCACACACACACGCACACCCCCCTATGCACGTACGTAAGGAGGAGGAGGACCTCACCGTCGATCTGGATTGATGACGACGTCCAGGGAGGACTTTCTATCTAGAGGATTGCATTTTGGTCCCTTGGAGTGGACCTGATCGTCATGTGAATCCCACCATGGGTTTTCATGATCGTGGTGCGCTATTCTAAACGATCTAGTACTTTGAGTTTTGGTTATTTTTGTTATTAGGAACATCATGGACGGTTTCGATTGCTTTGATTAGTTATTATTTTTTATTACTTCGTCTCCAAGTCATAGGGTGCGCACATGGTGCGAGTTTTGGGGTATAGGATTTTTTTATTATAAATAGGCACCCCTTGTAGTCTTTTTTTCTCATTGATGATTGAATAAAATTTTTGCGTTTTCTTGCTCCTCTCCGAGTTGTGAAAATCCAATTGGGTGCGAAACCCTCCCTTCTTCGAAGAGCTAACTACCGTGGTGCGAAGTCACACCCATCTTGATTCGCTTCCATCTCCTACCTTTCATATTCACATCTTCCTACAGTTATCTATGCTTCAAATCCACCCTCTATTGCAGCCGTTTTTCTCTCTACAGCAGATTTTTAGAATCTAGCCTTGCAAGGGGGCTGAAACTTCGGCGGAGCACCACGCACAGACCGTGCATCCGATCAGGCCGAAATTCAGGGGTTTTGTAGCCCACCCCTGGCCGACTAGCCCCAAGGAGGGGAGTTTTGGGTTCGTGGGCCCCACACACATGCGGGCGGGATCACACGCACGTGCGTTTGGGCTATCGTTGCTGTCCACCCGTGCAGTGCTTCTCTCGTTCGTCTCTCTCCTATCTCTCACTCCTCTTTCACCCAAAATCCCTAACCCTAACCCTAAATTGTTCAAATCCCCACTTTTATTCCCTTTCTTCAACCTTAGGGTTTCTCGAATTGAAATCTATGAATCCCTTGGAATGGGGAATTATTTTTGCGCATGTGTGGATGAATTTACCCTCCTCTGATTATTGTTTGGTCTATAATTTTGATTGATCTAGCCCTAGCATGTGTGGGCCTGGATCCGCATAAGATTTCCCTTGATTGAGTGCTTGAACTTTTATGTGGGATGTGGAATTTTGTGTAACTGTTTCTGAACTAGTGTGATCTAAAGCTTGAAAATCTTGCACATCATACTTGAATTTCATGTCCTGCATCAATCCTGGATCACCAGTGTGTCAGGAGAGTGATACAAGCTAGGAACTGGCTATATATTGAACTCAGACATTCCTTTTGTGACTTCTAGGGGAAGACTTCTTTGTTCCACCAGGAACAGTAGGCCAAATGGTAGATGCAAATTGCAAGGTGAAAGGTTCCATGGAATTGACCAATCTAGCATTGTCCATGAGCCACAAGATGGGTCCAAGGTTATCAAGCTTAGGGCCCGTTTGGCCGGATGGATTGGAAGGGATTGAATGGTATTAAGGTGGATGGCGTGGATATCTAGGTAATGATGGCGTTGTCAGTGGATTGTCTTGAGATCCATGGGATTGGATATATCCCTGTATTGCTAAACCCAGTCCGTTTGGTACGCCCGGCCAATCCGGGTATTCAACCTTCCCATCCCTTCCAATCCCACCAACCAAACACGTCCCAGGCAAATTTCAACGGATTAGGGTGGATTGGATGGGATTTAAGGGTAATAATGGTGAATGGATTACGAAGATCCATGGAATTGGGATCAGATCACCTATGGCTTGGGATTTAACTTCCAATCCCTTCCATTACCATCCAATCCCTTCCAATCCGACCGGCCAAACGGGCCCTTAGTTCCTTTTTGTTCAGGTCGTTTGGGGGAACCCACTTTGATTATGTGTCATTGGTAGCCGTTGAAACTTGAGAGAAGAACTGAAAATTACTAATAATGTGACTTCTATGGGCTGGATGTAAAAATTGCCCATGTATATGGTATTTAGGTACTTTGGAGAAGATCTTTTATGGGATTAAGAATATTTTAGGAAGTTTTGTTTAAAGTAGAAATCTTTGTTATAATCTTTTAGTGATTCTATCATGTCATGTGGATTCTTATTCTTCAAAATAGTAAATCTAGATTTGAAATCTCTCTTTAGATTTTTATATTTTGTCTTTACGTGTATATAAAGACCTGTGCAGTCATATATAAGTGAAGTTGATAAATAATAGATTGGAATGAAAAGAATGTAAGTTTAGGAAGAAAACATTCTATAGCGGAGGGAGAAAACCGTACATACATACACTCATACACACACATATACATGCATACATACATACATAGTATGTATGTGTGTGTGCGTATTGGTATATCCATAGTAATGCATTTACACACACATTAAATGCCAGAGTCATCTGTGGTGTGGTCCATTTGGGCATTGGATCTGGCTCATTTTTGGGCCTATACCTTAAAATGATCTGAGAAAAGGGATGGCCGGAGTGGATTAACAGATACATCATGGTGGACCCCCCCCCAGATCTGCCGGTTCATGCCTAGAGACTGGGTGGGGGGGACACAATCCATGCCCACCCAGCACCAAGAACACCACCCCCACTCGATTCCAGAAGATGCTTGGTCTCCATACTAATAGCATTCCTAACTCTTAACTGATTTGAAATTCTCTTCATGCACCACCCAGACCTGCTTCTTGTCACCCCCCCTTAATAAATCGAAGTAGTGCCTGGAATATGCCTTAAGCCCAGGAGCCCATGAATCTAAAGCCACAAATGGGGCCATATTCGGAGCCAACTATGGTTCTTCAACACAGACAGGGCCATTGTCGTGAGGGCAATAGGGTCTGACCGTCCACCCCTGGCAAATGCTCATTTTCTGGCCTTTGAAATAGTGTCCAAACCAAAATTTGGCTTTCTGAACTCCAACACATTTCCCTCCCCAATCCATACCGTCGACCTCCTCTACTGTCTTTGTGGCATCCTCCTCCATCCTTATTCTGATGAACATAAAGCCTCCATTTCTCCTAGAGCTTCTCTCGCCCTGAAGAACCACCTCCTACATAAACTACCATCTTGAAGATTTTCTCCAAATATTGTATCATCAGATTCTCAAGGAGATTCAAGATAAAGAGTGATGAAGTCCTTATGAGCACGAAAGGTTTTCTCACCTTCTGTCCAGTCTTCATTTCCTTCAAAGATTCTGCCTACCGAAATACTGCATCCCTGCCAATTGCCACCATCTGGACCTCCACTGTTGCCACTCGTGGTTCTCTTCTTTGACTTAATAGAGTAACATATTCCTCCTCTAACCTCTAACGATACCATAGGGGAAGGAAACCACTTCAAAAAACCCATTAGAAAGAAGAAGGAAACTATTTGAAAAACCTTCTTGACTCTAGCTAAATAGGAAGATCTCATCATGGTGGAAGTTTCAGTGCTAAAAAAAGCAGGTCCTTGGATCTCGTGGCCGAAGCTATAGGGGGACCTTTGATCTCCTTGTTACCTTTTATCTTTAAGGCTTATCGGTTAAAGAGTTCTTTTAATCCCTTTCTTTGGATGCTCATCAGAAATGGAAAAGAGATGTTTGGGAGTGTTCGATAGTAGATAGATACCAGTAGAGATATGACAATTCTACATGTAGCAATAGAGTAGATTACAATAGATTCTAACACATCTCTTAAGATATGTTAAGATACAGTACTCCTGTATACATATACCAGTTCATTATCAATGGAATACACACAGAAGTTTCTACCATGTAGTCCCTAAAGTTCACATGGTCTCGGAGCCATGATCCTCCATTCCAACAAATCTGACAATAGTTTCCTTGCTGTTCGATCTACCTGTGGACATCTGTTTATTAGATCCAATATTTCTATTTATTCCAACGACAGCTATTTTCCTACTTAGACAAATGATAGAGAAATATAGGGAGAGGGGGATCTCCTCATGGTCTTTATTGAGTTGGAGAAACCAAGAAAGCATAAGATTGGGTCCCTAGAGAGTTAATATGATGGGTGTTGGGAGAAAAAGGAGCTTCAAGCTATATTGATATGATTAAGGATATGTATGAGGGAGAGAAAGGAGTCTCCTGCTTGTTAGAGGAGCTAGTAGAGATGGTGTAGTGTGTGTGAGTGATCCAGGGTTCAACCTCCAATAATCTTTACCTTTAGAAAAAAAAAAAATGTGAGGATCACTAGTGGAGTGACTAGTGAGTTCCCAATTGTTGTGGAGTTGCACTCATGGGGTGACATAGTTTTGTTTGATAAGATGAGGGAGAGTAAACACAAACCTAGATTATGAAAGGATGCTCTAGAATGTAAAGGGTTTAAAATTAGTTGGACTAAAACGGAGTATATGGAGTGTAATTTTCGGAACAATATAAGTGAAAACAAAGAATGAGGTATGATTGTTGACCAAGAAGTTTCGCCTAATGACCACTTTCAATACCTTGGGTCAATAATTCATGAGAGTGGAAAGATTAACCATAGAATTCAAGATGGGTGGAAGAAATGGAGATGTGCGTGTAGGTAAAATGAGAATGTTGAGATGGATGAGTGGCAAGATGAAGAAGGTATGAACTCCTCCATGTCAGAGGAGTCTTTAGGACGAGGAAGTGTGGGATTTTGTTAGACTCCAAATTTGGCTGTAGGACTATTATCCATCTTTGGGGGTGAGGGATGAGATGAGTATGGCATGATCACAAGTTGAGGCGATCCTCGGTTCACTCTTTCTACAATGTGCTTAGAAAGTCATAATTAGGTGAGCAAAAAGTCTATACTCTTTCTTCAATGTGCTTAGAAAGTCATAATTAGGTGAGCAAAAAGTCTATACGTACTATTTTTGGCAATATGGAGCCCGTCCTTAGGTTGCAGCCTTTGTATGGTTGGTGGGAAGGAAGAGGATTCTTGCGTTGACAATCTCCAAAGACAGTCCATGATTCTCCCAAATATGTGCAAGTTGTGCATGAATGGTGTGAAGACGGTTGATCACATCTTCATTCATTGCTCTTTGGCCCATAAGGTATGGGACTCCTTTCTCACTCTTAAACACGTGTGTGCATGAATGGTGTAAAGGCGGTTGATCACATCTCCATTCGTTGCTCTTTGGCCCATAAGTTGCGGGACTCCATTCTCACTCTTAAACACGTGTGTGCATGAATGGTGTAAAGGCGGTGGATCACATCTTCATTCATTACTCTTTGGCCCATAAGGTGCAGGACTCCTTTCTCACTCTTAAACACGTGTGCATGAATGGTGTGAAGGCGTTGATCACATCTTCATTCATTGCTTTTTGGCCCATAAGGTGCTGGACTCCTTTCTCACTCTCAAACACATCTTGGGTGTTGTCGGAGTTGATTGTTGACTTCCTTCAATGGGACAGAAGAGGGAATGGGAAGGAAGGTTGTTCTGGCTGTCGGTCTCGTGGGAACTGAACATCCCATTTTTCAAAACAGCAGTTCAATGGAGGATTTGGTGAGGAAAATCAAGATGGTTGTGATGGAGTGGGTTCTTTCTACTTTGAGATTTACTGGTATTGTACATGGGAAATATGGTGTATCGTCCAATGTGGGCAGGAACCAGGGCTCTATACAAGGTGATATGGGTTGATACTATAAGCGAAAAGCCATTTAAAAAGCCATTTCCAGCTAGCTTTGCAAAGGAGGCTAATGAGTATCCATACAAGAAGCATCCATGGCCAGGTCCATCACAGTAAAGATTTGGATGAACGAACCGCGGGACCTATCATCGCCTGCAGCTGTGGATGTGGAATGTTGGATAAAATACATGCTGTCCTACCTCTCCAGCTTGTGGCCTTCAGGCAGACCGTGAAAATCATGAAGATGAATGGTCCAGAATTGAAAAGGGAAAGTCCGTTAAATGGATGTCTAGGATTGTCCAATTGGTGTGGATTTTTGCACTTTTGACCGTCTGTAGAAGGCCCAACAAGTGGATGGGCTGGATATATCAAATCTGACATCCACGTGTACGGTGCAACCAAGGCCGCTTTAGCGGGGTCTTGTTTACATGCTTTGGAACCCTCCGTTGATTGTGTTGGAGCTATGTGGGGCCCACCGTGATGTTTCCGTAGAATTCAAACCGTGCATCTGCTCCGACTAGAGCTGTACACGAGTCGAGCCGCGCCGAGTATTGCCCAGCTCATGCTCGGCTCGCACTGCCCGAGTCCTACTCGTACTCGGCTCTGCTTGGGCATCGAGTATGGATTCACTGCTCGTGCTCTACTCGTCCGAGTACGAGCCGAGTACGAGGAGAAATCGAGTCGAGTCAAGTCCAAGTTTTCGAGTCGAGTTCGAGTATTGCCTGAATTTCAACACTAACAAAGTAACAAGTAAACTATTATTTATAAAGTAAATTAAGAAACATGGAAAAAATAACTATTAAGGCATGAGACTTGAATAGTAGAGGACAATAATTAACATATTAACAATTTTTATATTGACATATATTAGCTATATTAACATATATTAACAATTTTAACATATATTAGCTATATTAACATATATTAACTATATTAACATATTAACAATTTCTATACTAACATATATTAACATATATTAACAATTTTAACATATATTAGCTATATTAGCATATTAACATGTTTCTATATTAACAATTTCTGACATATATTAACAATTTATACGAAAAAATAATAATAAAAAATCAATACCACACAATATTTTAAAAAAATAATAATAAATCAATTTCCGACATATATTAACAATTTATATATTAAAAAAAAAAAAAAATCAACACCACACATTACCGGGCGAGCTGCGGCAGGAACGACCGGCACCGTGCGTGCAGGGTAGGGATGGCGGACGAGTGGTTGGCAGGGACGAGTTGCGACACCGGACGAGTGGCTGGCAGGGACGAGCTGCGGCACCGGACAGGTCGCGGAGGGTCTAGCATCGCCGGACAGGGGAGTGAGAGAGAGAGAGGGAAGAAGAGGGACAGGCCGGACGGCGGACAACACTGGAGAGAGAGAGAGAGAGAGAGAGAGAGGGTTTTTTTCGAACGGGCGCTGGAAGGGAAGGAAAGGGGATTTGGGTTTCGGCGGGCTGCTAAAAACGACTGGAGTGAGTAGGCTTTTTTTTTTTTTTTTGGCGGGTTATATATAACCTTGAGTACGAGTCGAGTACCGAGTCAAGTACCGCCCAACTCATACTCTACTCGAAATCAAAACGAGTATTAAAAAACTGCTCGTGCTCGACTCAAACTCATGACAAGTCTAGTAATTCCGAGTCGACTCGAGTGAGTAACCGTACTTACTCTACTCGTGTACAGCTCTAGCTCCGACACCTCATTTTAGGTTTAGGTGCTAAAATCAGTCCTGATCCATTACTCCGGTCAGTCACACCAAAGGGAACGATGGCAGAATTTTGGATAATGATGCGTTTGAGATGTACGGTTAACATGAGGTAGCACAGCAGATGGACGGTTTGGATTTCACTCTTATATTACTGTGGTCTCCACACAGTTCAAAGGCCCGTAAGGTGCGTTCCAATGCATGTGAACAACGACGTGGTTCAGTGCGACCCCGGATCCAGCTAAGTGGGTGCAGCCCTCACCGTGGAGCCCACCTCGACGTATGTATTGTATATTCACGCAGTCCATCAGTTTTTACAACTTATTTTAGTGCACGGTCCCAAAAATGAAACAGATACAAATCTCAGGTGGACCACATAGTAGGGATTGAATTCCCACCATTAAAAACTTCCTGAGCCCCACAAATGTTTTGTATATCAACAGGTTAGATGGCAAATAAGATCATGAACTGTTTCCTGTGGTGTGGTCCACCTCAGATTTATATCTGCTTCATTCTCTGGGACCATGCCCTAAAATTGTGGAACATTCGCACATGTGACGCTTATGAGACGATTGGAGATGGGCAGTGCAACACGTATGTTTAACTATGGAGAAATGTGTGAGGGATCCGGATCGTTTTATCAGGTAAGTAAAACGCGTGTGTTGAATGTGGACCGTAGGAGGATATTTCAGCTACAGCATCCAGCATGGGTGGGGTGGGTGTCCCCCACTGAATTACGGCTTATGGTATCTGGATATTCGGCGCTTGAAGATGGAACCGTTGATAGAGATTCAGCCACACCTTTTCCCACTACCCTGCTTTATATAAAGTAAAAGTGGGGCCCACCTCCCATTGGTGTCCTATCTGGATCAGTACCCACATGCGTGTACAAGTTATCTAATTAATGCACGTCCCACCACGTGGCAGTAGGTACAATATCCAAACCATCCACCGGAAGAGTACCACTATGTAGATTCCATGTTCCAAAAATCAGGTCTGTCCACTAGTCAGGTTGGCCACAGTTCACTAAAGAGATGTCCGGTTGTGAAAGGATCAACTAACCGTCTACATATTTCTAATATTGTTGTATACCTACTTAGTGGACCACCTTTATCTTTCTACAGTTTCATCTGGAGAGTGAGGTCAACATGATGGATGGCTTGAATATTTCACTTTTGTGCCATGCTGGCATATGTGGTGGCGTGTGTGTTAGCTGACTTGTATACGCGTGTGAGCTTAGCAAGGCTCTACTTTTACTTAATAGCTTTTTATTTTAATTTTAATACAATTGAGTACAAGTGGAATGCACACATGGATGATGGAACACTTGTAAAATAGTAATTCAAATACATACAGGTGGGCCCCACATGCAGCACTCGTGGAATAAGCCAAGTAATTCAAATTCAAACCGGTGGACCCCATTGAAGTAAATCAAGATGGTCCAGTCATCAAAAATTAAAAAGATCATAGGTCCGTTTTTCTCGTGCCCGGCTTCGGTGGATCCCTGACTGTGGGGCCCACCGTGATGTATGTGCTTTACATTCACACCGTTTTTTAGAGATCGTTTTAAGGCATGAGCCAAAAATGAAGCAGATCCAAATCTTAGGTGGACCACACCACAGGGAACGGTAGTGATTAAATATCCACCATTAAAATCTTCTTGGGGCCCACCTGAATGTCTGTTTAGACTTGTTTATAAGGTCAAAACGACTTGGATAAAGGGACCACACGAATATCAGCTTGATCCAAAACTTATGTAGCCCGCAAAAAGTTTTTAATAGTCAATCACCACTGTTCCTGTGGTGTGGTCCACTTGAGAATTGAATGTACTTAATTTTTTAGAATCCTGCCCTAAAATCATCGGTAAAATTGAATGGATGGCGTGGATGTAGGGAACATACATCATGGTGGGCCCCACAGTCAGAGATCCACCAGGGTGGATCCATAAGCTTCGCCGGCTTTTCTCCCCCGAAACTCGGATTGATGTGGCAAGTCTCCAAGTACCCACCGTCATGTCTACGCTATATCTACATCGTTCATCCATTTCGCAAGATCATTTCAGTGATAAAGCCTAAAAACGTAGCAGATCCAAACCACATAAAACAGCTGGAAGATGATGCCCCCATTGAAACGTTCCTAAGGCCGATCATGTTTATTTTCCATCCAACCTCTTCATATGGTCATCTGGACTATATGCTTCTTTAGCCTCAAGAAATTTTCAATGATATGTATTCAATCCCCGTTGCTTTTTATGGTGTGGTCCACTTGAACCCAAGACTACGTGGCAATATGGTCTAAGTGGGCTATGGAGGCATTTATATGTTTTTACAAAACATTTTAGAATATGTGACCAAAATTATAAGGATATCCAAAGCCCGAGTGGTTTCAACACTGAGGTCTTGGTATCCATTCCCTAATGAGGTGGCTAATAGTGAAGTGTGCACTTACAGTGGGTGTACTAACAAGCAAGCAAAAAAAAAAGCCCACACCAACTAAGACAAAAGGCTTTTGAAAACTTCTCAAGATCACAAAAAGTTTTGAATCAACCTAATATTTGAATTTTTTCCTTCCTTAAGGGCCTGTTTGGTCGGGTAGATTGGATGGGATTGGATAGTATTAGAGTGGATTGCATGAATTTCAAGGTAATGATAGCTGTGTCATTAGATTGGTGCAAAATCTATAGGATTGCTATATCGGTCTGTTTGGCACGCCCGGCCAATCCCGGGATTAAACCTTCCAATCCCTCGAACCAAACACATCCCAAGCAATTTTTAAGGGATTAGGGTGGATTGGATGTGATTTAAGGGCCCGTTTGGCCTGGTGGATTAGAAGAGATTGAATGGTATTAGGGTGGATGGCATGGATTTCTAGGTAATGATGGTGTTGTCAGTGGATTATCTTAAGATCCATGGGATTGCTATATCCCTGAATTGTTACATCCAGTCTGTTTAGCATGCCCGGCCAGTCCTAGGATTAAACCTTCCCATCCCTCGAACCAAACACATCCCAAGTAAATTTGAATGGATTAGGGCGGATTGGATGGGATTTAAAGGTAATGATGGTGTTGTCAATGAATTGTCTTAAGATCCATGGGATTGGGATCAGATCACCGATTCTGTTTAGCACGCCCGGCCAATCTCGGGATTTAACTTCCAATCCCTTCCAATACCATCCAATCCCTTCCAATCCGATAGGCCAAACGATCCCTAAAGGTAATGATGGTGATGTCTGTGGATTGTCTTAAGATCCATGGGATTGCTATATCCCAAGATCACGATCTAGTGTCTGTTTGGCATGCCTGGCCAATCCCGGGATCTATCTTCCAATCCCATTCAATCTGCCTGGCCAAACAAGTTCTAAAATTTTTGTGATCCTATGAACAAGTTAGATGGCAAATAAACATCTTCGCAATGGCATAGGAAAAATAGCATTGGTAAGCGTGACTAGTAGTGTGTTACACTTAAGCTTTGGATTTACCTTGTTTTTGAACTCATGTAATACAATAATTGTGGCACGGCTATTAAACATATATCATGGTAGGGCCACAGAATTTTGCTACGTCAACACGCAATCTGCGTCAGGGAGATAAGCGGGGCAACGAACGTGGAAATGGTCAAAAATTTATATTTTTCTCAGCTGATGTCACGAGCGGTGGCGTTGACCAAATAGAGGATGCTGTATAGGAATGTGCACTCCCTCCAGTAACAATTAGCTGTCCCTTATCAAATGGCAACAGGTCACCACCGTTTATCTGAATAGCCGTTAGCTTTGACTTTTCCACGTTTTCTAGAACGTGGATTTCGCGAGGCCTTAACCTTGGGGCCTGCCTTGATGTATATGTTGTATATCCATGCCGTTCATCCGTATTTTCAGATTATTTTTGGTAATGAGCCAAAAAAATAAAAATACATTCAAATCTTAGGTGGACCACACCACAGGAAATAGTGTGTGATTAAACACCCACCCTTAAAAACTTCATAGGATATACTATAATGTCAATTTTCCATGAAATTATTGGTTGTAAGGTCACGTGTACTTGAACGAAGGGAAAACACAAATATCATATTGATCTAAAATTTATTTGTCTCACTAGAAATTTTTTTACCGTGTGGTATTACCTTTGGTGTGGTCCACATGATATTTGTTTTTTTTTATTTATTTTTATTTTAAAAGCTTCATGTCCTAAAATGATTCAGATAAATGAATGGATAGCATGGACTTCTCAATTTATGTGTAGCCTATCAGATGATTTAACCGGTCTGATGTTTTGTTGGCGTCATCATTATGTCATCATTGTGCTGGGTTGCATTTGTTGGATAGGTTATATGTTTTGCACATCACATAGGCTCATAAGTCTCCACTATCACAGCTTTTTTAAAGAAAATAAATAAATAAATAAGAGTATTTTTATAATTTCATTTACAAAAATCACATCGCTGTAATTTCTCACCCTCAATTTATTTGGTGCAGAGATGCAGATGAACCCAAACGCAATGACAAAAGGTCTCTTATCATTTCTAGGGTACAGATTCCAAGTGAGTAACTTAGCCCACCGTGGATGTATATCTTATCCACTTCGCTCGTCTATTTTATCAGCTTATTTTTAGAGTTGGACACAAACCGTGCTAGCTCGGGCCAACTTGACTCAGCTGGAATTGAAAGCAAGATTAAGGCTGAGTTTAGTTTTTTCTTTTTTGATTTGAAAAAGTTTCTAGCTGAACTCAAGATGACTTGAGACCTTAACTTGACTCAGCCTATATACATTTCAAATTATATTAGCCAACCAGGCCCTCCCTATTTGAAAGCCAACTCGACTCAAGCTAACCTGAGCTACTAATGAAATTGAACCAAGTTAGCTAATCAAGCAGTCAAGCCAAACTTGAGCTAAAATATGTTGGTGGCCGAGCCAAACCGGGTTGTGTTAAGCTTTGTTGGAATATTTGGTTGAATTAAATAAACTATAAAAAATCGAAAACAAAAAAGAAAAAAAAAAATAGAAATATAAAACTTATATATTTGAGTCGAGGCGTGACTTGAGTTACTTAGCTTGAAATTGAATTTGCTCCCCTTGGACAGCGTACCAAGTGCAACAAGTTTCCAAAGCAATCGACCTCCGGGTTACAACGACTATGACCTGGTCCCAGCAATGCACTCATTATACGCGAGCTCAAACCACTTGCAGTTTAACCCAAAAATGTTGAGTTGACTCAGCGACAAACTTAGCAATCAAAAATTCGTAAATCAGAATACCAAAGAGAGTGTTATAAGAGAGGAAAGAATTTTAGTATTTTCAAATATGAATTGGAAGTCTTTATATAGACTCTGAAGTGGTACATAAGCACCTTTTTTAAAGGGTTAGGTCATCTCGCAAATAAAGTCTCGTGAGTACCCATGCACACACATACATACCCACGCGAGTACACTCGCACCTGCACCCATACCCCCGCCTAGCCCAGCCCGTCCCATTACGTCGCACACGCGCACACGGACACAGACACGGACACGAACTCGGCTCGCCTCGGCTCGCCTCGGCTCGCCTCGGCAGGTGCGCGTGTAGTCAATGGCATAGATTAGAGTTATTGGCTTGGTGCTACGTGGTCCCCACCATGATGTATGCATTACCTGGATTTCATGAGTGCTATAGAAAATTAGCCTAGATTCTCATAGGAAGCAACATCCACCTCCATAGGTGAATTCCATCAAGTGTATGCAGCAACTATACACCACCAAATATGTGGCTATGGATTCATTAAGAGTTCTAAATAACTCATTCTTTTACGTTACTGCTCGCACTGTACACCATAGAAGAGGTTCATATATCTCAGTGCAATTGTCTATCTCGTGTCTTGTTGTTTACCCATTGAACCTATCTCATGAGATCTCCACTTGTATAGATTAGGTTGCCGACACGAGCAGCTCATATATTAGGCTTAGCCTCATTCCCTTTGATATATCATTGACTAATCTTTTAGATAGTCCTTTGGTCAGAGGATCTACCAGATTCTTTTTTGACCTCACAGAGTTAATAGATATGACTTCATCACGCAACATGTGTTTCACTATATTATGTCTGAGTCTAATATGTTTGCTCTTTTCATTATATATTTTACTCATTGCTTTTGTTATAGCTGCTTGACAATCACAATGAATAGACACAGCCGAAACAGGCTTTGGCCACAATGGTCTTTTAGCTTAAGAGATTTCTAAACCATTCGGCTTCTAATCCAGCTTTTTCTAAGGCAATAAATTCAAATTCTATAGTTGACCGAACGATACATGTCTGCTTGGTAGACTTCCAAGAGACTACTCCTCCACCCAAAGTGAAGACATATCCACTAGTGGATTTTGTCTCATCTGAATCAGTGATCCAGTTAGCATCACCGTATCATTCTACTATAGTAGGATAACCATTATAATGTAAACTATAGGTCATACTGTCTTTTAGGTATCTCAAAATTCTAGACAAAGCATTCCAATGCTCTTTTCCAGGGTTATGTATATATCTACTTAGTCTTCCTACTGCAAAAGTTATGTCTGGTCTAGTGTAGTTTGTTAGATATATAAGGCTACCAATTGTTCTGAAATACTCCAATTGAGACATACTACTACCTGTATTCTTCATGAGAGTCATATTGTAATCATAAGGTGTACTGACAGATAAACAATCAAAATGATTAAACTTTTTTAGTGACTTTTCAATGTAATGAGATTGTGATAATACAATAACACTATCTTTCCTGGTTACTTCAATACTCAAAATTACACTAGTTTCTCTTAAGTCTTTCGTATCAAATTTAGATGACAAGAATTTCTTAGTCTCAATAACTAATTTAATATTAGTTCAAAAAATAAGCATGTCATCAACATAAAGGCATATAATAACATAATCATTTCTAAAAATAATATATATATATATACACACACACACACACACACACACACACATATACATATCTATCTACATCATTTATATGATGACCATTTGATTTCAAAATACCATCAAATTTTTCATGTCATTGTTTAGGAGCCTGTTTTAGACCATATAGTGATTTAATTAGTTTACATACTTTATTTTCTTTACCTGATATCTTATAACCCTCAAGTTACTCCATATATATTTCTTTTTATAAATCTCCATTTAGGAAAGTCTTCTTAACGTTCATCTGGTGTACCACCGGTTTATATATGGAGGCTATCGCTATTAAGACCTTAATAGTTGTAATTCTAATTACATGGGAATAAGTACCAAAATAATTTATTTCTTCTTTTTGTTTAAAGTCTTTTACTACCTAGCTAGCCTTAAACTTATCAATAGTCTCATCTGATTTTAATTTCTTTCTAAACACCCATTTTACAACCTATTGGTTTGTTTCAAGGTGGTAAGTCTACAAGTTCCCAAATAGATTTCAACTCATCATTTATTGCTTTATTTCAAAAGGTTACATCTTGAGAGTTAATTGTTTCTGTATAGGTTGTAGGATCATCTTCTACTAAGAAGGTAAAAAAATCATCTCATAGGTTAGTTTCTTTTCTAACCCTAGTACTTTTTCTTGGTTGTATCTCTTCTATTACTTTTTCGTAAGCACTTTTACTTGTAGACGCGATATTTGATTCATTAACTTCTTTTATTCTTATAGATTTAGATTTCATGGAGAATATGTTCTCAAAGAACTCTGCATCCATTTCTTCTATAATTGTATTAGGATTTAAAATATTATCATTAGATTTTAAAACTAGAAACTTGTAGCCTATATTATTTTATGCGTACCATATAAATACATAATCGGTAGTTTTAGGGTCTAACTTTCTTTTCTCAGTTTCAGGCAATCCTACTTTAGCAAGACGCTCCCACACTTTAATATATTTATAATTAGGAATATGATTCTTTCAAAGTTCGTAAGGAATTTGTTTAGAAGATTTAGAATGAATCTTATTTAAGATATAATAAGCAGATAGAATTGCTTCTCTCCATATAGTTAAGGGTATTTAACATAGTATTCATCATCTCCTTTAGAGTTCTATTCTTATGTTCTGTTATTCCATTATATTCTGGTGTATAAGGAGTTGTAATTTCGTGAACTATTCCACTTTGTTCACATAATTCTCTAAATTAAGAAAATTCATACTCACCTCCTCTGTCTGTTTTAAGTCTTTTAATTTTTATATTTCACTGATTTTCAAGCTCAGTTTTATACCTAGAAAAAGTATCTAAAACTTCATCTTTACTCCTTAATAGATAGACTCTAATGAACCTAGAGTAGTCATTTACAAAAGTTATGTAATACATTTTTCTTCCTCTAAACATGTGATTTCTAAAATAACTTAAGTCACTGTGTATCAACTTTAATAGAACACAGGATCGTTCTATTTGTTTAAAGGATTTTCTAATGAATTTTGATTCTACACATGTTTACATTTATCGAATTCTTCATTAGATATATTAGTTAATAAACCTTATCTTTTCATGTTCTTCAAAGATACTATATTCGCATAACCTAATCTACTATACCATAGATAAAAAGGTTCAACAATATAAACAGAACTGGATGTCTTATTATTATTATCATTGGATATATTTACAGTGAAGAAACCATCACTATCGTATCCCTTATTAGTAAAAGTTTCATTATTAATCATTACAAATTTATCTGAATCAAATACTAACTTGACACCAGCCTTATTTAGAAGCAAACCAGAGACCAAGTTTCTTCTAATGTCAGGCACATGTAAGACATCATTCAATAGCAGAGTCTTTCCAAAAGTGAGTTTCAGAAGTACTTTCCATTTTCCTACAACTAGAGATGTTTTGGCATTACCCATGAACACATGTTCATCATCTCCTAATACTTTTTTTAATTAGCTTGTTAAGCACACCTCACTGTCAATTCACAATTCATTGTTAGCCACCCACACTTGGGAATTGATACCATGACCTCGATGCTGAAACGAGGTATCTTTCACTCAGTCTACCACCTGAGTTATGGATTAGGTTGTTCATCTTCTAATACTTGGTAGGAGGTAAACTTGCTACGATCCTTGCGCATGTGCCTAGTTGCACCAGTGTCTAGCACCTACTTCAAGTTATTTATAAGAAAGACTTCTGATACCACAGCTATTACCATGTCAGACTCATTGCCGGTTTCTGTAGCATTAGCCTACAATTTATCTTTGTTTTTCTTAAGCCTATAGATTTTAATGTGATGCCCAGGCTTTCCACAGTTGTAGCAATTTTTCTTTTTCTTAAATTGATTATTTGCATTCTTCTTTTTTAGCCTACATTCATTTACATAATGTCCAGATTTGCCACAGTTAAAACATTTGCCCTTTTTCTTATTATTATTTTTTCGACTTAATTTTAAAAGATTCGCCTTTGAATCTATCTCATTTATATTTCCTTTTTAGTCCATGTTTTTATTGGTCTCATTTATTCATATGTGTACGATAGTAATTTTCAAAGAACACCGTTCTTTTTATGTTTCATTTTATTCTTATATTCTTTCCATGAGAGCGGTAGCTTTTCTTTCAACGCTCCTGACAGAAACGCTTCATCCTACTTAATTCCTTCTGACAACAGTTCATGAACTAGATTTTAAAAATCATGAATCTGATTTGTGACAGGTTTATCGTCTGTCATTTTATAATGAAGGGAATTAGCGATTGCATATTTTTTAGCACCTGCATCTTTCAAAATGTACTTCTTTTCCAAAGCAGTCTATATGTCTTTAGCAGACTCGTAAGAAGCATACACATCATATAGTTCGTTGGATAAAATGTTCAGAATATAATTTTTACAATTATTTTCATCCGCTACTTTGGTTTGATTTGTTAGATCTATAGTAAATGTTTCAAACAGAATGTATAAAACTTTAAGAGTGGTTAGTGCGAATACAAATTTCTGTTTCTACCGTTTAAAACATTGTCCAGCGAACAGTTCGATTTTGGCTAACTCGACAGAAGCATTTACTGTTACGGTAGCTATAGTGTTTTTAATTCAACAATTTCGATTTCAAAATAGTTGGAATATTTGGTTGAATTAAATAAACTATTAAAAATCGAGAACCAAAAAGAAAAAAAATTAGAAATAGAGAACAAGCTTGACCCAGTTCAACTCAGCATTTTAGGGCATGATTCCAAAATTGCAGCATATCTAAAGCTTAAGTAGATCATACCATATGAAACATAGGAATAATGACATCCACCGTTTAAACCTTCGTAAAGCATAAAGTGGTTTTTATTTGTCATTCAACCCGTTAATAGGCCACGCAAACTAGATTCGACCAAAACACAAATACCAGCCTGATCCAAAACTTCTGAAGCCCATAAAAAGTTTCTAACAGTAAGTGTTCAATTCCCATTATTTTCCTCCTGGGGCTCCACTTGAGCTTTAGATGCGCTTCAATTATAAGATCATGCCCTAAAATAAGCGAGTTGAGATCCTCTGTTAACAGGTCAACAGAAAATTCCTGTTACCCTAATGGTTTGGCGTCCGACGTTGTTTTTAATTTTTTTTAGTGACCGGTGACATGGACCAATGAGGATTAGGGTATCAGGAATTCCCAGTTGACCTGATAACAGAGTATCCGGACTCAAAATAAGCTGGTAACATCACGTTGGGTCCCACAGAGTTTACTCCGTACTGGGGCCCAATATATCAGAAAGTGTGGCCCCAACGGCCTCTACCCAAATCCCCTACCAACCATGGGCGGCACGTGGGAATCTCAATGCGTTCATTCAAGACTCAAAGCGTCCATTTGGGATTTGACAGGGATTGATGCCCATTGTCTCCCTGGACAGTGGAGATTGGTTCCCGACCCTGCTGGTCCATAGCTTTTCAAGTATCTCACAAGATAAGGGGTAAATTGGTCAATTAGAAACTTCCGGTTGTCGTAAAAGACGGAAGCGGATTGGCTGGTGTACCGGAGCTCTGAGTTGTACAAACAGTTGAAAGTAGATCAAATCTACATGGCCTCAAAATAATGTATTTATTATATCAACAGCGTTCATCCATTTTTTTAGATAAATTTAGAGCATGATACCAAAAATTATTCCTATCCAAAGCTTAAGTGGACCACACCAGAAATAGCAAGGGGACAATGATTTTCACCGTTAAAACATTCTTAGGGCCCACCATAGTCTTTATTTTCCACCCAATATGTTCATAAGGTCACACACATAAGGTCACACAGACCTAGATGAGGAAAAACAAATATCATATCGATCCAAAAGTACTGCAATCCCCAAGAGGGTTTCAATGGTAGACGTTAAATCCCCCACAGCTTTTTGTAGTGTGGTCCACTTGATCTTTGGATCCGTATTATTTTTCGGTTCGAACCTTAGGTCGAGCTTGCCAAATGAAAGGACGGTTGGGATATAATACATACTTCATGATGGGACCCACAGAACTTGGTGACGCCAACACATCAGCCATATCGCTGGTGTGCGGTACACCAGCCAATCCGCTTCCGTAAAAGACAAGGTGGACAGCTTTTTCTAGACGATGTGATCTTTTTCTTTTTTCTTTTTTCTTTTTTCTTTTTTGTCAAAATCCGACTGATGGATAAGTTGAAAGACAAAAAACGCACGTGGCTCTTCTCATCCTCCCCAACCGCGACCAGATCCAACGGCTCCATGTGGTTGCTGGACACCGAACATAAATGGGCCATATCCAAACCGTTTATCAGATAAGTCAAATAATGAGTGGGCCATGTTCCAGAAACCACACTGTTTGGTCAACCCTAACCCTTTAAACTGCAGAATACAAAGTTCAGAAAACGTTCCTTTATTAGATGGTTAGGATAGTCCGATCAAAGTTATTTTTTTATTAGTGGCCAATAAATGGTGGGCCCAGCAGGAAGCCTTATTAGGATTGTCACAAGTATGTACGACGTGCATGGTATTAGATGTGGGAGCATGGAAACAGCGTGCCTCCATATGCACTGTATCAGCAGGAATCCCTTTTTATAATAGAGATTTCAGGAAAAGAAGAACAACGAAAGAGATTCCGATAGTCGTATTAAAACCGTTGAAGGATCCTCCCAGAATGAGAGAAATCTAAAGAGAATTGAAAACAGAAAACCCAAAAGAAGAGAGAGAGAGAGAGAGAGAGCGAGAGAGGAAAAGAAAACCCCAAAGAGAAGAACCAAAGGTTTCAAAGCCCCAGAGAGAAGGAAAAGAAAAACCCAAAAGAAGAAGCACCAACGGTTCCAATCCTAGAGAGAGAGAGAGAGAGAGAGAGAAGCACCAAAGGTTCTAGAGAGAGAGAAGAAACCCAAAAGAGAAGAAGCACCAAAGGTTCTAGAGAGAGAAGAAACCCAAAAGAGAAGCACCAAAGGTTCTAGAGAGAGAGAGAGAGAGAGAGATGGTGGAGAGCCAAGAACACAAGTTGCTTCTACCAAAGAGAATTATCCTTGTAAGGCATGGAGAGAGCCAAGGCAACCTTGATTATTCAGCCTACACTACCACCCCTGATTACAAGATCTCCCTCACTCAACTGGGTCTAGATCAGGCCCGCACCGCCGGTGAACGCATCCGACGCATTGTTTCTGATGATGGGCAGTCTCCAAATTGGAAGGTCTACTTCTATGTGTCTCCATATGAGCGGACTCTGTCGACGCTCCGCGAGATTGGACGGTCCTTCTCAAAGAAGCGGATAATCGGGGTGAGGGAGGAGTGTAGGATAAGGGAGCAAGACTTTGGAAATTTCCAAGTGGAAGAGAGGATGAAGGTGATCAAGGAGACCAGAGAGCGGTTCGGACGCTTCTTCTTCCGCTTCCCGGAGGGCGAGTCGGCTGCCGATGTCTTCGACAGAATCTCCAGTAACAATCTCTCTCTCTCTCTCTCTCTCTCTCTCTCTCTCTCTCTCTCTCTCTCTCTCTCTCATTTTCTTTTTGCTAAGAAAGGAAGATCCTGGATGCATCCATCATGGATGGACCATCCAAACTGTGTTGGATAACACATTTATCAGCCAATCCTACCTCCGCCAAAGGGTAGACAGATAGTAGAAATTAAATGCAAATACAAGGCTCCTAAAAATCTATAATCCGAATACGGCCTGTAATCCTTTAGTGGCAAATGCAGCCATCCAAATGACCCATGAATCCAAGTACAACTTGAGGATTTTACTGGCATCCAAACGACCCCTAAGATCGAGAGGGTGGCCCTCAATTTTAGAAATTTTTGACACACACATATGGAGAGAAGGTAGAGAAGCCAATATAGATAGATAATTCTAAGTAATTTCATAATATTGTTTTATTAATTAACAATCCGTTGATGATCCCGCCAAAACCCAGTTTTAAAAATCAGGAAAATTGATTACACCCTTTTTATATGGACATTAGATGAAGAACCCAACGCCCCCAATCAGTTTTGTCACCTGCAATCGGTGGCATGTCCGTTACAGACTGACCGTTTTAATGGTCAATTCCAGTCCAACCATCCATTTCGATCTGGTCCAGGTTTTAATACACCGATGTGATCGATCAAAGTGCATACAGGACATTTTGGTGCAGTTGACATGTGAGATTGGAATTCTCTATTTTAAGGGAAATTTTTCCAAGTGGAAAATACTTCCAAGACAATGACATTTCCTTGATTGGGAGTTCATTTTTTGGTGGAAAACATTTTCTGAGGATGTGTTTCCATAGGAAGTCCTAAAAAAGTTTCTCAGCCCTCTGTTTGTTTTTTTTTTTTTTTAATATAATTTTTTCTCCAAAAGATTTCTTGGAAAATCACTTCCAAGAAAATGTCACTCTCTCCTTTTATTTTCTAAGCTCCTAAACAGGCTCTAAAGGTAAGCTTGTCACTGGAAATTAATAGACTACTTTCCATTCAAGGAAAAAAAACCCAAACTGAAAAAAGGTGGCATAGGGGGTGGGGGTTGGAGGTGAATTATATTTGCAGCCGACCCCGATCATAACAATGATGATATCTAATTCATGTGCAGATTTCATGGAGACATTGTGGAGGGACATTGACAATAACAGGCTCAACCGTGACAACAGCTCTGAGATCAACCTGAATCTGATCATCATCTCGCACGGGCTCACCTCCCGTGTCTTCCTCACAAAATGGTTCAAGTGGACAGTTGACCAGTTCGAGCGGCTCAACAATTTTGGGAACTGCGACTTCCGGGTGATGGAGTTGGGGGCAGGAGGAGAATATAGCCTGGCCATCAATCACACTAAGGAAGAGATGGAGGAATGGGGGCTCTCAGCAGAGATGATAGCTGATCAGCAATGGCGGGCGTCGGCCCAGAGGGGCGACTGGAATGATCATTGCCCATGGCACCGTGATGCTTTCTTTGATGACCTGCCTGACTCCGACGATGATGCTACCGCTACCGAAGATGTCAGTGTGGGATTAGACTAAAATGCAGATTGTCATTTTGTTTTGGTTGTGCCTATAATGGGAATTCCTTCATTGTTTTGATTTGTAGTTCTAATTCATATAGGAAAGGTAGAAATGGGGGCTCTCATTGCTCTTCATTGACAGTTTGTTCGTGTAAGACATGGAATCCCCACCAAAGAGAGAAGGTTCTATTCAACTAATAAGACACTGGGCCATCCATATCTTAATGCTTAGAAAGGAAATCCCAGTTTGGTGATTCAACTGTATTACAACAACAATTGCAATTCAATTTGATAAAGTATTGTGTTTGTGTTCAGTATCGAATTGCAATGATAATTTAATATCTTACAAATGATTGAATCATAGTTACTTTCCTTAGAATAAAGATCGAGGGTCTGGGCTTTGTTTTGCAATTGCATTACTTTCAAATTGGAGGAGAAAGGAATGAAACAGCAACTTGGGGGCTCCTCATTGAATATACTTCGAAATGTCATTATTATCTGGTCATTCCCATTTGATAAAACTGACTGTTTGTAATTCAATTCACCTGTTTCCAAGAAACATAGAGGGTATGTTTGGACTATGGAAGCACCTCAGGAAATGGGGAAAATATTTAGTTTGTTTCAAGTGCTTGAAATGGAAAAGTATATATATAGACATCCCCATCCCCAAACATTTTGCATGGCGCGCAGGGTGACCTATTATCAATCCAAACCATTCATCCATTCATACAACTAGGAGCAAGCCATGGTGCAAAAATCATGCCAATCTGATGATCCTAAGCTCCTGATCAATAGCATGAAAATGGATAATCAAGATTGACTAGAGAAACAAAATAGGTCCAATCATCATCTTGAAACATCTACTAGATAGATCCGACTTTGTAATCCTTGTGATTCTAAACTAACACTTTGATTCGATGATTCTAACCATGTGATTTATTGCCCATAAACAACAGACAGTTGAAACAAACTGGCCCCATTCAAAGGGTTAGGATCATCAGATCGGTGTGATTCTTGCACCATGGCTTGCTCCTAGTATGAATGAATGAACAGTTCGGATCGATGGTGAGTCATCCCGTGTATTGTTTAATAGGCTTGGCTTCGGTGTGTTGTTTAATAGGCTTGGCTTCGGACGTTGCTAACGTCCTCATGAAGGTAGCAAGGTTACTATTAAAGGCGCGCACACATCAACCCATGTGTTTCTTTTTGTGACATCCCATATGCTTAATTAGTTTTCAAACCAAGTCAACCCACAGACAATTCAATCAAAAGTCTAACTTGGCATTCTTCCAACGGCTCAGACTCAAGTCACTGCTGACTGTAAATTCACAATCTTTTATTCCAACCAACAATGACAAGTTAGCGCCCAAATAATTTTTTTAGAGGACAGTTCTATTCAGAAAAGTTACTCTTGTTTACATGAAGGGAATATCAAATAACACAAGCTACATAGAAGATGGCAAGATCGCTTATGAAGCAGGAGTGAATTTGATTGAAATGCTATTGACACAATGGCGCTCATCGGTAGGCGTAGGCCACCCCTCACCTTTAAAAACATGACCCAGGTGACCACCACAAGCTGCACATGTGATTTCCGTTCTCATTCCATCTGCATCCGTCTGAAAATATTCGCTAAGCTTGTTAGATCATTAAAAATAAACACATAAAATCAAGAAAACAAATGGAGAAGAAAGAGGCATACGGTGCGTTTTATGGCTCCTGGAAGACCTTCATAGAAAGCTGGCCAGCCACAGCCAGAGTCAAATTTGGTGGAGGATTTATACAGCGGAGTCCCACAACCCCCACAGTTGTATATACCATCACCAAAGAACTTGTTATATTCCCCAGTACCAGGGTACCTGTTCAATATCACCTTGTATTGTAAGTACATCCAAGAACATTCATATGCTGTTGATGATGGAGGGCTGATAAATGGCCTCGAGCTTCAAGCAACAGCCCCATGTCAAAATGACAGCATTAAACATGGGTATCAATTAGTATCAATCCGTTTCTATTATATTGCCATCGGAATTCATATCATTCATACTAAAATCACCCTACCTCAACATTGCAAACCGAATAGCTACTCAAACATTAGAAATTAAATATCATATGCCTGCAACCTCTTCGAATAAATTAATTCCCAAAATGCCCCTTTCCCAGTGGAAACTATTTGACCTATATCTTTGTGAATACAACTGTTCCTGAGCCTGCATAGAATTATCTTCCTATACCAAATCCAAATGCCTTCCGCCTTCTTTAAAGCCCATGAGGCATCCTATAGGAGATAGTGACCCTTTGAGATAATACCCGCAGCTGAAAGCGGCAAATGCGAGCCGTTCAGATGGTTACATTGATGCTCAGGTTTTACAACCAATGATTTTGCATGCTTCATAAAGAGCAGGAATATGTTGGAGGCGGCATAATAGAGCAAAACGAGGGAGACATTATGTTGCCTGCATGAATTGTAACTATCTGAACTAAAGATTGCTTCACATTGAACTGTAAACTTTCTGAAGTTCTATCGGAAGTCCTTTAGTCGAGATAGTATATAATTCACAACAGAGAGAAGCTATAAATTAGCATAATCTGATATTTTACAAGAATTTCTTTTATGGCCAATGTAAATTGCTAGAGAATTGTCAGTGTCGGAATAAAGAGAGACTTAGTGACATATGAAGAAACACCACAGAAACTTGGCCCAGAAGCAGGATCCAAAGAAATCTAATTCGGATAGTTGAACATGTCATCACAAATCCTAGATTACAGAAAAAACTAATTGGACAAAGAATGAACAAGGAACAAAATCAGTGGCCAAGGGAAGACTTGAAGCGAAAAAACCGTGATGAGGAATACTAATGTCAGTAAAATTCAACAATGGCATCATCACCGCCACAATCATTAACAAATAAATAAATAAACCTTTCTCAGCTATTTGGGACCAGCTTCACCCCCGGGGTCACGACTAGCGACGACGTCCCCAAACCTTTTAAACTGCACAAGGGATGACCTATTGTCGATCCAAACCGTTCATTCATTCATACAACTAGGAGCAAGCCATGGTGCAAAAATCATGTCAATTCCTAAGCTTCCGATCAATAGAATGAAAGGGGACAGTCAAAATTGACCGGAGAAACAAAATAAGTACAATCATCATCTTGAAACATCTACTAGATAGATCACAATTTGTATTTCATATGATTCTAAAACAACACTTTGATTTGACAATTACCATGTGATTTACAGGTCATAAACAATGGATGGTTGTAATAAATTGGCCCTATTCAAAGGGTTTGGATTATCCAATCAGTGTGATTGCTGCACTATGGCTTGCTCTTACTTGTATACGACACACCCCCCCCCCCCCCCCCCCCCACACACACACACAAAGGGTCTCCTGCAATCATTCTCCCACATGTTTTACACAGCCAACATGTCAAATCTGTATATAATGGATCTTAGTAATTGATTGCCACAATCACATGAACTATGCCTACTAAGGACGCATACCACCTCGAAAACTGGCTACCATGGTTGCCACACAAACTCTCGCTATGGATAAAGTTTAGTACACTAACATTAGAGCAACAAATCATGACTCCCATCACGGATAAAGTTTAGTACACTAACATTAGAGCAACAAATCATGTCATTGTTGATCTGTCCAACTTATCTCTTCAGTTGGAATAATAAGGAATCGACAAGCTATCTATTGGAAATGCTCAAGGTTTAGCAATACACAAAACTGGTGATGCCTTCATTCAAACTCAATCCAAAACCTTTCGTCCATCTCATCTCTTACATGTTCCCTCCATTTCTTCCAATCTATTATATGTTAATCAATTTTTCAAGATAATAACTAGTTATTCATTTTTTACGCTAATAGCTTTTGTATTCAAGACAAAAACATATGAGAAGATGCTTTTCCACCACCCGAGTGAGAACAGACTCTATCCATTTATGGTATTTCACAACCATAAAACTAACATCACTCAATTAGCTCTACTCGAGGAACGTGTCTCCATTTCCTCTTAGCACCATCATTTAAGGCATCATTCACCAACTGTGCTTGCCCATTTATTTTCTAGCTTATCAATCAAAGGAAAACAGTCCCCATCACCCTTTTGTGAATCATGTCAATTGGGTAAGACTCATCGTTTGCCTTTCTTACCTTCCAAGACGATTTCTTCTTGACTTCTTGAACTTATTCATTCAGACATTTGGGGACCTTTGCTCATTTATTGAATAAGTGTGTTACCATGTCCTGTTTGTGGATGATTTATCTAAATACTGTTGGCTATTTCATTTACATTCACATGCTCAACTTTTGGTTGTCTTTGCTAGTTTTACATTCAAAACTGAAAATTTGCTCAATTGCAAAACCAAGACTTTTCAGTTAGATAGAGACGGTGAATTTATTAGTCATTGATTCTGCAACTTTTAATAAACATGAAATTTCACATCAGCTGTCTTATCCCCATACTCCAGAACAAAAAGAGACAACTGAATAAAAGCATTGCCACATTGTTGAAACAGGCCTCCCTTTGCTCACGCACACATATGCCTGTCAAGTATTAGGTAGATGCCTTTCATACTACAGTTTTCCTCATTAACCGTATATGCCCAGTCATGTCACAAAAATGAAATCACCTTGGGAAATTTTTTAGCACTTTCTTTTTGGAAAGAAAGGTCTCTCAAAGGCCTTTTTAAAAAAAAATAAAAGCTTGATTTCAAAAAATAAAAATAAAGGATTGTAGATGGTACTAGAGAGATCCCTTAGCTTAAGATTATCTATAATTCCATTTCATCGGCCCTCCAATTACACATTCTTGCGAACCTTTGGTTGTGCTTGCTATACCTGGGTGCAACCCTATATAACAAGCACAAACTGGAAACTCGCTCCATTCAATGCGTCTCTTTAGATTATAGCATAGATCACAAAGATTATTGATGCCTTAACATTTCTACTAGGCATGTCTATCTATCGCATCATATGGTGTTTGATGGGGAAAATTTTCCCTTGGCGAATGCCTTGATGGATGCATCCATTCCTCCATCGCGGAATAGTGATCAATCTCCTTTTGGACCATTTGCCATTTAGTTTTCGTCATCAAAACCTCATACCCCACCTCTAACCTCAACCCAAACTACACCCACCATCACACCCATTCTATCTCTAACTAACACTCCACCTCACTCCCGACATTCTAACCAATCCACACCTTCACCCACTCTCCCATTACCAACAATCATGGACCTAGCTGCTCCTCCCTCTAACTCTACATTCTCTCATCAAATGAATCTCTCCTTTCCACCCATCCCCCTGCTCCTACACCCACATGGCAACCTAATGTCCATCCTATGATCACCTATGCAAAAGATGGCATGTCCAAGAAGTGTATATTGCTAAGCACCCAACATCCTTTACCAAAGGCACTCTTGTCCACTACAAGACACATTGAACCTACATGTTTTACACAAGCCAAACATCCTGAGTGGCAACCTGCTATGGCAGAAGAATTCATGGCACACCAGAAACAGGGAACTTGGTTAGTTCCATTGTCTGAAGCCAAGAATATAATGTGATACAAATGGGTTTATTGTATCAAAACCCATTCAATGGCTCACTTGAACACTATAAGGCTCAATCATTGCCAAAGAGTATCGTCAATAACCTGAGATTGATTTCACATAAACTTTCGGCCATGTTGCTAAACCTACAACAGTTAAGGTTGTTCTCACACTCGCAGCTAAGTTCAAGTGGCCCATTCGACAATTGGATATGCAGAATGCATTCTCACACAACCTCTTGGCTTTGCGGATCCTCCTGGACTCCCAAACCATGTGTGTCGCCTACACAAATCCATCCATGGCCTCAAACTGGCCCCAAGAGCCTACTTTGAAAGCTTCATAAACTATTTACTAGAGTTGGGCTTCATCGGGCCACAGGTTGATCCATCCCTTTTTTATTCGTCAAGCTAATTCACACATAATTGTTCTCTTGATATATGTTGAAGACATCATCATTACAAGTAGTGACCCATCCTCTCTGTCATCCCTCATTTCAACATTAGGCAATTCATTTGCAATGAATTTTCTCTTTAAAAAAAAAAAAATTCCACCATGAAAGACTTAGGCCCTCTCCATTACTTTCTTGGCCTTGAAGTCTTTCGCGATCACGATGGCATTTTCCTCTCTCAAAGCAAGTCTGCTCTAAAACACCTCACACAAACATCCATGATGGGATCAAAACCATAGTCCTCTCCAACTATCACCAAACAAAAACTCGTGCAGAAAAATGCACATCCTCTTCATAATGTTATTGAATATCATAGCATAGTCAAAGCTCTCCAATATCTCACATGGACTCGGCCAGATCTCTCTTATGTGGTCAACCAAGTTTGTCAATTTATGCATCAACCAACTGATGACCACTTGACAGTTGTAAAGCACATTCTACAATATATAAAAGGCACCCTTACTCATGGTATTCACATTTCATCTAGTTCCCTTCAATTACAAGCCTACTCAGACACTAATTGGGCTGGAACTAACCACAAATCCACAAGTAGTTTTTGTGTCTATCTAGGACCCAACATTATTTCTTGAAGTTCCAAGAAACAACTGATCGTCGCACGACCCATCACAGAATCTGAGTACCGATCTTGACACAAGGATGGGCGTGATGAGGTCGATCACCGTCTTCCTCAAGGAGATAACTACTCCGAATCCACAAAGCTTCTCTGGACTCCTCACAAAGACTTCTCGAATCCACGAGGAAAAAGCAAGAAAATACAAAAAAAATTCATGAAATTTTGTAAATTGATTGATAGATGAAATAAACGAGTCTACAACCCTTTAAATAGGGATACCAAGCCTTGGAATAAGTTTCAGAATTAAACTACAACTAAAACACCCTAAAATTTGTAACTTACTATAAATAGTAAATTTACTATTTATAGTAAGTTAATATTTATAGTAAGTTTCCTATGTGGCTTAACCACGTTATTCTCCTAAGTTTTCTAGACACTTTTCAAGTTGGAAACAACTCCTAAAGCCCAACGGATGAAGAGTTACAATCAAACCAAAACTTACTAAAAATAGTAAAAATGGAAATAAACATGGAATTCGACCGTCAATCTAATGGAATCTCGCAAATTCGGCGTGGGCAAGTAGCTTCTCCTACCCCAAAATCATATTGGTACGTCGAGTAACTCATTCCGGTTTGCAAGATACGCCTATTGTAAGGTTCTGACAGTCTGGATCACCTCCGCCTCCGATCGGGCCTTCTCTGGTCCATCTTGGACATGAAAGTGTCCGTGACCCTCTCTACATCAGATCCCTCAAACTCTTCTCAAAGATTTTCATGTCTATCTACCCTCTCCACCATCTAATGTAACAATATCAGTACTATTTCATTGGCTTCCAACCCTGTTTTTCACACCCAAACAAAACACTTTGAGGTCGATTACCATTACATTTGGGAGAAAGTCATACGAAAGAATCTGAACATTCACTATATATCATCTCAAGATCAAATTGCCAATATCTTCACCAAAAGGGCTATCTTCGTTGAGGTCACTTTTGAAATTTGCAAGCCCAACTGAAAGTTTATGATCGCCCCATCAGTTTGTAGGAGGGTATTAGACCATCAATCACACCAGATTCAGCAAGATCTCATACAACTCACAAACCCCAACAATCATGAAAACCTTGTAATTTACAGCAAATAGATTGCTAAAAATCTGACAAAATCCTCTGCCCCTGATTATGAAAATCATCTCTGTAAAACTATAAAATTCGGAATAGAATACACCCAAAATGAGCGGGAAAATTTCAATTCAATATTGATGTTCTTTATCAACAACCAACTAAAAACAATCCAGAACCGCATAAATTCAGCAAATGATTATCAAACAATTCAAAATAACATATAATTAACAAATGATCGATCAAAATCTAACAACCGAACAAATAAAATTACCAGAAAAAAAAATCGCATAATCCAGTAATTGGGTATCCCAAAATTCAACCTCTGAATATCCCAAAGCAATCCAAAAGCACAAAAAACCATTAAAACAGTCTCAAATTAAGCAAATATATACAGTCTCTTACTCAGTTCCCTTCTGTCTCAGAATCCGAAATTGCTCAGGTGAAAGGATCGCCTGCCATTCCTCCTCTGATTTTTGAACAGAACCAGGTGAAGCCATGACGATTCCACTCCCAATCCTCCTCTTTTGGGGGTGAGGGAAAAACCCACCAAACCCAACTGCAGAGATGGCGGGAAAGTTGGGTTTTGATGGAGATTTGAATTGGGTTATGCAGGGAGCATGAGATAGAGACTTTGCAGAGGAAAGAAAGTGAATGGAAAGTCGGAGAGATGAGGTTTTTGGTATGAAAAATAAGGGTTTGGGAGGAGATGGAAAGGGTGAAATTCTCAGAAGCTGAAATCCCATTTCATCCAAATTGCAATTTTTGAAAGAAATGAAATATAAAATTTGCAATTTTTAAAATCAACCTCATCCATTCTTCATTGGAGGAATTATCTGATGCTCAGCTCGAGTAAATTGTACAGTATACTCGGGTTTTTAGTTTATAATTAGTGGGGTCCATTTTCTATGATCCAGACCATTGAACGTCTGATAAACATGCTGGATTGACCATATCACTAAAATATTCTCGAAAAAACAATCCTCAGTTTTCAAATTGGAGGCTGAAAATAGACGGTGGGAAAAGAGTAGATGGACCATGGCTTTAAGATATCCCAGGTGGGGAGATCCTAGCCATTGATCTTGTTCCTCTGTTCACTTGAATGTAGACTGTTGTTGTTTTTCTTCTTGGCTGTTTATTTGGAAGCTACAGATTGAAAAGTTACAATTGCTCCATCTGCATGGTCCATCTGATCAATGGTTTGGATCACTGGACAATTGGACCCATTTGTATAACCTAATTAAGCTGGTCACAGTGGAGGGCTTGGAGCACCTGTTTTTCTGCGGTGAACTTACACGTGAGCCATTCACGTGTCACTTTCCTAACCATGTATTATTACATTAATTTATTTCTGACCAGCCACGTGGATTCTTTACATTTAAGACCCGTTTGGATAAATAAGTTACTTTTTAACTTAAATGATTAAGTTATTTTTTTCACGTATTAGTTTGGTAAGCAATCTTGAAAGAAACTTATCTCTAAAAGCTACTTATATTAATGTGTTTTTTTTACAATTTTTAGTTTTTGACTTTTTCTACTTTTCTCTAATGTCTATGCCCAAGGAAACTCTCTCACCGTCCATATATGATAGGAGGCCCCAAGTGATGGACTGTTCACCTTGAAAGTGATGCTCACACGGTGGACGCCACTCCACATAAAAAGGTGGGCCCCATATGATGGATGGCATCATATTAACGTGGGCTCAGATATGGATGGTCCACGTCAATGCTCAGCCTATTACGATAAAAAGCCCACATCCAAGGCAGGGTGGCTGGATGGACGACCCAATTCAAAGTGGAGCCCACATGATGGATGATCCCGGTAGAGGTGGGCTCCATATGATGCGCAATGGACATTAAAGTTGGCCCCACATGAAGGATGGCCTATATTGAAGTGGCCCCACATGATGGATGGTACACATTAAAAGTTGGCCTCTATTGATGAATGACCCACATCCGAGGCAAGCCTATCATGATGGGCAACCCACATTCATTGTTGGGCCCACATGATGAATAACCCACATCAAAGGCGGACTCCATGTGATAGGCAATTAATAATGGTGGGCCTCATATGATAGACAGTCCAAATCAAAGGCCAAGCCTAACGATGAGTGGGCCATATCCAAGGTGGGCCCTACATGATAGACGGCCCACATCAGAGGTAAGGCCAACATGATGGACGATCCAAATCAAAGGTGGGCTCCACATGATGGCAATGGATATTGAAAGGGCGCCCCACATGATGGTGTGGACGCTGGAGGGCGGATTTCCCAAAGGGACGGGAGATCAACTCTAGCTTTTCTACTGGTTGCATCGCTCAAGGGCTTTCATTTAGGGGTAAAAATGTATTATATTTGCCTAGAGTCGCTACTAATTAATTATTACAATTCTATGGTAGGTTGGACGCTTAATATTGAGAACACAAAGTTCATTGACCTCAAGATAACTCGTGAGTATACGTTTTAGAGATTTCGAATAAGAGACTGCGATTACAAAGAGGGAATGTATAGTCTTTACTTTATAAAATCTGACAAATTTCTGAACAATATTACTAGCTCTCGCGCACATATAATGTAATGTTATGTAATGACAATAGTGTGATTAATCAATTCAAATTTATGATGGGCAAGATCCAATTATATCGACAAGTCGCAGAGCATACGTTTGAAACGATCAAGTGCATGGTGCAAACTATGCATGTATAGGATGCCCGATGTTGTATTGATGTTTATGATAAAACAACAGCCAACTGGCTAAGGTTTCTAGTGAACCTACTCGATTATATTAGTAGGCCTTACAGCATATGCCCGCTAGTCAGATTTGAAAAAATGATGGAATGCAATGTATGTGTCAAAACGACGACTAATTGGCTAAGGTTTCTGGTGGTCAAGATCCAATTATATTGTCAAAACTCATAGCATATACCCACCAATTAGATATGAGAAAACAATGACATGCAGTATAATATTGATGTATGTAAGGAACATGAGGGTTAAGAAGGGAATAAATGTTGCACGATGTTAATGCTTGGGTTTGATGAAACTAATAGAAGCTTGAATAGTTGGATGAACGATAATGTTGCAAGGATATATCGAGTGGCTCATATTTGAACTTAGGTAGCTTAGGAGGCTTGGACTCTGGCGAGGCTAGGCTAGACCAAGGATGGGCTCTCTCACTCTCCTTGGTGGAGGAATTCTTCCTAATGGGTGTGGTCTCTGAAATAAAAATGGCTGTTTGAAATGAAAAATGGGAGGGGGCTCTTTATAGTCTCCCAACCCGATTTTCTAATAATTCATGGTGATTATAGGGGCAAAATGTGATTGAAGGGTCAGGATTGGAGATTGCCACGTGGCATCATCTCATAAGTTGGATGAGGAGGTAAAAGTGCAATTTTGGGTAAGGAGATGAGCATCAGTAAGGAAATGGGCATCAGAGTAAATATACTAATTCACATACTTTTTCACATGCTTGAGGGATGCTACCCCAAAGAGGGGAAGTGCCACGTGGCCGACGACAGCCTGTCTGTCGTCGGTCCCCACTTGGACTCCCTACTTTGGCAGGCAACATCCTCCAAGTGTGTGGAGGCTCCACTGTGAAAGTTGTTGCTTTGAAATTTTGCATACTTTTTCGATTGGGCTTGGTTTTGGCCTTAACTAGGCAAGTTGACTGAGTTGTAGGGTTAGGTAGGCTAACTAGGTGAGTCGACTCACCGAGCCGACTCAAGGCTCTAGAGTTTTAGGTTTATATGGTTTAAGGGTAGGCTAACTGGGTTGACCGAGTTGAATGAACTGAGTTTAGGATTTAGTTGGTTGTCCATCCATCAATTCAAACTCAATCAGCTTATTAGCCTGGGGCGGGGTGTCTACAGATGGACAATAACATTGATGGGGGCCCACTTGATGGATGACCAACATCAAAGGCCAGCTCTATATAATGAATGATGCACATTAAAGGTCGGACCATAATGATAAATGGGTCACATCAAAGGTGGGGTCCACACAACGAATTGTTCACATCAAAGGTTAGCCCCACATGATGGATGGTGGATGTGAGGGATACCAAATAGACTTTAGTGATAATTACTTATGATGTTGGAAATCAAATATGCTTTTCTACTTTTTTTATTGATAAATATATTGTTTGCCAAGCATACTTATTGAATAAATAAGTAAAAACCAAGATAAGCTACTTTTGGCATAAGTTATTTAAGATAAGCTACTTATGATAAGTATCAAGATAAGCTACTTACTATAATAAAGTGTTATATTTATTAACATGAAGTGATTAAGTACATTTACGTAAAAAAGTTACTTATAATTGATCTTAAACCAAACTTACTTATCTACTACCATGAGTAGAAAAACTAACTTATTTGACGGTATCCAAAGGAGCTCTAAGGGAGCGTTTGGATTATAAGTTACTTAAAATAAGCTACTTATGCCTTAAATAGTTTATATTGATTTGTACTTATTAAACCGAAATGATTAAGTAACTTTGAATAAAAAAAGCTACTTATAATTGATCATAAACCTAACTTACTTATTTTCTGCTGAAAGTAGAGAAAGTAACTTATATGGTGGTATCCAAATGGGCCCTTAATGTCTATTTGGAGGGTTAAGATTCTACAAATAGTATAATCTTTCACTTCTGGCCCAATTGTTATTGGATCTACCAAATGAGCGGTTTAGATCCCATCCAAATATGCCATGGGTGCGTAGACTAAAGGGAGGCACAATGCCTCCCATGCAACCTCATGCAGCGGATCCCCCGCGACTATTCAAAAGCAAAACTTTGTGTCCAAGACTTAAATCTTACCACTGAGATTCAATCATGGGAGTTGATCGAGTGCTTCTTTAGGTGTAAAAGGTGCATGCTTCCATGTCATTATTGCATAGATGGATGAGATCATAATCACTCATTTACTAGTGCAGACTATTAATGGGCTATAGACTAAAAATTAAAAAAAAAAAACTGAATTATCCAGACAATCCTTTACACCTGTCATAGCATCCATCCGGATTAATGAGACGATGACACTACATACAAATGATAGATAAAATCATATTTTTCACCCCATATCTTTTAGTGATACATTACATGCCAAAGCAGAACGACTCAGAGTCATACTCGCAAATGAAACACTACAACGAAGGACATGTAGCTCTCACACGAGTAACACATGTGGTTATAGCAGCGTGCTCTCCTCAAAGACGATCAATGCTTTTATGAAAACTACAAAAGTTCAAGAAGCCAATTCCTCCCAAAATGGAAGGAGATTAAAGAACACAATGAGGAATCTGAATCCGACTAGGATACATAATGATTCATTAACCTTTAAGGATCTTTATAATCAAGCTAGCAAGGAGATCTGAAAATAATTTCATCCATTAACCTTCTAGGATCTCGAACCAACAGGAGTTGACATCTCCCAAGCTATATAAGGAGTACGCAATGGAGAGATTGAGACACATGCCAAATACAATCTCTCTACACAATGCAACGCTGCTTTAGTTCCTCCACTTCTATCCAACCCCATTGCAAAACGTCCGGAGTTTAAGATAGCTTGGATCGTTGTTGTCCAGTGATATCGATGCAGTATGCCTAGAATCAGTATAAATATCAACGACCTATCGTTGTCATATCCCTGATCAACCGAGTGCTTACTTGGAAGATCACACTATAGTCAAATCCAACTGACTATCCGCCTCGATTGTCTATCCATATAGGTAATCACAAGCATTTATCTTTTATTTATTTTATTTATTCACTAATTGTACTAAGCTTATATTATAAATCAATAAAATCAGTGTTTTAGCCTTTAGTTTTTAATTCTTTCCGTCCATCACTGTATTATTGAGAAACCCGAGGCTTGTGATCACCGTTTTAAAAATGTTTAGCTCAATGAAAAAAGTTCCAATTTAGCAGGACTAACCCTTCCTTTCTAAATCACTTGGTCGTTGCAACATTGGTAGTTGGACAGTCAGTTTAACCTTTATAAGTCTGATCTTAAGGCTAATTTAGCGCATAGGGTTGTAAGCGTTTAATCAAACTCGAGACGAGTATACCTTTGGCACACCCACACTATCTTAATCGCACACATTTGACTAAATGCATGCCTTCATTAACACATGTGGCCTTGTGTTTGATCGAATAGTGAACAATTAGCCCTTCAACCAGTAGCATACATATGACTAAAGATAAAACTCATCAATGGTTCACATTCAACCAAACTAAGTTAGATTACCGAATCGTCTTAATAATTAGGTCAAGGAAATTTTGGTTAGTGGTTGGTCAATGCAGGATAGCTCGATGGATGGCTTAGATCATGAATTCATGATAGATGTGCCAGTGCACAACCATTAACATGCGGCCATGAAAAATTTGTGCCTCAAGAGAAGTTAGTTCCCTTCGCATAGGTCTGTCTTAGGTAGGGTCCTATGTTACCATGTCCAGGCCAATTGGGCTCGATTATTACTAGGGTCGAGTCTTGTTGTTGGAGACCTAAATTTGAATCTACTCGATTCGGGTATAAGTTTTTAGCTGATTTGGACCAAACAAAAGCCCTTGCATTGCCTGGCCCTCCCTAATGGATGGATTAGATTGCACACTCATATGCCACTTTGACATATGTGTAATGTGTAAATGGTTTCTTTTACATCCTAGTGGCTCGGGAAATTTATTAGAAAATACTTTATATATATATAATACTATTAAAATTAACTAAATCTCACCCAGACCCGACTTGAAGAGACCAGCTTGATTTTAACCAGTTCCAAGTTGATGGACCCAATCTAGACAAGATTAGACCTAAATTTAACCAGTGTTGGAAGGCAAGACCTAAATCTGACCCGATTTATTAAGGGGTCCAAAAAATTAGACCTGGACCCATTAAAACCAGGTCTCGTCAATCTAGTACCCACAAATACATGTGCCCATTAATATATCTGTAGACACTTCTTTGTAGGGGGATGCAATAGGTCGGGTTCGAGTTGAGTCGAGATTGGCCCAAGCATGACCTTGTTGGTTTATTAAATGGGAGCTTTCAATTTGCCTATAAGCCTGACACTAGCTCACGTCCTGTCACCTTGTGGCCTAGCTCAACCCATTAAAATTCATCAAACCTGACCCAAAGCAGACTCGACCAATTTTATTGTAATCAAGTTGGGCTTAACTAACCTAACCGAACTATGCATGAACTCACTAGGGTTTATGAATGAAGTATGGGGCAAAATGTGCCATGCTCTGCCCAGTTAGTGAATACATACAAACATACCTACATCATGTGTGTGTATCTATATTTATCTATCTATTATATTATGTTGGATCTTGGTAGGCATGATCAGATCATTTGGCTAGCCCATTAGTAAGCTCTGATGTTGTGTCAAGTAGTATAGGATTATTTCCAAGCACAAATTAGTTGTTGGTTTCAAATTTGATCGGACATATTATGTATGTATGTGCCAGGCATGTCGGAGCCAATAGTGGCTCAACTCGAACCAAAGGCCTTGTGACTCCAAGCACCAAAATAGTAAGCTTGAGACCGATCTTAAAAGATTAGCCTGACCACCCATCCAATAATTATGCAAAATCAAGTGATTTGCCAAGGGGAAGGTTCATCATCTTAATAAGTTCTTTTTGCCTTTGAAACAAGGACTTTACTTTTAATTAAACGCGTGATTTGCTTTACACCATTCAGCAATATAAAAATATAATTAAAAAATTAAACCGAGCCAAAGCCGATTAATTAAATAAATGAGTTTTAATTACACTCAAGTGGAAAAGTAAGTAAAAAATGAGACGACAATTTATTTGTAGCGATATGGTCGTTAGAAATGATTATTTATTCGTGACAATAAGGTCATTGGGCACAAAAGTTGGATCATCTACATAGTTGGTTTCGTAGTTGGACGGTCGTTAAAAATGACAATCTGTTCGTCGTGGGTTGGGCTTCTTTATGTGATATTGTCATCGTTCACAGGAGGCTTGAACGTTTGTTCATCCCTTAGGTAGCTTCGTGTATGGACAATCATTGTGGCAACTATCAGTTTATCGTGTAGGACCAGGTTTCGCGACAAGACAGTCAATGGCATGCGGATCTCTAACAGTCCATTCATCGTACGATGGAGTTTCGTGGCAAGATGTTCGTTAAGAAATGACAACCCCTTCGTTACTTCACACGATTTAAATTTGTGGGCAAATTAATCGTTCTTAGGTTATTGATCGTTTGGCACTCGGCTACATTACTTTATGATGAAAGGGTCATTAGAGTGACAACATATTCGTTACTTTGGGTCCTCGCCTCTTTGAAAGACAATCGTATAAACAACTATCCATTTGTTGCTTGGATCCTTGACTCTGTGGGCAACGTTGACATTAGATGACCACTTGTTCATCGCTCGACTAGGCTATGTGGTAAGGCAGTCATAGCTAAACGGTGACGTGTTCATGACTTGGTCGAACTCTATTGTAAGATGGTTGAGCAGAATCATTAAACACATGGCAAGATAGTTCTACTGGCTATCCATTTGAGACCTACAGATCTTCCTAGGTCTAACAGCTCAATCCAGACTAGTTTTGAATCACTGAGCTAGCTTCGACAAAGGAGGAGTTAGATTGAATAATAATAGTAAGTGTTCATGGCAGACGAAAGATAGGCAGTGTTAAGCCAAAAAATAATGTTGTGTTGTATTGGAGTGGTAATGGCCTTTGAGTTCTCTATTCTTTATTGAATATATAGATGTGTAAGATGGTTTTCTAGAGACGCATATTGGAATTAGCCTCTAAAATCTTTCTTGATTGATTAACCATTTAACAAACGTGGTCATTTACAATTATAACTAAAGACGAGTTTGTGAAATTTTATTCTAATCGGCCAGTGGTTTAACAAACATAGTTGATCATGCTTCTATTTAAAGATAACCATCTGTGATTTGCAGTAATCAGTTTGCTTTCATATGATCTTGATTAATTATGTCGCGTCTTGTGTCCCTGATAATCACTACCTTAGCTAATTACGTGTATCGAAAATCTCCACTTATGGCTTCACGTGTGTGGAGCCACTCACTTTTTGCCATGTATCATGAGAAGCATCATCGCCAACTAAAACAATGACTATGACTTATTTTCTAGGCCAATATGGAATATATGGCCTCTCGTGTTGTCATGTGTTATGCAACATCTTTTTACCCAGGTGCAATGACATGCTCTCGTGGTAGCAACATTAATTTTGTTTCACGATTTCCTCTTGTCGATCATATTGATTATGAGAATCTCGTCTTAATCTTTCATATAGCGATTATGTCATGTGTCGGCTTATTAGCCGTTAGATTTGGCATGATAAGATTAAATGGAAACACTAATTACTTCAAATGGGCCCCATTTTTTAACAAAGCTTGACCCACTAGTCGATTAGCTTGGCCTAAACGATCGTTAGAAGTGGGGTCAACATATTCATTAGAAGCTAGCTATTATAAATCCATTAAAGCATTTTTTTCCATAAATATAGAAACTAAATCTTTCTGAAAATGATGGTTTTGAGTGAATTAGGAACTTAAGTGTGTTACAATACTTCCTAACACTTCTAGGCTATCACCCAAAGAAATCCATGACTTTTTCATTGTTATTAATCATTTTAATGAGCTTTCCAAGTTTCAATTGATGGAGAACATAATATCTTGCATTCTTTAGAGTTTGTACTCACATTTATAGGTAAATCCTTGTATAAACATCCTTTAGAATACCCATCTAGGTGAATTCCTAATTGGAACCAACTATCTCATAGTTGTAAAAGATTCGACCTCTCCCACTACTATAGTAGCCTCATTGGAGCATCAAATTCAAGGCAATTGATTCAATGAAGAAAAAGAAGATCGACTTCAAAGATCGGGGGATTGCAAGATAAGCGGATTCAAGAAGTGAAGACGCATCTCAAGCAAGGTGTTACAACGGAGCTCAACCCGATAAGGTTGTTAATTTAGAGCCCATATACTCTTTTCTTGTTAGGATTTAATATAGAGTTTATAACCCAAACTCAATTAAGTCCTTATATAGGCCTCCAACGAGAGTGTACATGTGTTAAGTCCTTATGTAGCCTCCGACGAGAGTATACATTTATTAAGTCTTTGTGCAGGCCTCTGACGGGAGTGCATGTTTGTAAGACCTTATTTAGGCCTCTGACGGGAGTGTATGTTTGTAAAAGTTTGGGATGAACCTATTAAAAACTCATAAGATAGTGAAATCTAGTACACTTGAAAAGAGTGCATCTGCCGGGAGCGGAGTAGGCAAGTAGCCGAACCACTATACATCGTTGTGTTTGTGATTGCTTATGTGGATGCATGTCTATTATTGCTTATGATTAAATGTACTTAACTCATATCGAATCATAATTAAAATGCATGCTAGACACTTAAATTATATCACACACGATTTATATTTCACACATCTTATTATAAACTAGTAGCTCAATTAGTTAAATCATTTATAATCTACATGCTTAGAGCACTTGGCTTGGAAGCAAAAGTATTAATTATTCTTACTTGGCAAATATTTTTAGGTGATCCTATTTACCCCCCTCTAAGACTTAGCGGCAATGTTAAGCTCCACTAAGCTTCCACGTGCCGTAGTAGACAATCCATGCAATTTCAATACGTAAGTAATTCAAGTCGAGTTAACTTGACTTACTGAATCTAGTTGAGTTAACTGACTTTTTTTTTATTGAAATAAGTTAACTCAGTTTGAATTACCTTACTAACCAATTAATAAATGAGGGAAGGGAGGTAAATAAATAAATATATTTGTATTTTTGTTTTGCTAAGAGTCTAGTAGAAATCTATAAAAATATGATTTGATTAAACTTTTAAAAAATTGAAAACAAATAAAATCCAAATCGATTGGACCTAAAAAAAAAAAAAATTTAATTTTAAAAAATCAACTTATAATTCAAGCGAATATTAAAAGGGATGGGGGTTCTGATTCGATCGAATTTTTAACAAAATCTTCAAATCGAATCAAAATATTCAATTTACACTAATTTAAATCTAAACCCTCAAATCACATGCTTCCAGGCAACTCAATTCAACATCAAAATCTTATCTAAAAAAATTTATAATGAAAATAATAATATTATTATTGTAAATAAATAAAGGAATATAAAATCATTTTGAAAATTTCAAAGCCACCTTAATATTTTAAAGTGAACGCCAATAATTTCAAACCACGTATCAATTCAACATTTAATATAAAAAAAATACATCTCCTACAAACGCTTCGACTGATGAAAAAATCTCCCTTTATCATCGATTTAATTAAATTAGTCACGCATTAAGTTACTGATATGATTAGCATTTTATAAAAAAAAAAAACAAAGGAGGGGTGTTGAGCTCCATCTACATTAACAAACATTAATCATCAACAACTCCTCCACATATCAAATAAAAAAGTCTTCAACTTAATAAAAATAAAAATAAAAAATAAATGAAAGAGAGAAGAGAACGGTGGCCTCAGGACCTGTTATATTGAATAAAGATCTTGATCACTGAGCCATCTTTGTACATTTGTTATAAAAATACCATTAGTAACATATAATTTGTTCAAAATATATCTAAAAATTCAATTAAGTTCCAATTAAAAGTTCATTTGAATATATTCAATTATAAAGACTATTTTGGACTTTATTTCCAAATATTAATTTTCTGGCATTCTTTTATATTTGACGAAATAACTTCGAAAGCCGTAAATACCATTGAGTAAGACAAAGCGACTCAACAGTATAAATTACACAACGTGAAAAAAAAAAAATTTCGTGAGCAAGACAGAGTCGATGTATCTTATTTCGTGATAAGATTGAGTATGTCCTAGATATATAAATGTTAATAGGACCACTATCCAACACGTTAACTGCCATCAGGCGAGCATATGATCATTTCCTAAAAGACGATGAGCTTGTCAAGTTCACCATGTTAACCTTTATGTACCTGAACCTAAAAATTATATACAAATCATAGGCAACTGCAAAGAATATGTTTGAAGCAATCACACGAGCTTATGATAACACACTATATGTATATATTTAATTATTAGCCGAGAAGTTTGATTCCACCAAGACAAATGAATTGGATTCTATGATCGATCATATACATAGGATGACAGTCATTACAAAAAAATTAATGATATTTAAGAATCTGATCTTAGATAGAATGTATATTTCCGTTGTATTGCACAGTTTACCCAATTCATGAGAACTTGCACTTATAGCTATAAATATTTCATGATAAATAATCATGAATGTAATGCCCTAAAAATCGGGGGTTGAGTAGAAACCCAACTCCCGAGTTCTAATGCATCGCTTATGCAATAAATGAAGTGATGTTTGTATGTTGTCTGTATTAGTGCATGAAATATGAATGAGATTAAGCCAAAACCACAAACATAATTTAGGGACAGTTGTGATACGCAAGATGAGTATATAAAACCTTCTAAGCCAGTACAAGTCCCCAAAACATGTATCCGTTGCCAGGTCAATAATTACATGTAAAATTTCAAAATTTACCAAATGATAAAGTGTAATGTTCAACTATTCATATCTCTGTGGCCCTGGTACGCAACTTCAAGTCCACATAGACCCCCCAGATCATTGCATGTAGGAGAACTCCTCCTCACCATCATAAAAGTCAGGCTCCACTTCACGAGCATCGCCATCATCTGAAACTACAATAGGGTTTGGTTGGTATGTACAGCACCGTCCTATAACATGGGAGTGAGTAGCTAACTCATGAGAACACAGTTAACATGTTATCAATTCAAGCAAGCAATAATGATAAAACAGAAATCACACATCCTTAAGTACTCTTGTTAATGCAAGAATGGTATGTATCTATGATGCATGCCCACGCAAGCGACTCATTCTTACGTTCGCGGCATGCCACACTCCTCGGTGCTTGACCATCAATGCCAAACGCACAGTATGCGGTGCATGAACGTGATTGCCAAGTTCTTTATTAGTCATTTTCATAAAGCAGGATTGAGAAACTAAGGTATCTCCCTTATATTACTTCCCAAACAAGGATCCATTCTAGGGTCGTCAGTCCTAGTAAATCTCATACGATGATACGGTTTTAAGTCGCTGTAAAGGGCTCGTCGCCTTATCAGTGCAGGCCTAATTATACTCTAGTTACTACGGAAAGGCTCGTCGCCTCAACGCAGGTTCAAAGTATGCTCGAGGTCACTACACCAACGCGTCATCTGGGGCTGACGCAATCGTAACACCCCTTCAGATATTGTCCAACCAACAGGTATTAGAGTGCGCAGCGGTGGTTTTGTTTGGCAATGGCCCACACGAGGCTCACGCACAATGCGTCTTCGATTGTGTAAGCTCGAAACTGTGTCCCATACCACCGTATTTTACTTAGTACGGCTGGTCACTACTGGGATCGATCACAGTGTCCCACTCATGAGTCTTAGCGGATCGAGGTACTAAGGTTAACGGGGTTTCACTGGTAAGTTTGGTACCTTAGGTTCAAGCAGTAGCATCCAAACATGGTGAACACATAATAGGCCCATCGGTTTATTAGATAAGTTCATAGCAATGCGTGCGTTGAAGTAACCAAGGTACCCTGTCGACAACCATCGCGACTTGGATCTATCGAACGTGTCTTTTGTGGCGAAATGATGTCACAACATCAAGGCACATTCTTGATTGCACTGGACTATACAATAGCCATAATCACATTCAATTACAACAAAATATCCTATAAGATAGTTAAAGCAGTTATGAATCAATATTGCAAATCATATAATCAAATGTCCAATAATGTCCGCTTTAGTATCGAGCTTTGTACACCGGAATTGTTACACCGCTCCCTCATCACCGTCACGGATTTGTTTACGCATTTTATGTAATTTAAACCTAAATCACGCATATGCATTCCATAGCTACAAACAGACGCTATAATATATATTACATGGAGGAATCATTCACATAGTTGAGGGAGTTGGGAATCATAGCTCAACACCCATATAAATTTTAATTTACTAACCACTTAATCATTCAATCATTTTAACAAACACTTAGACTACACGTACATCAACATACATGCGTATGTTGATCACATAGTATAGGCCAAATCCTTTCACTGGGAGTTGCCCCATATACCACACGCATATACCCACGACGAATAATCATGGTATGCATGAATTCGGGTTCCATACTCATTCAATCATTTCCACGAACACGTGGGCTACACACTTAGACATATATACGTGCATTAACCGTGGCGTGATTTAGGGCAAATCATTTCGTTAAGGGTTATCGCCTATACAACCATCATATATTCATGATAATGGCGAACGAATCAGAAATCTCATTGTCATTTTTACAAAACATAGGCTACACAATATAACATACACAACGTATGTTGATATAACATGCCTTAGCAAATCCGTTCAGTTAATACTAGTAAGTCATACATATACTGATGAGTTAATCATAGCCAACACAATTTCAAATTTTATACGTATGCGGTATTTTTATAAATACATGGAATACTGATATATTCAACATAATTAACGTATAACTGAAAAACAAAACGGACAACACTTTATACATGTGCAATAGCATCCAGATCATGAATCTATCATTATCTAACATTAAAAGCATTGAAAACTATAACTTATGCGTCTATAGTCCGCACCTTACACCATAGAAGCGTAACGAAATCAGTTTAAATATTGAACCTTTGTCTACGGCACCAGAACAACCTATAACAGGGAATAGGTTAGCTATTTTATCAATTGTTCTATTTAAATCTCTTGAATCTCTTAAACAGGTCAGGGTTAAGATTTCTTACCCAAATATGGCATTGGAAACACCGGAAGAACTACACGGGAGTGGTGTTTCAGCAGGTGAATTAGCAAGGAAGAATCCCCACTTTTCTCTCTCTCTCTTTCTCTCTCTTTTCTTTCTTCTCTCTCCTAGGGTTACCCAAATTCGTATGGGATGAGAGAGTGATGGCTTAAGGCCCTTATATAGGCCCAAAACGATGGGAATTTGGACAAGGTATGCTTAAAAGTCTATTTTGACTCAACGGAGCATTTCCGGAGCCCCCCCTTTGAGCCAAAGGTCGAACTTAAGCTCACTGACCTTGGATCTAGGTTGAGTTAAGGTTTCGTTCCAGTCGGGTTCCCAAATCACACGTGGCGGACCAGTTTCAGTTCAACGGTCACCGAAACTTGATCAGCACCACTAGTACACTGACCTGTGTATGAAATTTCTCCTGATCCGAGGGTATATTTGGGTTAGATTCTGACGATCTGATTGCTTATATTCGGCCCGCAAATGACAAGTCTCGTATTCGAATTAATTTCTAAAGGAAACCACGTTTTCTCACACAAAAGGGCTCAAGCGAATTACTTCGGGACACTATCTGGACTTAAATAATCTTGATTATACAATTTAAATGTGTGAATCGAATTAAGATCCAAATCGGAGTTTTAAAGAAATAACTGGGTAATAATCATAGATTTTAGGGTAAAGCGTCGATTAAGTCTTAAAATCATATTTAAAATTCAAGGGATTTCTGACTAATCTAGTTTAACACTTAGTTAGACTTGTCTAATTTCTAGAGGATTTGAGGTTTGAGAGGTTAATTAGGGGTTAGGATCAACCCCTTACCTAAGGACATCTAACTCCAGGTTGGCAAAAATCTGAAGCGTTTCAATGAATCATGATTCACGAGCTACCCATGATGCTGGCCGTGGAAGCTCAATGTCGAGAGAAGAAAGGATTTACGTCAAATTCAAAGTGAACCTTTCACGAATAAATACACCTAGCAAAACGTCAGATTCTTTTATATCACATGTAAATGTTTCCAATATCAATTTCTCATTTGAAAAACCATAATTTATGATTTTATGAAAATGGACTCCAACCTAAACAATAATAGTAAGAAGAGAATTCAATAAGAAAAAAAAATGACAACTGTTATAATTGTAAAAGACTAATAAATCACATTGTTGAATATTACTTAAAGAAGAATGATAATAATAATAATAATAATAATAAACATTAAAAAAAGTGGTTTAAGGGACATTATATATGTTGTCTTTGAGTCCCTACTTGCAGACTGTGACGCTAAAACTTAATGGACTAACTCTGCTTTATCTAGGCATTTTACAAGTTCCAGTGAGTACTTCATTAAAGTAAATGAGTTAAGAAACAACAATCACAAGGTTTATATGGAAAATAATACATAGTGATATGGTAGGCATTGGAATTGCAAAAATTCCAAGTGAAATTAATTTACCCTTAACTAATGTTTCATACGCTCCCATTATGCAAATAATTTAATATCAATTCCCAAACTTAATAAAAAATAATATGAAGTTCGTGTTTGATCATCCAAGGTGTATGTAGAAAAACACAGGAGAATTCTTTTATGGGGTAACAAAGTCGATGAATTGTATTAATTGAATAAGGAGTCATTTAACAGCATGGATTGGAGAGTATTAGAGGATATTGGAGTGGATTTAGAATTTAGGAGTTGTTTGACAATATAAATTATGAGGTATTTGAAATCCATTCAAATACTCAATTTTGTTGAGTTTTGCAATCTCTCCATTTTGTTGAGTTTGCCAATCTCATCCCTTTTTTGCTTAATTATAAAGATAGAAGAGTCGTGCATGTAACATAAGTGTTGTTAGGCTACTAATCCATTATACACGTCCCGTTGATGATATTCCAAAACAATCAGATTATCGGGCATCAACAGAATGATCTAAGCAGCCAAACATTGGCAATGTAAATCAATGGTTAAAAAACATTGCCTAGCCACTCAGTTGTGAACTTATGCTTGTAGCCCATTCGAAGCTTAGAATTTCATCACTTTTTTTTCAAAGTAGATATTTATTGGGCTTATTACAATCACTGTGTCAAACATCTTATATGTACATTAATTATGCATATTAAAGTTAATTTAGTAATCAAATTCAAAACCAATAAATATACTATATAATTTTAATTCATTGTTATTTTTGAATTTCAATGCATTCCGCATACAGGCCGTTAAATACAATCGAAGGATTCAAAATCATCTTGATTTGGAATCCAGGTATTTGAAATATAAACTCCTAAATGAGCATTAAAGATACTGAAAATAAAATAACTTATTATTCTTTTACTTATATTGATGATTTATCTTGTGATTGTTTTAATTCTAAAACACTTGATGTTATTTAAATCGTTTATGTAATATATTTGATTAAGACATAAACTAAGATAAAATGAAGCGTATATTCAACTATGGAGTAATACCCAAAATAAATATGAATTTCAAAACATATGAACCTTGTTTATTAGAAAAAAAAAAAATGACCAAGAAGCTTTTTGAAAATACTAATATACGTGACTTTTTTAATATAAACACATAGAAGAGTGACTCATTGAAAGTGGGCGTTCATTTGTTATCCTATCATTGTATGTACTAATATATGTGACTTTTTAAATATAAACACACAAAAGAATGACTCATTGGAAGTGGCCGTTCATTTGTTATCCTATTGTTATATGTAGATGATATATTATTAATAGATAATAACATAAAAAAAATATAAAAATAAAAGAATAACTAAAAACTTAATTTAAAACAAAGAATACAAGAAAAACTTCATATGTATTAGGAATTCAAATAACCATAAATAGAGAAAAAATAAAATTTTACCTATCTAAATAATCATACATAGAAAATAATTTATTTTTATTTTTTAAATGAATGAATATAAATCTATAGAAACTCCTATACATAAAAGAATAACATTATCTATAAGGACGGCACTTGCAAATGGTAAAGAGAAAAATGAAATGAATGATAAACCATGTACGCAAGTTGTAAGAAGCATAATGTATGCAATATTATATATTGGACCTAACATAAGTTTTGAGATAAGACTAGTTAATAGATATCAATGACTGACAATTTTGACGAAATTTTTTTTAAATAAATTTTTTTTAAAATTTTATTTTTATTTTCTCTCTCTCCTCATTTCCCTTGAATACAGGGATTGCTCATATATATAAATTTAATGCATTATGCAATATATCGAAATAATAAAAAATACTCGTAAGATACATATTTACTTTAGGATGATGAGTTGTATCTTGTAGTAAGAAATAAAATTGTGTAGCTAAATACATTACGAAAGCGGAATACATTGTATATGATACAACAACTGCTAAAGCTGCATGAATTAGATGATATACAACTAACTTAAGAATAAAAGAATTCCTTGAATAACTAATACATATTTACTATGACAATTAGGCCGCAATAACTACAATTAAAAAAAATGAAATAGTAAGCTCAAAAGGAAAACATATTAAAATGTAATATCATTACATATCTCATGTTCTCAAAAAAATAAAATAATCGTAAAATTTTTATGATATAAAAAAAGATAGCAGATAGTTAATTTACACAATTCACACGTGTAGGGGACATGCAATAGGATTCTTCTTGTTGAATTTACAAATTTGGGGGTATCATGCTTAGAATTCAATATTTGACAGAAAAAAAATCAGACAATGCAAGTATTGGGGTAGTTAGGGACCAATATTTCTTTCCTATTTAGAAATTATCTATGCCTAAACTCAAATCCAACAATTTCACTCCACGTAAGTAACATGCAAAGTAGGTTGTCAAACATAATCACTAGAATTCGTCCTAGGTTTGATAAACGGCCGCCTAAAGGTAATGGTCCGCATCTAGGGTCGGTTGAAGGCTTGTAGAGTTGCTCTAACGGTGTCGGGTCCGAGAAATGATCCTGTGCCAATTGAATTTGCATGTTAGGATACATGTAAGTGGCCTAACATGCTAAAATCTGAGGAGAGTTTGGGTGATTACCTTCCAATCAACGACAATCCACTTCTATGATGGTCGAGCCGCGTTTTCCAGCGAGTGGTTGTGGTAGGAGAGGGAGATCTCTCAAAATTCAGCTCCCCTCCCACTCTCTCTCTCTCTCTCTCTCTCTCTCTCTCTCTCTTGTTGGAAGTTTGTAGGGGAGTGAGGGAGAGAGGGTTTAAGGTTTATATAACCTGCATTTTTGCTCCAATGGCCTTAGAGTGACAACTCTTATTACATATGACTTTGTGGGGCTCATTTTACAGTCTTTGGGGCTGTCCCAATGGCCCCCTTGCCCATCCGCGCCATGGGATGGGTGTCCCATGATCTGATGAGGGACTGTCCAAAATTCACTGGCAAATGGATGCGGAAGTTGATCGCGGGGATCCGATTTGCGATCAATGGTCATTGTCTTTTGATCAAGGGTCTGATTCGGTGGACAAGGGTAGGGAAATATTTCTGATCTACGGTGCGAGTTTGGATGAAATCTAATAGTTGGAATGTCGTAATTTGTTGTCCTAAGCGGCAAGGTTGATTGTTTAAAATTTCATATTTTTATATTGTTGGCTTGGAGAGTCGTGTCTTACAAGTGCCAACTTGACGGTGCAAACTGTCCATTTCAATGTGTCGTTTGAGTCCATTGTCCGCAATGGACCACAAGCCCAGTGCAGTCCATGGCTTTCCATGGTTTCGGATTTATTAGCCCCTTTTTGTGCGTTGTACGGCCCGTACAGACTGTCGCTAAGTATTATTGGGCAGACCGACTCTACGGCCCGCGCTTGACCCGAACATAGGCTTGTTCGCGTTAGTGGCTTAACTTGTTCTAATTTATTGATGATGGGCCCCGCACGTGCAACTGTCTAGTGCGGTCCTACGACAATCAGCTAGTGGATGCCTCCGAACACAACTTTGATTGGCCTGAGTGTTATAGTGGGCCCGCCCTAATATTTATATAAAATTTACCTTTTACTCCGTAAGTACACCACCACATGTTAGGCCAAGAGTTAAAAAATCAAAAAAATACCAAATTCATAATTTAAGCATATTACATAATTGGAAATAGTGTATAGGGTAACAATTACCCTTGGAACTTTTTTCCTTGACATGACCCTCTTAAATTATGAATGGATCTAATTTTTGCGCCACTTCTTAAATTTTAGTGTGACATTTAATGGTTGAAGTGGATTTCTTATAATCATCACAGTGGGCTTGTAAAAATAAAGTGTGTACGCTCTCTTCTAAATATTTTCTTTAATATTTTTCACTTTGATTTTTTTTTTTTTAAATGGGCCTAAATTTGGATTAAGCATCTAATGGACAGGATTTCACACACATCATGGTGGGGCCGCTGAAATTTGTTCCAAAGTTTAGTGGAGGATGCTCTTGATTTTGACAAGTTCCAAAATCACGCTTATGTAAAAGTAACGCCCAATTATCAGATATTTAGTTCTATGTTAAACCTAAAGAAAAGAGAACTAGAATAGTTGTAATTCTGGAAAAGAGGTAACCCTTAAATTCCACAGGGCTCATTGTAATAATTATATGAAATCCACCCTATGATAATTATATGAAATCCACCTGAGCCATTAAATTCCACAAAAGAATTTAGGCTTGTGCCCAAAAATCATATCCATTCATGATTCATGTGCACTGTACTAGTGAAACAGTTCGGAGCGTGAGTGTTGCCCTGTACATTATTTTCAAATCTTACTGTCCACTTTAACACGGATGAAGCTGATTTTTAAACTCTAACCATAACATGGGGTGATGCATATGATGGTAGGAGTGGATTTTATATAAAATTTACTGTGGGGCCCACTTGATCCACCGATTCATTTTCTCATGCGCTGCCATGGTAAGATTTTGAAACATTTTTTTAAAGTACCGAAATATAAATTAAATTGTAATTGGTAGTTTTTTGTAAAATTCCTAAAACAACGGACACTCCTGAAATAGAGAGACAGAGGGTGGGAGAGAGAGAGACCGAGAGAGCTTCGGATGCTGCTTTAATGGCGTTCCAGGGTTTTGGCAAGAGCTCAGGCCCTTCTGTTCGCCCAAAATCCCAAACTCTTTTTGGAAATCCCCCTAATTCTCCCTCCCCTACAAACCCTTATAGCAATCCAACTGCTCCACTACAGCAATATCCAAGGTACGAAAGAAATACAAAATCTGCCATTTCTTCTTAGAGCCGTCTGAATAAGTCCTTGCTTGTAAGGACACGTGGGTGGCAGGCTTGGATTAGATTTGCTGATTTAGTTGATTTTCTTGTTTTATTTATTTATTTATTTTTTAAAATTCTTATTATAGGGTTAATGTTTGAGATTGTGTTGATATTTTGGATTATTAAGAATTCTGGACTCTTTTATGTATTTAGCCCCTATTTAATAATGAAAATAGCAGTTGCAATCTTTTTTTTTGCATTTTGTGCGTTCGCGCGCAATGAGGAAGGTTCCCCTTGAAGAGGACTGAATGTACCCCCCTTGCTATTTGAGTGAGGTCATATCATTTGGTATCAGAGCATACGCTCCTGGTATGCCCAAAGCCCAAGCAAGGATTCAGCAGTTGAAACATATGGGAGGCCCAGATTGGAAAGTTGGGAGGAAGAAGTACAACATCATTCCGGTATGTTGCCAGAGATCAAAGAGAAATTAGTGGTTGGTGTCTCTGGTGATCAAGAATACAACAGATTGAATCAACAACTGGGATGGCGGGGTGAATCTGGTGGATCGAACGGAGGGCCCAATTCCGATGGTGCTTTACCTATCCAAGCAAGTTACACTTGTATTGGCTTTCCAAAGTTCAGTGGTATGATCCAACTAGTTGGATTTATTTTGCTAACAATTTTGTAAGTTCTAGAGCAAGCCGGAAGATTGGAGAGTTCTACTAGCACCTTTCCATTTGGAAGCGGATGCTGTGTAGCGGTATCAGTGGTGCAAGAAAACACATGAGAATCACATGGGCTGACTTTGTTAAGGCCTTGTGTCTTCATTACGGACCAAAAGAATACGAGGATTTTGATGCTGCAATCTTGAAACTAAGGCAAACCACGACCGTTCGGGACTACCAAACTAACTTCGAGTGGCTTACGAATTGGGTGGAGGGGTGGACCGAAAAGCCACTATGGGTGCCTCATTCGAGGCTCGAAAGAAGGAATTGGGATTGAGGTCCAAATGTTTCGTTTCGGCCCCACCACCCTGCTGGCCACAATCGGCTGAGGATAAAATCTAACGGCTCAGATGAAGTGGTAAGGTAATGAAACTAGATCAAGGAAGAAACTGATTGCAATGAAGTTCAACATACTGGATTGAAAGTTCGAATCACACAAGAGAAAAGATGCACTGATTTGAGCAAGCACAACAGCCCTCTAGTATTATACTAGGGATCACCACTCCTCCCTAGCACAGTATTGTAGAGAAAGAAGAGAACTTGCTCAAAGAAAGTACCATTCAATTATGTCTCATTCCACAGGGCCTATACCTTATTTATAATGAGTGTTACAAGGTTTCTTTCTTGAGAAAATCTCTAACATAATCTAAGAAATCTAAAAATAGAATTTCTTGCTAGTCAAGATCTCTAAAATAATAAAATTCTCAAACATGAAAAATCTAGTAGTACTCATTTCCTAGCATAGAGATATATTTTTTTTTGACACACACACACATAAATATATATATATATATATATATATATATTTGAAAGGTAATGATTTCTATATTAGATGATAAAGGAATACACAAACAGGGATAATCAGCCTGCTGAGATAGCGGACTTACTATGCGCCTAGAAAACATAAATTACATCCCTTTAAGGAACCAACATTAGAAGCCTATTCTACAATCAGTTATTTCACCCTTTTAACTAGAAATATGAAAGAACGGAAATTTGAAACAAGCTAAAAAGGAAAGTGGGCCTTTTCTTGTGCACACGTGTGGAGTGTGCATGTGTGAGATGTAGCACAATTGCATCAATTCCCCTTTTCCTACTCCATCGAGTTAATGATAATGTACTTCTTATAAAGCTCCAGGTTGATGTGCTTGAAATCGCCAATTGAGATCCACGTGTTGTTGGATCTTAGTTGGCCCTTCCACATGACGAGAAACTTTTGATACCCTCCATGGTGTGTGAAAACTATCTAATCATCCAACACATCTTCAATGATTTCTTTGAACTGGCATGGTACATCGGGTATCTAGATATCTTGTTCTTCTATGCTCTCATCTTTATGATGTTCAAGATAAACCATAAGGTCTTCCACATTGAAGCTCGATTTGGCATTTGTTATCACCCAACTTCTTCAAAATACGATGAGAACCCACCTTTTTGGAATGGAGCTTGGTGTAAGAGCCTGCCAGAAACATCTCAGGTTTGAACCACACTGCAACCCTATCCCCTTCTTGAAATTGTGCAAAAGTGCTGTCAAACAGTTGCATACCCCTTGTAATTTTCAATAGTAAGGGTGATCTTCTGTTTGAATTCCTCATGTATCTATTCTATGCAGAAGCATTGGTGTTGTGGTTCGATCAAGTTGCAATAGGAAATGGGACCAAATTGATAAGTTGTTGAGGTCGCATACCGCATACCAATCACAATTTCGAAAGGAGGGACCCACAGTACAGTTCATAGAACTGTTATAGGTAAACTCAGCTTGTGATAACATGGTCCCACGAAGTGATGCGATCATCAACCAAACATCAAAGTAGATTCCCAAGAAACGGTTGATGACCTTAGTCTATCCATTTGTTTGCAGAATGATAAGCACTTGAGAACTTTCGTTTAGTTCCCATCTTAGACCAAAAAGTTCGCTAGAAGTAGCTCACAAACAACTTCACGATGAGATACAATTATCTTGGGAATACCATGTAGATGAACCACCTCTTTGAAGAAAACATTGGCAATGTGTAGGGCATCCGATGTCTTCTTATAAGGGATGGAATGAGCTATCTTAGGAAACCTGTCGACAAAAACGTAGAGTTATGACCACGTGGAGTCTTAGGTAATCTCAAGATGAAATCCATGCTTATGTCTTCTCATGGAGCATTTGGCACATCATATGGAGTTAAAAGACCAACATTTTGCTTGTTACCTTGCATGGTTGACACACTTAACATTGCTAAACGATGAATCTACTAACTTTCTTCAAACCCGATCAATAGACTGCGGCCATTATTTTGTTGATGCCAAAGTGATCGCTACGGCCACTTGAATGAAGTTCTCATATCACAAGCTCTCGCAAGGAGCTTTCAGGAAGACACAATCTCATATGACATATCATAAAATAAGTACCCATTGTGCAGAATGTATCATCATTCGTCAGTACTTGGTGCCCGAGTCGACAGAGAGTTGAAAATACTGTCCCAAAATCATCATCTGTTGCACAGTCTCATTTAAGTTCCTCTAACCTAAGGAGGCTGATGAGGTCAACACTATATGTGATTTCAACTAAGGGCATTTGCTACCTTATTTTCTATACTGGCCTAATGCTTCAAATTGAACGTGAAATATGAGCATTCCACTTAGAGTGCCTTGCACTCAATTGCTTTTGTGAATTCAAATAATGCAATGCCTCATGATCATAATAGAGTACAAGCTCCTGATGAATGAGGTGATGGCACCAATGTTTCAGAGCCTTTACAACAACGTAAAACTTCACATAGTATGTAGAATACTTCTTTTGTGTCTCATTGAATTTGTCACCGAAGAAAGCCACCAGATGCCCTTCTTGAGTGATGATGCTTCCTATGCCTATGTGGGATGCATCACATGCAACCTTGAATACCTTCACAAAATCAGAAAGCCTGAGAATTGGAGTTTCGTCATTTTTTGTTTTATTTCTTGAAATGCCTTTGTTGTTGCTTTGGTATACTTAAATGGAATGACCTTCATACATTCAATGATGGGCGCCATGACAGAGCTAAATTTTTGGATAAACCTTCGCTAAAACATTGCTTGTCCATGAAAATTGCGAACCTTGTGAATATTTGTGGGAGTATATCAATCGACAGTAGACCTTATCTTTTCAGGATCAACCCTCATGCCTTCTGCTGAAATGACGAACCCTAGAAAGACCACGTTGGAACTCATGAAGATACCATTTGTCAAATTGATGTAGAGTTTCTCGCGGCGTAATACTCTCATCACTTGGCAAAGATGGATCAAATGATGTTCTCGTGAATGGCTATGGATGATGATGTCGTTGAAGTACATGACAATGGACTTGCATATGATTGGTCGTTGAATTTGCGTCATCACTTGCATGAACATATTTGGTGCATTTGCCAATCTTAGGCATGACTAGCCTTTCATACAATTTGTCCTTTGTTTTAAAAGTGGTCTTCCATTTATCCCCAGGGTGCATTCTTATTTGATGATACCCACTTTGCAAATCCATCTTCGAAAAGATTGTAGCATTCGCCATTATGTCCAGCATGTCATTTGGGCGTGGAATTGGAAAATAACACATTACCGTTATCTTGTTGATGTCACAACTGTTAAGATACATCCGCCAACTACCATTCTTCTTTGGTGTCAATAACGTGAACATGACACACGAACTGAGCCTATCATGATTCATGAATGAAACCCTTGGCCAACAATTCCTTCACCTGTCGATTAAGCTCTACATGCTCTATCAGGTTCATTCTCTTTGTGTCAACGTTTCAGGAAAGAAGCTTAGAGGTGGAGTTTTAACCAATTTTATAATCTCGACAAAAAATATCGCGAGGTGTGGTTGGTTGTAGCTGTGCTGTGGAGCCCTGACAGTAGTGTGGGTGGGTGGAAAGTGTTCAAAGTATCGGTATCGCTACAAGTTTTGCTAGTCGGGGATACAGAAACAATATTGATATTGTCGATAATGTCGCCGATAACCAGAAATACAGGAAAACATAGGAAAAACGGTAGAATTTTCAATGAAACTCCAGGAGATGCTAAAATACACATATTTGCATATTTAGGAATAAAAAATTTGCAAAAAGAATGCATACACAATAAGTTTCCATTTAATGGGGGCTTAAAAGCATGTGTTGTCATCTAAACATTCCATCTAACCATCCAAACATCCATTGATATTGCAGAATATCGACAACTCACGATATTTTGCCTAGGAATCATCAACAACCGGAAAGGAAACGAAAGATTGTGGTCTTGATATCGCGCATATTTCGATAACGATAATATTGGGATATTATCAATATTAGTAACGACAAATTGAAAATTGCATACAACAATGTGCTCATAAAAATTTTGAAATGGATTTTATTTTTTTTAATAAGCAAACTTTCTGTGATATCTCTACATTGACGATATTATTGAAATATCGCCGATACACTTGTGATACAAGCGTTACCTAGAATTTACACGGTCGAAAATATTGACAATATCGATACATTGACAATACAAGCGACGCTTGGAATTTACATAATTGAAAATATTGGCGATATTGATACGTTGGCAATACTTAGTGATACATTGCTGATGCCTGGAATTTTTGACACTACTGGTGTTGTCGGTATCGCCAAGCTGGAGGTAACGATAATATCAGAGATAATTCAAACAATGGGTGGATGTACAACCCCTAGCTTGAGGCTTACTGCGTCTTGTCACCAATTTCTGCTCTTTCACTTTTCAGGCGATTTGGTATGCTTCGTCCACATTGTTGAGCCGAACAGTCCCCAATTTTCTTTGAATATTGAACGTAGTCCATTGTAATAACGTTCCATTTGTTGCTCCCGTCTCTATGAGGTGTCAATGAATTATCAATTAATAATAATGTTGCGTGTGTTCCTCCACAATTAGATTGTTTTGCCGTAGTGTGAGGAGCTATTAGAAGGAAGTTGTCTCATAATCCAGCAGCAGAAACCTCTGCTTCAATTTCACTTTCATTTCCTCCCAATTGCCTACGGAAGGAAAGCCATATCATTGCAAGCTTCTTCGACAACATACCACAAATCTTGGACTGTGCCCTTAAGTGTCAGAACAACAAAACATAGCTTGATGGATTCTTCCGTTTTGTACCAGCGGAAACACCGCTTCAACAATGACATGTATTTATTGCTGAAGGGGTCTGACATAGTATTGGCATCCAGTGGCTCTGTCAGCTTGGTCCAATCATATGGGTCTTTAATAAGTTGACGATGGATTTCAATACGGAAGGACGACTGTATCACATGGTGGGGCAACGTTATGGGGAAACGCAACTTGCCAGTCAGCATTCTATGGAGAGAATGGTGAGGCACTGTTCTCAAGACTTCATCATACAGATCACTTCACGCACTACAAAAGGTAATTGAATTTCTGAATCATTTGAGTTGGCTCGTTTACTTGATGAATTTGCTGTGGTGTTTGAGGAACCCAAAGTGTTACAACTCAGATGCTCACAGGACCATCAAAACAACATACAACCTGGCACATAACCTGTGAATGTACGGCCCGATTGGTATATCCATATCCAAAAGAATGGGATTGAGTGGCTTGTATGAGAGATGCTGACAACGGGCATTATATCACTGAGTGTGCGTCCTTACCCTTCACTGGTCCTATAGGTTCGTAAGAAGGATCGATGGCACGTTTCTGTTTCGTGTGGACTACTGGGCTTTCAGCCAACACTCAAACAACAAAATTCCATACCTGTCATTGATGAGTTGCTCGATGAATTGTAAGGACTTATTCACACGCTTCTAACATTTCCATGGATTTTATTGATGGGCTGCTATTGTCAAATGGTAAGAATACCATAACGGTGGTGATAGATTGGGTAACTAATATGCTCATTTTTTGCTCATTCTCAACCTAACACGGCAGCTGTAGTCATACAAGCCTGTCTGTAATGTTTCAAGCTTGCACGGGATGCCTCGATCTTGTGTCTGTGATTGCGATCCAGTGTTTATAAGCAAGTTCTGTAACAATGGTAAGAATACCATAATGGTGGTGATAGATTGGTTAACTAATATGCTCATTTTTGTGCTCATTCTCAACCTAACACGGCGGGTTTAGTCACATACGCCTCTGTAATGTTTCAAGCTTGCACGGGATACCTCGATCGGTTATCTGTGATCATGATCCAGTCTTTATAAGCAAGTTCTGGCTGGAATTCTTTGGTATGCAGGGAACACAATTTCACATGAGTACAGCTTACCATCCACAGACCGATGGACAAACTGAGGTTTTCAATTAGTGTCTGGAAACTTATTTGCAGTGTTTTGTGGGATAGCAAGCTACGCGGTGGGTGAAATGGCTTCTGTGGGCTGAGTGGTTATCAAACGACAGTTAAAATGTTCTTGTTTGAGGCTGTCTATGGGCAGCAACTGCCAACTATCAGCTCGTATTTGCTGTGAACCACTAGTGTGGACCCAGTTGATCAGGAACTGCGAGATCGAGATTGAGATCAGATACTCCATGAACATAAGAAGAACATCAACATGGCACAAAATAGGATGAAGGTGCAACATGATTGACACAGATTGGAACAAGAATTTAGCCTGGGTGACTCGGTCTTCTTGAGGTTGCAACCTACTGACAGTCTTCTTTGGCTATGCATTTCAATAAGAAATTGGCTCCTCAGTATTTGGGGCCATTTCAAGTTATTCAGCAAGTGGGCCCAGTAGCATACAAGCTTGACATTCTGCCAGAGTCAAAACTACATCTGGTGTTTCACATCTCGTTACCGAAACAATTGGGACAACATGTAGAGGAGCATCCCAAACTCCCACCTATTACAGAAGAGGGGATCCTTCAACCCGAACCTTATGCTATTCTCAACAAAAGCATGGCCAAGAAGGGCAGTAAGGCAATTTCCGAAGCCTTATTTCAGTGGACCAATTTACCCATGGAGGGCTCAACCTGGGAAGAGAACTATCAATTCAAGAACCTTTTTCCAGATTTTGAACCTTGAGGATAAGGTTCTTTTGAAGAAGGGCGGGACGGGATGTTAGAAGCGTGTGAATAAGTCCTTGCTGGCAAGGACACGTGGGAGCAGGTTTGGATTATATTTTCTGATTTGGTTGATTTTCTTGATTTTATTCTTATTCTAGCGTTAGGGCTTGAGATTGTGTTGCTATTTGGGGTATTAAGAATTCTGGACTCTTATATATTTAGCCCCTATTGAATGATGAAAATAGCAGTTGCATTTTCTTCCATTTTGTGCCTTCACATACTAGGAAGGTCCCCCTTGAAGACGACCCAATCTACTGCCCTTGCTCTTGGAGTGAGGTCATATCGCCTCTCCCCTTCGTTTGTTCTTTTTTCTTTTTTCAATCTTCTCTTATTTCATTTCACCCTTGCTTGTACAATCTTTGTTGGGTTACTCTTTGTTTCCATGACGATCTGTGTTCCAGGCCCGGCTCTTTCAACAGGTTTCAATTTTGCCGTGGCTCTATTGAAATTTCAGCCAATTATTTTGTTTTTTAATTTGATTGGTGGGGATCTCAGTTGGGTTTCTCCATTGCAATGATTTGTGACATTGGGTTTTCTCGCCCAGTAGGTAAATTTCATCTTTTAGGATGGGCAAGTTGGGAATTTTGCAGAAGAATGTGATTTTCCTCTTTCTGAGGGGATGATGGGGCTGCAAATGCCTGTGTTGCGTCTAAAGTTGGTTTTAAAGAGACCCAAATGAAGGGATTTGAATTTGTTTTGGGTATAAAGCAGTAGTCATTATGTTCTTTTCTGATGTTGTCATTGCTATTACAAACTTGTTAGACTCAAGATGGTTGACCGTGTTTCTTTGGTCCATAAACTGTACATGTGGGCCCACATTCCGATGATACAGACCTTTCATCCAGTGAGCCCCATATTGGTTTCAGGCCATGCCCAAAAGATCTCTTCTACTGGATGAGCATTACTGCTTGAATGGTAGGCTGCAAATGGACTATTTAGCTGAGCACATTTTTATGGGATTTTAGTGAACTGCCACCTTTATTATAGTCTATTTGTAGGCAAACATCCTTATCTTTTGGTGTTATATGGAACTACCCACATTTCAGGGTGGGCGTGTTCTAACATTTTCCATCTAAAATTGGTAACTGCTGTCCACCCCTTGTCAAAATGATGAAAATACCCCTCCAAAATAACCAAAATGCCGCTGTAGACGTTGAAATACAGAATTACCAGTACCTTTTGGAAAGCATGTGCAACAGATTATCTCATATGTCTATACACAAACGTGTGCACAGCGAAGCCATTGATATTATAGAGAACTGTATGTTGTTGTAGTTTGTACACATGGGTCCCATAGGCTAGTGATCTAGAATATTGACATTACAGAGGTTATTCTGTGTTTTTAGTCGAGTGATCTAAAAAGGTGCGGATTGCAAAATGCAAGTTTAATGGCTGAACTAGTCATTGATAATATATTTATTGACGTAGAATGTTAAAACTGATTGGCTGATTCCATGTTGGTGCAACATTTATGGCAGCTAATGATTGGTGTTGTTGTATAATATGAAAAAGGTTACCAAACAAAGAAACTAGTAGCTTCCCGAAAACTATTAATCTTCTCATTTCCTTTTATTTCTTTGTATATCAATAACCTAGCAATCACTTTGTCCAGGCCTGCTGTAGCTCCTCGTACAAGGGATATTTGGCCAAACTCTCCACCACTTAATGGTGCCGATTCTCTAGCTCATAAGTGGCGAACGCCTGTTGCAACTTTTGTTGATGCAAGCAATACTGGAGTTAGGTTTCCAACCAAGTCTGCCAGCTTGCAAGGTCCAAAGAGCAGCTCTCCTCCCTTGCTACCTCCTGCTGAAGCATCATTTGGGAACCCCCTCTTTTCTCAAGTTGATACCGAAAGGTAAATTTACAATTTCCTTTTTCTGTTTGGCTCTCTCGCAAAAGTTGCCCTTTCATTCATTCATTTTTAAAAATTATTTAATTATTTAATTATTTTTTAAAAAATATAAATACCGTAGTTCAGTTCTCATGCTCATCATTTGTATTTGGAACCATAATTACCTAATTCTGTAGGTTGCTATACATTCTTTAAGCTGGTATACCGTATACTTCCGACAACTTTGCAGCATGGTTTCACCTAATTGGGATCAGTGTTCGAGTTGTTGGTATCGCTACATTTTTCGTTGGCTGGAGATAAAGAAACAATATCGTTATCGCCGATAACTGGAAATGTGAGAAAAACAGAAAAAACTGTGGAATTTTTCAATGAAACTTTAAGAGATGACTAATTAAGAATAAACATAATAAGTTTCCATCCATCCATACTACTGTCCATTCCATCTAAACAATCCACCCACCCATCCATCCATCCAACCTCATAACCCATCCATCCCATCCATCCCTCCCTCCCTCCCATCTACCCATCAATCCAAACCATTCATTACATAATCCATACAAATAGATTTTTTAACTGTTTTTTCGTTATACATATTATTAATTTATTTTTCAAAAATATTTAAAAATAAATAATTTAATCTTTTATTTTTCTTTAATTAGAACCAATGGATCCTAATGGACCACTTTCGGTCAGCCTATCCTCATCATATGGCAAAATGGGCCTCAATGAGCCCCATTTAACGAAATAAATGAATAGTTTATTATATTCCAAAAATATATTTATTTTAATATTAAAAAAATACAAAAAATGAATTTTATATGTAGGTACTTAGAAATTGCACACATGACACACAAGTAATCTAATTAAATTGTCCAAATTATGGTACCTAGTGTAGTTATATCATAAATCCAAAGTTAAGTATCAAATTGGTCTACACTAATTGGACGGTTAAAATAAAAGAAATCCAATGGTCCTATTTTCATAAACAAGCATCTATGGGTTACAGGTTATGATTGTTCAATCAATGTCCATGGAATTGTGACATGGGCTGCTCACCTATGCAATTTAAATTAATACATTTTGCGGGAATTAGTTGGGATGGGGATTGCTTGTGAGAGCACAGGAAGCTGGGGCCTACTATGATGTTTGTGAGAAATCCACCCCGTCCCTCTATTTTTCTAGATCATGTTAGGACATGGGACAAAAAATGAGGCAAATCCAAAACTCAAGTGGGCCACACGACACAAAACACTGAGATTGAATGTCCACCATTGAAACATTCGCAGGGCCACAAAGGTTTTAGATCAGGTTAACATTATAGTGTTTTCAGTTCATCCCAGCAGGAATGACCTTGTTAATGGTTTGGATGGCATATAAACATTTCAGTGGAGCCCAGGGAGGTTTTAATGGTAGACATTTCCTTGCTCACTGTTTCCTATCACGCGGCACACTTGAGTTTTGGATATGCCTCATTTTTGGGCCCATTTCCTAACATGATCGGGCAAAATGGATGAATGGGGTGGATTTGTGACCAACATCATGGTGGCCCCACGACATTGAACTAGCTTCCCTGTTAAGGAAGTTCCTGCAGTAGGCTTTGCGAAGACCTTGAACCAGCGAAGTGGGTGCGACATGGCAGTGGGGCCCACCTCAACGTATGTGTTGTATATCTACGCTGTCCATCTTGTTTTTCCAGCTTATTTTAAGGCATGGGCTGAAAAATGAAGTAGATCTAAATCTCAGGTGGACCACCAACCACACCATAAGAAACAATGGTCATTCACCATTAAAAACTTTGTGGGCTACAAAGGTATTGGATCAAGTTGATATTTATGTTTCCCCTTCATCTAGGTCTATGTGACCTTATGAACAGCTTAGATGGCAAATAAACATGACGGTGGACCTTAAGAAATTTTTAACAGTGGGTGCTTAGTGACCATTATTTTTTACTGTGTGGTCCACTTGAGATTTGGATTTGCTTCTTTTTTCGACCCATCCCATTAAGTGACGTGGCAAAACAAATGGACGGCTTGGATGTACAACGCGTGCATTGAGGTGGGCCCACAAAATCACATGCGTGACACATTGCACGTTTTGAAAGCCGCAACTTCAGTTGCGTTTGGAAGATGTAAACAAAAGGGGAAAGTGAGAATGAACCCCGACTATTTTTCAAACCCTAAAAGGATGTTAGGAGGCATCTTCACCAGGGAAACGCAAAAATTGGTGATTCTTTCCAATAAAGTAGAGGAATTTTTGACGGAAAATCCCAACAAGATTGCTATCTAGTCACCGAAATCTCTGAAATCCTCGAAATCGAAGATTTTTTAGGTTATTAGAACAAATGTTGTGCCGAAACTCCTTTCAAGGTGCTGAAAAAGATTTTTTTTCGAACAGATTCGAAAGGGAAAAAAAGGTATTTTCTTTTTTCTTTTATTTATTTATTTTTTAATTTTCCAATTTATACGCTGGACCTTCACTCTATTTTATCGCTAAAAATCAACGAAAATGTCGAAAATTTGAAAATATCGGTGAAATCTTGCTGATATCTGGAAGAGAAACGACATTTGTGGTTTCGAGTTTCGTTGAGCTTTCGACTACAAAATTATTGGCGATAATTCGATAATATCGCCGACAACTTAAACACTCATTTGGATAAACCTGGCAAATCAAACGAATGTGTGGAAAAAACCCTACACGCATTCTACATGCAACTACATATGTGATATGTCAATATGGCACATGGACATGAGATCCAAGACATCCATTGGATTGGTTCCCTTGTATAGATTGATTACCTGGCCCGAAACTAGAAATACCGGCCACAATATGAGAAACAAATGCATGGCTAAGAAAAGCTTGGACCAGTTTTTTCAGCCATCTACCTGTTTAGAGCACTGGCCCCCCTTGATGAGTAGACAGGCCTGATTCTTGGGTCAGGGAATCTACATGATGGCACTCACCTGATGGACAGCTGGGATCTCACACCATGTGCCATGTTGGTACATGCGGCATTTAGGGGGGCTCTTTGTACATGAGTGTGGTCATAACTACCTTCGAAGTTCGATTGGCAAATGCTAGCTTGATTTTCCCCCATTAAAACAAAAGATTACAATCTTAATCAATTTCTAAAATTTTGGATCTAAAGCTTTAACTTAAAGCTTGTTTAAGATTAGTACTGAAACACCCTTATTATCCACAAAAACAAATATGCCATCATTTTGTATTAAATTATGTGGGAAAATTTTAAGAGTATGTTCTTCTCTTTTATCAATGATGTATGGTGGATGGGAAAGAAGAAAAAAAGAGGAGAAGAACAACTTTTGGCACAAACCATTCAATTTGAAGCGATTTTTGTTTTAAAGGTTTTCTCCTATATCGGGGCAGACTGATTCTTTGCTCGTTCCTAGGTTATCAGTAACGTGGCCAGTAAGTCAGCGGGCAGGAGGACTTTGCAATTATGTGGGCAACATCCTCTCCTCTGGCGAACCAGCGATCGCCGTCTCTAATTGAATGTTCCTCACCTAAAATATGATATTTTCTCCCAAAACTCACACTTCTTTTAATTCCAATTTATATTCTCTTTTTCATACGTTTATAAATAAACTAAGAAAACTTGGGGTTTTTTCATAAAAAAGCAAGTGCCCTCTCCATATCTCTTTTTTTCTTCTTCTTCTCATTTCTACCATTTTTCTTCCGTTTTTTAAATTAAGCTCAGAGAGAGAGAGAGAGAGAGAGAGAGAGAGAGAGAGAGAGAGAGAGAGAGAGAGAGAGAGAGAGAGAGAGATTCACCTTAACTTTATTTTATTTTTATTAACATTGACTCTGTTCTGCCACCAACTCTTTCACTTCATGGGGCATCACCTGTTGAGTCCTGAATTTGACCATAATCATGTCCACATGAAGGATTTTGTTGGCAACGGGCATGTGTTGAAAGTGATGATGCTGTTCTTGCTCTATTGTGGCTTCTAAAAAATGGAAGCCAAAATGGGAAAGAGATTGCAACAAAGACATTGAATTATCTCATCCTTAATGCTTGAGAATGAGTTATGGATGCTAGAGATGAGGGTTTGTGTGCTTCCAAAGAGTCTAGAGAGGATCAAGAAGCAAGTGATTGTAGGGATAAATGATTGATGATCGAAGGTAAGATTCGAGATGATGACAGAGTCAGAGTGTTCCTCCAAGGCCTTAATGGAGAAGGAACGATAGTAGTTGAACGTAGGGGATGGTGGCAATGGAAAATGGTGCTTGAGAAGGATGGATCAAACAGAGGGCCTGCGGGTGTTGACATGGTACTCCTTGAAGGGCCCCACAACAGGGGACATGTGATAGTTGTTAGGAATAGAGAAGAAGGCGGCCTATGGAGAATGGAATACACAACTGATACTTAGACTGGAGATTCTTCTCCAGGCGAGGTGCTTACTTCTTAACCCTTGGCTACGGCATATGCAGACGCCTGTGGTAATGAGGAGGAAGCTTGAATTCTGGTGGGAAAAAGGGAGGAAAAGAACATAGGGTAAGGGAAGTAGGGGTAATCTTGCTCCCATCAAGGAACTCCCTACCCTCTTTGTAGATTGGTTCCCTGTAGAGTGGAAGGAGTCTGTAGGGTGTTTGGTTGCTTCGACAACGTTATGGACTTCTATATGTTGAGGATTAAAGGGACCTCTTCCATTAGAGGGTTCGCATTCACGAGGATGCAAAAGGACTTAGACCTCCCCATAACTATTGAAGGTCTGAATGGTCAGAAGTTTGAAGGGAAAGCCATCAAAGTTCACGTTACTTGCTTCAGTTTGTCGGAGGTAAACAAGGAGAGGATCAGGAAAGGTAAGCAATGTCCAGTTGACAATGGTGGCTTGGGTTCCTTGAACACCCTAGACAGGCCTGGAATATCTGTGGCACAGGGAGGGATGTGATGAGGTCAATCATTGTCTTCCGCAGGGGATAACTACTCCGAAACCACGAAGCTCTTTGGGCTCCTCACAGAGCTTCCTCGAATCCACGAGGGATAAAGGCATGAATAATTCCTAATAAATTCGAAATAACTTGATTGATGATAAAAAACGAAATTACAACTCTTTAAATAAGGAACTCAAACCTAGGACAGAGTTTTGGACTTAAGACTCCAACTCAAACACCTTAAAAATGTGACTTACTATAAATAGTAAACTTGCTATTTATAGTCAACCTCGATTCCTATTGGGCGTTGTGGTTTTTGGCCAACAATAGAAGTGTCCAATTTGGCCCAACTACGTTATTATCCTAGCTTTTCTAAGCCCTTTTCATGTTATGTATGACTTCTACAACTCAAAGCATCATAAGTTATACTTGAACTAAAACTTACTATTTATATTTTATAGTAAAAACGAAACTAAACGGGACTTTTGACAGTCAACTGATGGAATCTCACAAATTTGGTGTGGGCAACCTGGTGTAGCGGGGTTGGTTGGCTTAGGTAGATCCTCCTACCCCACATTCATATATAATATGTCGAAAAACTCATCGCGGTTTGCAAGATACGACTGATTTAAGGATTTGATGGAGGCCTTCTCTGGTCCATCTTTGTCATGAAAGTATTTGCGACCCGCTCTACATCAATCTGCTATTCCAGGAGGTGATGGAAGGGTGCCTAGTTGGTCTTTGAGATTTTTTAATAATGCCATTTTGGGAAGTTCCCCTTTACGGTGTCAATTAGGGATCCTTCAAACCCTTTTCCTAGTCAGATTCAATCATTTTTTGCCGCCCCCTCGGTGTCCATATTAGAGGTCTCTGTTCCAGAGATCATTCTCTTCTTCTGTTGTGTCCAAAGCCTCGTAGGGGTTACAATGGAGCCTGGTGGTTAGCTTGAAACTTGACTTTTCGTTACAGGATGTCGTGATCTAATTTGGCTTTTACTGTAATTTAGGGTCAAACAATTTCCTCCTGCGCTACCCTGATCATCGTTCTGTTTGGGTTTCCCTGCGGGAGTTGGAGGACTTAGATAAAATCATTGACACAAGTCAAATCCACTGAGTTGGGCTGGTGGACTCCATTGTTAAATGGTAGGATTGGTCTCCATTTGGGTTTTCGAATGTCTGGTTCCATTTTCCAGGAGTCCCCCTAAAGCTTTGGTCCTTCTAGTTTTTCCGTGCTCTGGGCTCCTGCATTGGTGAGATTAAGGTCATTTGAGGAGTCTTGTAAGAGATGGGAAGAGCTTTGAGTGGTGAGGCTCCTCATCTGTGTTGGGAATGCAAACACAGTGCCATCTGAGGTGAAGGTTTCCGTAGGGAAGGCGACTTTGAAAATAATGGTACTTTGGGAAGTATCTCCTACCTTTCATTCGTGGACAAGAAATGCCGTAGGTCATATTAATGGCTGTTTCTAGCCTCCTGTCTCAGCTCTGACATTGGAAGTGATGGCTGTGGGTCCTCTCGTCTCGGTGCCTTGTGGGGCCTGTTAGGAATAGTAATTGGTAAATTCCTCGAAGACTGACAACAAGTGCTATATTTTCAGCTGCTTTCCTCCGAGTATGCGGAAGACTGGCAACAAGTGCTCTCGATGTTCCGTATGGCTATAGGATCACATCACCAAATCGTCGACGTAACATTCAACATGTTTATGCATCATATCGTGAAAGATGTTTTGCATTGCTCTATGGTATTTCGCCCTGACGATCTTGAGCCCAAATGGCATGGCCTTATAATAGTATATTCCCAAGGTCGTTCGGAATGCCGTGGCCTCCTCATCTTCTGGTGCCATGTGTATTTGATTATATCTGGAATATTTGTCCATGAAGGACATGAGTCATGACTACATATTTCGTCGTACTTTCGATCAATAATTCTGTGATAGGCAGTGGGAAGTCGTCTTTTGGGCATGCTTCATTAAGATCCCTGAAATCGACACATACTCTTATCTGCCCACTCTTTTTCTTGACATGCCCTCTATTAGAGATCCACTTGGGATACTTCATTTCTCTAACGAAGCCCACTTTGATAAATTTAGTTACTTCTCGATTCCCAGAACCAATTCTGGGTGGAAGCGTTGCTGAGCTTTGCTTAAATGGTCTTTTCTCCTTGGAGATGTTAAGCCGGTGCATCGTTACTGTTGGTTCCAAACTAGCATTTCTGCATATGTCCAGGCAAACACGTCTTTATTTTCTTTCAACAATTCAACATACCGGTTTACTTCTTCATTTGGCAGACTGGCACTTGCGTACGTATTCTGAGGTTCTTCATCTGTCCCTAGATTTATTTCTTGTAATTCATTGGCGGTGGGCTGCCCCCCCATCTTCTATCTGCGTCGGCGTTATTCCGGCTGATTTATCTACTTTCCGTCATTTTTATTTGTCTCCTCATCTGATTCCCTCATACCAGTTACTTGGAATGTGTTAATCATGCTCACTTGCGCAACTGTAGGGGATGCCCCCAACCCACAAAGGTTTTCTTGTTTCTTTTCATAAACACCAACCAAGACTTGTATACCCTTGCCATTGTTCAACCTTGTCAGTTCATCACAATTGAATCCCATGTCTTGCATGATTTTTCGACTTGCTGGGCTATATCTTTTCAGGTCTTCCGGTGAAAGCTTTTCATTGTTCATCTTCTCACCGTCTTTATCCACGACTTCCTTATCTGGCAACGAAGAAAATACTATCGACCCCTGATTACTGGAGTTTGGCTATACATAGAATCTATAAGGTACAACTGGGAATGGTTTGACTCTTTTCAATCGCGGCACGGGTATCGTATAGTTTGCCTGCAGTATTTCCATTTGCTCTAGTGACAACATTATCAAGGGAGGTTTTCTCTGGCAGAGTAGCCATTTTGTTAGGAAAACAAAATGCTGTTTTGTTTCTTCTTTTCCTGCCAGTTTGGCCCGCAAAGCCTCCCTTTCTACCGTCGAAGACTTATGATCATCTGATTTCGAGCCTCTCTCTCACCCTTTCCCCCTCTTCTTTAGCAAATTCATCATAATACTGTGCATATGCGAAAAATGATTCTGTTACTGTGTATGGCTTTGTATCAGCCACGACTCTGTGTTGAATACCGTTCTGACAATATTTGAAACACTGATGAAGCATGGAAGAAACGTTGCCATATTTGTGCATCTAGGGTCGTTTAAGAATCAAATTGTAGGTTGTTACCACATCAATTACATGGCGTACAACCTTTGTAACGAGATTTCTGATTTCCAACATTAATTTGATCGTTCCCAATGCTTTCTGGCTGTCTTGGTTAAACCATTTGGATCGTCATTTCGCTTGCATGCAAGCAGTGTTCGAAATATCGGTATCGCGTTATGTATCGCACCCTTGGGATACGGATTCATATTGGTTATCGCATGAGATATATCGGTTGTATAGCGTAATGTATCGCTATTGTTGGAAACATGGGGAGACATTGAAAATTGATCGATTTTTTCAATGAAATTTTAGTGATTGTTAAAAAAGACATAAATACACGGTTACAAATCAAAACATTATAAAAAACAAGTGCCCATAATAGGTTTTCTTTGTATGGGGTCCTAATCTATGCATTATTTAACTGAATTGATGCAATAAAATTAAAAATCTATTCATATAATTTATAAATGTAAGAAGACATGTGGAAACACAAGCAATACATTCAAAAGCAAAAGAAGAATCACTAGATTTGGTTACATACATGTTGATTTTGATTGTCTTTCAATTTTCCGCAACTCGGTCTTTCTCCTCCAAATCTCGAAATCGAAGCTCCCAATCCATGATTTTTCATACAAAATATGAAAATCATGGATTTGTAACAATTTGACACTGATTTAACATGATTTATAGAAAAAGAATCGATATATATATATATATATATATATTTTAAATGCTCACTAGATCGAACATGGGGGATAATATCCAACTACTTGTGCGTTTCGCATCACACAGGTGGGATACAAGATATATCGAGGGATATATCGGTCGATATTTAAAACATTGCATGCAAGTGAGAATGTCAATATCCCAATTTAGTGAGCGTACTTAGCGATAGGAGATTTATTGCAGAACCATTGTCCAACATTATACGCTTGACTTGCTTCTCACAAATGTAGCTGGTAACCGTAAGTGGTCAGTTATGCTCTTTCTTGCCCAAAATTAAGTCGTCATTAGGAAATGTAATAACAGACATGCGGTCGGCCACCTCTATCTTTTCAGATATGGCATTCCAAATCGTACCGTAGTCTTTTCTAGCTTCTGTGTTTTCCATCTCGGCTAGTAGTGCTTCTCTTACTCTGTCATCTAACAAAGCTTGAATTAACGTTTGTCGGAAGTCCTTGGACAAGCCAAAGCGTCATATATGCTTAATCGGGCAGGGATCCTTTTTAGTTGACTGATGACATCATAAGTCACTCCCGAGGCTGGCGACATCTCAATGTGTAATATTTTATCTGTCTTATTTCTTTCATTACACAGGGGTTCCTTTACTTGGGAGCTTTCCGAAGCTCCTCATGATGTTGTTGGGCCATGCTTTCTCTGAGGACTCGCTATCTTCTTTCCCGAGCGCAAAGTTACTACAGCCGTCTCCTTAGCTTTTCACAGGAGAGCCAACCGACTCTTTTACTGGCTTTATAGTAGCCATATAACAATCCTCATGGAATTGCCTTACCAACACCTTTAACAAATTCTGAAGAGTATTTGGCAACTCTATGTTCCTTGGGAATAGCTCGTGTTTGAGGACGTTCGCTTGGACATATTCTTTAACCATAGTTGCTTCTGATACAGGCAATGAGAGGTAACATGAACGTACATTCCATCATCATCGAATAAAATCTATCATGTCTTTTTTGGGATATTGAATAGTTCGTCTCAATTGGGTTTCCAGAATTCGAGTGTTATACTTGTAAAATTGCAAAATGAAGGCTTCCTTCATTTCCTCCCATGATTGAAAGACTCCTGCTAGCAAGGCCAAATACTAAGCCATCACTTTACTTGATATTGCCAACGAGTATGCGAAATTCCTTAACAGATAATTCTCTGAGACGCTTCCTCTGAAGTGGGCTGCATTCTCATAAGATATTAGGTGTTCAAATGGTGACTGTGTTTCCTCTCCATACAACATAAACTTTGGGAATTGGAGAATTCGTCACATTTTTGCGGACTTCATTGTCTCAAATGGCTGAGATGCTAATGAGGTTAGTAATTGTTGTACTTGGCTTGCATGTGACGCACTGAAGAAATGTACTACAGGCGGCGCATTACTAGGGGCTGGCCCCACAGTTGCCCCTTCCTTCATAAGGCTGAAGAGCATGTGAGGCTCGTATCATGCCTCATCGTACAACTTTACACTTTTTGCACATGATTCTGCTACTTGAGTTTCAAATTATTCCAACAGCTTGTATGAGCTGTTAACAATTCTCTCAACGGCACAACTCTTCTTGGCACGAAGAATCGGAGCAGGAATAAATACAAGCCTGTTTCCAACTAGTGATTCCTTCCAGTGCTCCTGACTTGAACCAAAATCTAGCCGGGCCTGTTAAGGATCTGCCTAACTATTCTACTCAGAATTTCTCACTGGAATCACGACAGATGCTCCGTCTGACGTACCCGGAATCACTGGAATCACGTGAAACTGTTCTACTAAGTATAAATCACTGGAATCACGATTTCTTCTGGAAGATCTTTCATCGGTCTTTCTTCTTCTGAATCTTCATTTCTTTCCTTACGGGCTACCTGCTAATTTTCATTCGGCTTCGTTCTTCCACTCTCGACCTCTGAATCGAGTACTTTTGGAAGGAGGGTGAAAGGTTCCATGTTAAATATATTCCACACAAACATTGTGTTTGCCATAGTCTTCTTGGCTTGCACGTTGTCCTTTTCTATTACAATTTCACTTCTGTCAACCATCTTCTGGAGTATGTTTTTGATAGTATAGCAGTTTTCAGTCGGATGGTCGAGCATATAATAATAATGATAATAATTCTTTTCCTTTGTTTTTCTCACCTACTTGGGGTGTTTTGGTTGGGGTAACTCGATCGTCCCTGTGGCCAGTAGCTGGTTCATCATGGGGAGTACATCTTTCGCAAATGCATACCCCGTCATGGGGAGTACATCTTCTTTTGCAAATGCATACCACCCCTCATGGTCATCATATCGTCTAGGCTGTTTATCTGTTGCTCTGCTTGTATAATTGTTTCTGCTTTCTCTTCTGCTATCTCTTTGTTTGTTTCGGGAATCTTCTCTCTTTTTTCATTTATTAGTGACGTTTACCGACATCTTGTTGGAGCCTTGACGTGTCGCCTCCGTTTGAAAGGTAGGCATTTTTCTGGCCATGATTTCAAGAGCATGGGCTTTAGTAGTGAGATCACGAAAAGTTCATATATTAGTGCTCGTTAAACCAAATGCTATGCTCGACTCTATAGAACCCAAACACATTTACCTTGTTCCGACTCTCCTGGGAGTTGTCAGCATGACGCTCCTAGGGTCTTCCATCGATCGATGAACTTCTCAACCGGTTTGCCTTCTCTTTGTCCGACATAAGCTAATTCGGTCAGGCTAACGTCTCTATCAGATGAAAAAAGGTTTGCCATAAAGATGTCTTGCATTTGATTCCATGTACGTATAAATTCAGGAGCCAGGGCTAAATACCATTTAAATGCCTTTCCTGTTAAGGACGACCCGAACAATCGTAAACACTATTGCGGAACCGCAGAGAAATTCCCCATGGTGGTTGTTGATGCAGAAATCTGGTCGTCTTCCTTAGACCGCTCGAGATATGCAAGACGAGACAAAGATGGAGACCCTGGCTGCTGCAGGGGACCCTCCAATGCCAAAGTCAGATAGGCAAGCTAGGTCTAGTAGGACGTAAGGTTTTTGAGCGTAAGTTGCGCTGCGCGTACCTTTCTTTGTAGGAGGGGCACATATATATAGGTCCCTTGGTGGCGGTGTAGGGTATGGCAATGAATTCGCCACCCGATACCGTCTCATACTAGGATTCTGATTATGAGGATGCGGGATTGTTCCTTTGAGGTTCTTAGCAACAATCCAGAGGGGGATCTTCTAGTAGATTCCCAAGCGGTGGACGATCAACTAGGTCGGGGCCTAAGGCCGAGATTGACCTCGAACTCAGACGGGCCGAAGTAGAGGTTGAGGTCGGGCAGACCGAGGTCGAGGTCGGACAGACCGAAGTCAAAGTCACGGTATGTTTGAGCTGAGGCTAGTTAAATCCAGGTCGACTTTGAGGTTGGGTGAATCATGATTTAACAAGCCTCTTTAAGTTTGTGCTCTCATCTTGCCTTAGTCTGGTCAGTCCATTTTTACCCATAACAGTAGCCCCCCTTGCTTTCGAGCGTTTTTAAATGCTCGGGAAGCAAGTTATTGTGGACTGACTTATTCCTGGTGTCGAGTAGGTCGGAAGATCGAGGGGTTGGACCATCTCGTTGTCATGACAAATGATGGGAGGGCAGTGAGCATGGGAACTGAAGCGGATCAGGCAATGATGGTCGAGTATCTCAAAGGCGGCGCGAGTGTCGGTGTCGTTTGGTTTTTAGACGTGTCGTTGGGTGACAACTGTCCGTGGCTCGATGCTTGAGCTCGTTCATGAATCGGGGGATCGCCACGTGGTTCGCAGGGGACGCTTGTGTGTGACGCTGCAGCTTTTGCAGCTTCTCGAGCTGGAGCATTGATTGGTAGTCATAAATGTGCCGAGCTGGGCATGAGTATAAAGAAGGGAAGGAATGCCTGGCTCCTCATTTTACTTTGCTGTTTTGCTCTCCACCGGACTAGGCGATTTTCGGTAAGTCGGAAATCCCTTTATTTTCCCTTTTTCCGGCTATATTCCCTTCTCCGGCTCATATTTCCCCCTTTTCCGGCTTGTATTGCATTTCTTTTTCTGTTTTGACTTGTTTGGGATGTTGGGCATGTTTGATTAGTGGTTGGTGTCGGGAGCTTTCCACAATGACTCCTACCATACCATTGAGGACTCTCGGATGAACATGCCTGCTCCTTCCTCTCCGGCGCCAGGAGGCGAAGAGATGGAGTTCTAAGGGATCAGTGAGGAGAGCTCGGCCAAGACCAGAAAGCTCAATAGCCGAGTCTCGGGAGGTCGGTGTCTTCGGGTCTACCATGATGAGTGCTGACCTGGCCCGGGTAAGGAGGGATTATCAGATCCCCGAGTTGATAGTACTTTGGGCGCCTGAGGTAGGGGAGGTGCCAGGCCAGCCTCGCGAGGGCGAGCTGGCTGTTTACGTTGTAGCTTTACAATGTGGTCTTCGGCTACCCTTGCATCCTGTAGTTCAGAGGGTCATCGCCGCTCTGAGGCTCGCCCCAGGTCAATTGATCTCGAATGCCTGGAGGTTGCAGCTCGGTCACCCTGAGCTCTTTGTGGATGAGTTCCTTACTTGTATAGGGTGAAAGTTAATCCTGTGAACCTGGGATGGTATTACTTCTTTGCTTGGGCTAATCAAGGCCAGACTCTCATCACCGGCAACCCTTCTTCCAATAAAGGTTGGGAAGATAAGTGGTTCTCCATGTTGGGGGAGTGGGCAGACCCAGTGATCGGTGTCCCCATTGAATTTATGACTTCAGGTCGAGAATTATTGAATCGAACTAGGTCGGCCATAATTTGTGCTTGTATGCTAATCTCCCTTTTTTGTGTAGCGAGCCTTCCTCTTGTACAGCTTGAGCTCTCCCCATCACAACTTCAGCGTGTTGCTCGTGCAAGGTTGTTAAAGCTCGGCCAGAGGAGTTGGAAGAAGCTGATCACTCAGTCTCTCTTCCAGGCTGGTATCTCCAAGGTTGCTTCCAGGCCATCAAGTATGATATACTTGGTCAGGTTTCCCTTTCATTTCTGGAGTCCCTTAAAAAAAAAAAAAAAAAAAAAAAAAAACAACTTTTGCTTAGTTCTTTTTGCAGACATGTTTAGGAACCCTCGCTCCCCGAAGAAGATGAAGTTGCTTTCCTCGACCGAGGTGGAGCGACTTAGGAGAGTAGTGAAAGAGGGTGCTCCTCGTTGGGGCAAGGCGCATGGTGGGGTCGCGGTCAATCCTCCGCCTGGGATCCTGGCCCCTACTGAGCAGCTCAGGGTTACCACGGGCGAGGCGGCCTCTGCTGTTGCTATTGCTATCCCCGAGCCGGAGCATGCTCATGAAGGGGGGCCTTCCGCCCATGGGGTCGAGAGGGTGGCTCTCGCTCATGAAGCTGAGGGGGTAGCTTCTGCTGATCATGAGGCTGAGGGAGGAGTTCGTTCCGCTCATGACTCTTGCTCATGAGGCCAAAGGTAATGGGTCGACATCTGAACTGGGCCCTTTGGCGAAGTTTGTGGAATGGGCATCTCGCCATGTGGATGAGATCGACCCTTCATCCAATGGATGTGTTACAGGAGGTGTCGATCTCCCTTCTGAAGGTAGCTGAATTGTTCCTCGACTATTTTTCTATTTCTCCATAGTTTCTTGATCTCGTCTTTGTTTTCAGGTGACTCCTACTCTCCTAGCTACTCGTCTGACCTTTCAAGATGTCGGACGAGATTACGAGAAGCTGGAGGCCAACCTCCGGGCGAAGACCTCTGAGCTCGAGGTCGTCGCGAGTGATAGGGATGCGGCTGTGGCCCAGTCAGAAGCTCTGCGAGGGGCTTTGCGGGTACCGAGGGAAGACTGGAGGATCCTGAGGGCTCAGTTGGACAAGGCCCTTCATGAGAGCGCTTTGAGGCAGTCTATGCTGGAGGACATGGGACTGTGCTTCTCCTCCCTAGAGATTGAGAAGCTGAGGTTAGAGGTTGAGAAGTCGAGGGCAGAGGCGCTCTCTTGGTGGCAGCTTCTAGGTCGGCGGAGGCCTCAGCTTGGCTGGTTGAGGTCGAAGCTTTTATCCCTGGGGTACAGTCAGCAGCGGTAGAAGACTTCAAAGCCTCCGAGGAGCGAGTTGAGGAGCTTGAAGAGTACTTCGACATGGGCTACGCTCGGTGCGAGGACCTGGTCAAGTTGAAGTACCCAGGTATCGACCTTGACGGTTTAGCCGAGGAGGTCGCCGAGACTCCTGCTCCTGCTGTTGAGGTCCCTGCTCTTGTTGCTGATGTCCCGGCTCCTGTCGAGCCCAAGGCCGGAGACCTTTCCTGAAGATCGGCCTTCCTCTTTCCTCTCCATGTGTTTTTCATTTTTATACGTAAACCTCACCCCCCCCTTTATTTATGAAAAGAACCTTTTGTTGCACCGATCGTTGTGCTTGAATTTTCTAAGTAAACTTGTCAGCTCGGTTTATCGTTAGTTAGCAGGTAGCCCTAGTCGCGATGATCCCCGTATAGAAGGTCGAGTAGTTGGCTTTTAGGGGGGGCACTTTCTTTAAAAGGGGGCCCCTCGTTTGTAGGTTGCGTGATTCGAGTAGTGTTGTTAATTAGTGGTTCGACCTCTTCTTTCAAGGTCGGACGACTGGTTAGGACTGTTCCTCTCTTGCACTAAGAGAAGTCCTTAATAGGTCATGTAGAGGAATTGGTTAATGGTCCGACCTCTTCTTTAAGGGTCAGATGATTGGTGGGAGGATAGTTTTCCTTGTTTTCTTTTTTTAAAAGGAAATCCTCGGTGGGCTATGTAGATCAAACCATTGTAGATAATGAGTAGAATGCAAAATTTTTCTACTATGGAAAATTTATTGAAAAATCTGAACAGTAGACATGCATAATGACCTCGTAGTTTGACTATTTGTCGAGCTTGGAGGTGGTTCTTGATGATCTTATTGGCCGCCTCGACCTAACCATTAGCTTTGGGGGTGCCGAGGTGATGAGTAGACGTTTCATATTCTGAGGTCCTCACACATTCCTCGGAATCGGTCATTGTCGAACTGCTTCCCGTTGTTCGTGACGATTGTGTGTGGGATTCTATACCGACATATGATTCTTCTCCAGACGAAGTCGGTAATTTTTGCTCGATAATCTTGCCTAGGGGCTCGGCCTCGGTCCACTTGGTGAATTAGTCGACTGCAACGATTGCGAATTTTGTTTGGCCTTTACCGGTCGGCAAGGTTCCAATAATGTCTATCCCCCATTAGGCAAATGGTCATGGTCCGGTCATAGGGGTCAACTGCTTAGGTGGCTGATGGGGTACTACTTCGAACCTTTGGCATTTGTCGCATCTCTGGGTGTACTGCTTGGCGTCCTTTCGGATGGTTGGCTAGAAGTACCCTTGTCGGATGGCTTTGTGGGCAAGGGCATGACTGCCGGAATGGTTGCCGTAGATTCCTTAATGTATTTCTCACAGGATGTACTCGACTTCTTCTGGTCTGAGGCATCTAAGGTAGGGCATAGAGAATCCCTTTTATAAGCCAACCTAGATTGGAGCCTGCGTGCTTTGAGTCGGTCTTCGGGCAACTTTCCTTCCTGAAGGTACCTGACTATTGGGTCCATCCAGCTCGGCGTTGAGTTTATGGGGAGGACTATTCCTGGGTCAAATTTGCTAATGCTCGGCTCGACTAGGAACTCGATCGGGATAGCCTTTAGGATGTCGTCTGCGGCCGCTGTAGCCAGTTTAGCCGCGGTATCCGCTTTGGAATGTTTCGACCTAGGGATTAGGTTGATGTCGCACTCGGGGAACTTGCCGATGAGCTCTTGGGCCTTTTGTAGATAAGCGATCATTCTTTGTTCCGTTGCCTGGTATTCGCTGGCTATTTGGTTGACGACAAGCTGTGAATCATTGCGTAGGGGTGTACATTGGGCCGAACCAAGTCGAACTGGGCTCAACTCGGCCCGGTCCGATCACTAGCCAAACCAGCCCGAACCCAGCCCAGCCCAGTCACTGGGCCAACTTGTCCAGCCCGAACCCGGCCCGGTTAGCAATCGGGTGAGTTTGGGCCAGTTTCGAACCCATGATTTGGACGGCCTTGATTTTTTGACTCTGCTCCATTTACTCCATGGGAAGGGCTTTGGTAGGTAACTTGAACGGCCTTGATTTTTGGGAAGGGCTTTTGTCATAGATTTTTGGGACTTTGCTCCATCTACAAAGGGACCCACGATTTGGACGGCCTAGATTGCTGTAAATGGTTAGGGTAATTGGGTAAGAATTTAGGAGAATATATATATATATATATACAGGCTGAGTCGGGCCGAACTGGAACCCATCTGAACTCAGCCCGAACTCAGTTTTGGGCCGAAGAAAATGGCCTGTCCCGACCTGAACTCAGTTCCGGGTTGGGCCGAGTCGAGCTTTTTCAGGCCGAGTCGAGCGAGTTAATCGGGCTAGCCCGGTTCATGTATAGCCCTATCACTGCGGACTATCAAGTTCAGAGCTCCCATTGCTGCCGCTAACCTAAGTTCGGCAAGTAGTGCTTCGTATTCCGCTGCATTGTTCTACCTTTGGAATCTGAATCTCAAGGCATATTGTGTGTAAGTCTGATCGTGAGCCTCTAGGAGCACTCCAGCCCCGTTGCCTTTAAAATTGGATGAACTGTCGACATATAATATCTAGGTCGGCAGATCTTGCTCTTCCACTTGTTTTGTAGGTTGATCGGTTTCTATGTTTGTATTAACTCCCGGACTCTGGGTGCAGGTGAACTCGACAATGAAGTCATCCACCGCTTGGCCTTTGATGGCGGTTCGTGGCTCGTACTTAATGTCAAACTCGCTGAGTTTGATCACCCATTTTGTAAGTCTTCCTGACAATTCAGGTTTTTGAAGTACCTAGCGAAGAGATTGGTTTGTCGGGACTATGACGGTATGGGCTTGGAAGTAGGGTCGAAGTCGGCGGGACTATATGACCAAAGACAGGGCAAGCTTCTCGTGGTTTGGATACCTGGTCTTGGCGGGAACCAGGGCTTTGCTGACATAGTAGACCGGTAGCTGTTTCCCTTCTTGCTCTCGGACAAGGGTTGAGCTGATCGCTGCAGTTGAGACTACCAAGTATAAGAGCAACGACTCTCCTTGCTTGGGCTTTGACAATAGTGGGGGTGAACTCAAGTACTGTTTTAGCTCTTGGAAGGCGAACTCGCAGTCCTTGGTCCACTCCATCTGCTTTCCTTTTAACTGTTTGAAGAAGGGCAGGCACTTGTTGGTGGCTCGGGAGACGAATCGGTTTAGGGCGGCCACTCTTCCCGCGAGGCACTGGATTTCCTTTGTTGTCTTGGGCGAGCTCATGTCCAGTAGAGCTCGGATCTTGTCGGGATTCACCTCGATCCCCATTTGGCTGACTAGGAAGTCGACGAATTTTCCCGAGTTGACGCCAAAGGCGCATTTGCTCGGGTTTAGCTTCGTTTGGTAGTTTTGCAGTATTGTGAACATCTCCTCGAGGTTAGCGATGTGGTCTGGAGCTTCGACGCTCTTGACGAGCATGTCGTCGACGTAGACCTCCATGTATCGTCCGATTTGTTGAGCGAACATCCTGTTGATGAGTCGTTGGTATGTCGCTCCAGCGTTCTTTAGCCTGATGGGCATGACCTTGTAACAATAGAGTCCTTTGTTTATGACAAAGGTTGTTTTCTGCTTGTCGTATGGATGCATCCCGATCTGATTATATCCTGAGCAAGCGTCTATGAAGCTTAGGAGCTTGTGCCCGACAGTGCTGTCGACCAGCTGGTCGATCCGTAGGAGGGGAAAGCTGTCATTGGGGCAGGCTTTGTTCAGGTCGGTGTAATCTACGCCGACCCGCCACTTTCCATTGGACTTCTTTACCAAAACGGCGTTGGCGATCCAGTCCGGATAGTAGATTTCTTCAATGAATCCTGCTTCAAGGAGTTTGCTGACCTCTTCATAGATGATGGCGTACCGTTCTGCCTCGAACGCTTGCCGTCTCTGTTTTACTGGTCGGTGGTCGGGGTCGGCATTTAGTTTGTGAACCGTTACTTTTACTTTTGGACTGATGCGGGGCATGTCCCGATGGGACCCGGCGAATACGTTGGTGTATCGTTGAAGGAGATCCACGATCTCGTTCCACAAAGCTGGGACCACTGATGAGCCAACTTGTATTGTTCGAGTTAGGTTGGATTCGTAGAGCGGGACGGTCACAAGGTCCTCCATCGGACACCCCCTTTCGATCGAGTCCTGATTAGGCGAGGTGATGGTCATCGCATGATGCGGTGTCCTCAGTGCCGTGGAATAGCCTTGGCGAGCTTCTTGCTGATCTTCCCGGACTAATCCGACACCGTGCTCGGTCGAGAACTTCATTGCAAGGTGGTAAGTCGATACCACTGCTCGTAGCGTGTTGAGGGACGGTTGTCCAAGGATGACGTTGTAAACTAAGGGAAAATCGACCACAAGGAAGTTGACCATTGTCGTTGTCTGGTTCTACCCTTCCCCTGCCGTGACAGGAAGCGGTATGGATCCCTCGGAGGTGACCCTGTCACGTTCGAATTCAAGTAGGGGGGCTTTGATAGGCTAGAGTCGGGACCTTTCGACCCCCATCTTGTCGAAAGCGTTGGCGAAGAGGATATCAGCCGAGCTGCTGGTGTCCACCAGGATCCGGAACACCTTGCGGTTGGCTATAGTCATGGCCACCACTAACGCATCATCGTGGGGGTGACGGACACCTCGGGCGTCCTCTTTGGTGAAGGTCAACTCATAGGATGCTACTTTCTGTTCCTTCGAAGGCCCGCTAGTGACATGGACTTGATGTTCCGAGCTGCTATGACTGATACTTCGGTGGGTGTGAGCTCTTTGTGCTCGGTTCGAGTCTCCTCCAGTAGGTCTTCCGAAGATGGTGCGGATTTCCCTGGTACCTTCATTGTTAATGGGTTGTTCGTTCTTCCGATCTGTTCGCTCTTCCCTTTTGTTAACATACTCTCGTAGATGTTCGTACCGGATGAGGGCCTTGATCTCTTCCTTAAGGTCGAAGCAGTCGCTGGTGGAGTGATCGTGGTCGTGGTGGAAGCGATAGTACTTCCATTTATCCCGTTTATCGGCATCGGTCTTTATCCTGTTCGGCCATTCGAGGAGTCTTTTGTCTTGGACCTCCATGAGGACCTGCTCGGGCGTAGTGTTGAGGGGAGTGTAGGAACCGAACCTGCTATCGGGTTGCTTGTTTGGTTGTTGTCCTCTAGTCGGGTCGTCGTCCCTTCTCCGCTTGTTGCCATGATCGGTCATTCGCTCTTCTTTAGGTTGTTTTTCCCTGGCCGAGCTTCCTCCATTCCCTGTAGCTTTTCGTGAGCTAAAGAGCTCTTCGGCATTGGAGTACTGAGCCCAGTTAAGGAGGTTGGCGAGAGTCGTGGGGGGATTCTTGTCGAGTGAAAAGAGGAACCTTCCCTCCCTCAGGCCGGCCATCACAGCGGCTAGAGCTATCTGATCCAAGGTGTTCGGTATCGGTATCGGTGGGCGTAACGGTGCTCACCGTTACCGATACCGATACGCTCTGTATCGGTCGATACGAGGCCGTAACGGCCTGTAACGGTGCAAATTTTTTTTTTTTTTGGCAAAAAATATGAAAAAATATGGATTAAATTCGGAATATTCTAAATATTACAAATATGCATTCATTTATAATTTGGAACATGTTTATGGTGGTGTAACGGTCCACTCTTTGGTGAGAAGTTGTATCGGGCAGTCTGATGAATTTATGAACCAGACAACCCGGATTTGACTGCAAAACTCATATATTTAATTTTCTAACTATCTACTCTCAATGATAGATATATAAGAATGAATGTAATATCAAAAGATTTTACATGTGTAGGTGTTTGCAATTATTTTTCATAATTTATTCTATATTAAGTTATTAACAATTTAACATACCTGAGGAGGAGTGAGGTCTCTACTCTAGAGTCTAGACTAGAGTGAGTTTGCATAAATTATAATATTTATTCTATTTTAAAGTCTTCATTCTTCAATATGTCAGAGACTTCTCCTCCTATCCTATTCCTGTGGCTGTGATTCCTATCCTATCTTGTGACCTGTCAGTCATCCTCAAGTCAAGAATAAAAAAAAATAAAATAGTAGTGTCTGATATACGCCCCTGCAACTTGATTAAGGATTACTTGATTGGTTGTCAGGAGAGTTATTTTAAATACAAGTTCGGCAGTGTGTGTGCTTTGCAATAGTACTGTTGCAAATACTTACCTTAATACAAATATATATTTATTACTTACAATTACCATAATAAATTCATAACTCACCACCAAAACCTCTTTTTTTTTTTTTTTTTTTTTTTTTTTTTTGGTTGCTCGACCTCTACATCATCGTCATCATCATCATCAGGCCGAGGCTGTCCAATAGGTGGAGGTGCTGCATATCCATAATATCTAGTGCCAGAAGGAAATGCTAGGTCAATGAAATCAGAGGATGACTGATCCTGACTAGGCAACGACTCCGACCCCGAGTAAGGATATCCACCAGTGCCCGTTGAATAGCCATACGGGTGCCTGTACTCAGGCTGTTGAGAATCTTGAGATTTAGAGTGTCTGTGATGAGTAACTTGGATTTGGATCTGAATATCTATAATCATATGGATAGATCGGGAGGACTACTCTAACATGAATGCGATGGAACGGGCTCAGTATAACCATAACCATAATCTAATTGGCTATAAGAATATCCATCATAATGCCCAGGACTATGGGCTTGCTGATGTTCCGGACCTCCTGGACCCGGTGCACCACTAGACCTACTCTCCTCCTGCTGGCTGTATTGTGACTCGGTACACTCATAAATCCGACCTCGTGTACTACCTTGTCGATGTTCATCGACCTCGCGATTTGTAGATGGCTGTATGGTGTGTTGAGCAACACCAGAAGTGCCAGCACCAGGGGCAGGGGCGTCATCATCACCATCATCTGACACGGTCACGCTACCACTGCTTGTACTCTTCTGTTGATCTTGAGCCGTACTTGGCATAAAAGCTGCCCCTCTTTCTGGGTCCAACACAACTGTACGACTCTCTTGTTGCGATGTACGTATTAGTGGATCATCAATTTCCAAATTTTCACTATCCTCTTCAATTTGCCTTTCCCTTGTTTCCAACTAAGGTAGAAGCGGGTCGTCCTCATCATAAAAATATTGTCCAAGTTTATTGGATAGTAGTATGTGTCATTAGCGGTTGTAATGCTCCTATGATGTCGTCGCATTCTTACCTTCATGTTGTAGTGCTTGAAGACAAGTCTATCCAACGTCCTAGGCTGCAATCTATTCCTATTCTTTGAATGAATATGTGCAAAATAACTCCAATTCCTTTCGCAGCTAGAAAAAGTTGTCTGGCTTAAAACTTTTACTGCAATTTTTTGGAGAGCCTTCGTACTCTCTCCAAAATTCATCCACCATTTGGCTGGTTGCAACCTGGATACTGCATGTTGTGCAAGAGCATCTCCAAAACTACTTAGGCGATTTCTAAATGTATTTAATTTATTCAACGCCTTTATTTGCTTATCTAAGTCAAGCTCTAATCTCTTTATCACATTCTTTAGCCCGACACGAACTTCCTTATCCGCAACAAATGATTGGGCATATCTGTACCTAGGATTTAGGTTGTAATCTGCTACATGAAGATCTTAATGGAGTTGTCTTGTCCATCTCTTGTCAATCATCCTCCAATAAGACTCCTAGCTTTTACAATCACGTTGAATTGCCAATTTTGCCTTATCCATGGTGTAGTGCTTCGTCAGTTTCAACAAAACGGAGTACCCTCATTAGTGGCTCCATCACCTTTAGGATCGACTTGATCCTCTTCCAATATTTATTGTCCCGTATGGTGTTCGTAACTTCAACCGGTGTCCCTGATGTCTTTTGCCCATGTTTTGTGTTGAGTCAATCTCGGGAAGCGAACATCTCACTCAACTCTCCCCTATGCTGGTATAAACTCTCTAATGCTATAAAGTTTCGCCGCAGGCCTCAGGAACTTTCGTCCTTTTGTGAACTTCCTCATTATTGCAACTACTTGATTATAGTTGTAAATAAACGTCGTCAATTCTCTTTCCCTTTCGACCATTTCCTTAACATTCTTCTTTTTCCCAATATCTTCCAATATAAGATCAATGCAATGGGCAGCACATGGTGACTAAAAAATGTGGTTTCTTTCTCATCAACTTATGTCCTGGAAGCTTATATGATGCTTCATTATCTATCACAATTTGCACCACATTCTCCTCTCCAATCTCATCTACAAATTTATCCATTAGTCCATTAATATAATCAGAATTTTTTGTTGCGGCTGAGGCATCAATTGACTTGTGGTATATAGTTCCCAAGTGACAGTACACCATGAAGTTGATCATGCTGCGTCTAGTTGGGCCAGTCCAACCATCGCACATGATCGTGCATCCTCTGGCCTGCCATACAGGTTTAAAGGTAGTCACGTATGCTTTCACATCTGCATATTCTGCATCTGTTCATTTCCCCGTAATATCCCTAGCCACGGGAGCTTTAATTCCCTCACTTGCTTATATTGCTGTATCAATTACCACCAGCCAATATGGAGAATTGGCCGTGTTAGGAGGTATGTTGGCATGTATAAATAACTTTGCTGCTGCCCTACCTAGCTTCTCAACGGAAGTTCTACTCAACATTTATTTTTCTTCTTTTGTTTAGTTGATTCTTTCCTAAACAGGATTGGATCAATAGAGGGTATCCTAGGCTCATTTACTTCTTTATCCAAATGTATAGAGGCATCACGCGAAGATGCCTCTCGTTGGCTTCCAAACATACGTCGTAACCCACTAAACCTACCCCTCCACCCCCACCTGCAGAAGCAGTGCACTCCCAACTGGACTCCCACTTCCACTCGCACTCCCAGTTGCACTCCCACTTCCACTCGCACTGCCTCCCTTGTATCACGTATTGACCCACTCGCGCCAAACATGCGGCGATGTTCTTCCTCTTCATGAGCAAAATGCAAGCTCTCTCTCCTAGTTATAGTTAATTCCCGATTTGAATTTTCGTCAGAATCAATAATATCTTTATCACAAACACCCATATATTCAGGACCAAACACCTCCTGTTGGGCCGCATCTAAAATCTCATATTTCTTCTTTTGTCTAGCAACACGTTTACCCTTCGACTCATCCAGACTGGCTTACATTAAAATCATTATCTCTTTTGGTATTCTAGTATATCTCGCAACTAGACCCTTTCGATGTGCCAAATGTTGTTTGAGACGTGTAATTCCACCAGTTACTTGTCTATCAAAATAGTTGCACTTCATTTGGTGCCTAGTACCACCAACCCTCTGACATTGTTGCCATCCAATATCCTCACTTATTGGCTAGATCTAGACATTTCCTTAGGTAGATTAGATACTTATGTCTATGTGAGATTGTGAGTCTACTTGCTATTCTAAATTTATACATAGTATTTACTTTTTATAGGAGAATGAATGAATGAATTAATTTAAATCTCGAAAACCTAATGTAAATAGATTAATAACAGAAAGTTCGAACTTCTGAATCTAATCAATAAAGATGATTTTATGTTCTAAACCCTAAGAAGCTCCAAAACCTGTCCAAAATAAGAAAATATAAACATAAAGTCACTAATTCGAACATAGAAAAAAAATATAAAAAAATATAAAATCACAACGACAATATGTTACATGGACATTAATATGTTCTACTATGATTAACACATCATATTCTACCATTAAAACATCAACACATTGAATAAAAAATTAATTTTTTCGAATTTTAAAAAAAGGGGCCGAAAATAGCGCGTAAATAGAAAAAAAAAAGAAAATCACAACAATAATCTGTTAAATGGATATTAATATATTCTACTATGATTAACACATCATATTATACCATTAAAACAACAAAACATTAAATAAAAATTGATTTTTCGAATTTTTTAAAAAAGGGCCAAAAATAGTGCGTAAATAGAAAAAAATAAAAAATAAAATAAAATCACAACAATAATCTGTTAAATGGACATTAATATGTTCTCCTATAATTACCACATCATATTCTACCATTAAAACAGCAAAACATTGAACAAAAATTGAATTTTCCAATTTTTTAAAAAGGGCTGAAAATAATGCGTAAATAGAAAAAAATATAAAATCACAATGATAATCTGTTAAATGGACATTAATATGTTCGACTATGATTAACACATCATATTCTACTATTAAAACATCAACACATTAAATCAAGGTGTTTAGTATTGATACGGATACGCCTACCGCAATTCATACGGATATCAGATCGTATTAATGAGCGTAAACCGATCACGGGATGTGTGAACGGTCTGCAATTTTTTTTTTTTTGTCAAAAAATTATGGAAAAATGTCCATTAAATCCAGAATATTCTAAATATTCCAAATATGCATTCATTTATAATTTGGGACATGTTTATGGTGGTGTAACGGTCCACTCTTTGGTGAGAATGCTATATCAGGTTGTCTGATGGATTTATGAACCTGACAACCTGGAATTAATCACAAACCTTTTATATTTAGTTTTCTAACTATATAATATCTATATAAATTTACTATAATGAATGTAATACCAAAACATCTTATATTTTCAAGTTTTCCTTTTATTTATAATGCTAGCGCATTGCGTACTTCGTGACTCACATGCATTTCATTTCAATATATAGGGTTTAGGGACTTTTGCATCCTAGTATGAAATTCATATACCTAATAACTTGATATCATTTTCCCCCATAAATCTTTAAAAAAATTAAAATTAAATTGAGGTAAATTGTGTTGTCGATTCGGGGCTGGTTTGGAGACCATTTGATGCCCCAAACTAGCCTCAAATTAATGCAATCTATTGGCACTTATTCCACTAATGGATTGGTGGACATTTATTGGACAATGAAAAATGAAAAATATCAAATGGTCCTATTTCAAAAAACAAGTGTATGCAAACTAATGGTGAAAATTGTAGGAGTTATTTAATTTTGGGATTGTGACTTAGCAACAATCGTCCCAAAATTTAATTGGTTAATTTTGAGTTGATATATACGTCATGTATAAATTTTTAGGGCCAAGTACTGGGGTCCACTCAATTATGTATTATATATCCATTTCATCCATCCGTTTTGGCAACTCATTTATGGGCATTGGAAAAAAATAAGGTAAATCCAGATCTCAGGTGGATCACTGGTTGGTCAGGTGGGCCACCTCGATGTATTTGTATATCAATGCCATCACTATGTTTTGCCAACTCAAGGCATGGTCAAAAAATTCAGGTAGATCTAAATCTTTGGTGGACCACTAGTGAGTATCCCTTTAAAAGTGAGGCCCACCTCAATGCATTTGTTGTATATCCATGTGGTCCATCCTTTTTGCCAACTTATTTTAGGGCATGGTCCAAAAAATGAGGCTGATCCAAACTTAGGTGAACCACAAAATAAGGATTTAATTCCCACCACTAAAAATTTGTTAGGACATTTTTTTTTTTTTTTTGGATCAAGCTATTATTTGTGTTCTCCCTTCATCAAGGTCAAAGTCTATGTGACCTTATGAACAGGTTTGATGGAAAATAAACATTATAGTGGACGACATGGATATACTACACAAATCAAGGTAGGGCCCACTTAACAAAACAGTGCAGGTGCACTGTGCAACATGCATCGCAGGTCCGCCAAACATTTTAAAAATGAAATTTGAAGTGTGTACGTAGTCCATTTGTTTTTCAAGAACGAAATGAAAAGAAGAGAGGGAAACCGAAAAGAAAAGAGGGAAATGAGAGAGAGAGAGAGAGAGAGAGAGAGAGAGAGAGAGAGAGAGAGAGAGAGAGAGAGAGAAAGAAAGAAAAAGGTAAGTTTTTTCTTTTCTTTTCTTTATTTTTTATTTGTAATTTTTTTTTTTCAATTTTTCCTATTTTCTTGAGCCCCGTAACAGTTGTTACGGTACTGTAACGGCCGTTACGGCCCCGTAACGGGCACAAAAAAGAGTGGGTGACCATTACGACCTCGTAACGCGTAACGGTAACGGCCGATATGTAATCATTTTTGAACACCCTGCATTGGATACAAATTGATTTTTTGAATTTTTTTAAAAAAGGGCCGAAAATAGTACGTAAATAGAAAAAAATATAAAATTACAACAATAATCTGTTAAATGGACATTAATATATTATATTATGATTAACACATCATATTCTACCATTAAAACAACAATACATTGAATAAAAAGTATAAATACCTATTTTTGAGGAATTTCTGGAAAATGGCACATGGAGCTTTGAAACAAGAAAATCCTTAATATAACTTGTTTTGATCCTTAATTTCAAGATAAGGGTGGTCGAAAATTGCAATAGAATGATTTAGGAAGAATTTAGAAGTAAAAAGTATAAAAAAAGTGAAAAATCGGAGCTTAAAAAGAGAAAAAAACTAGCTGTTTTTTAACCGTTACTGGGCAGTAATTTACGACCCAGGTCGGGGCCTAAGGCCGAGCTTGACCTCAAACTCAGATGGGCCGAGGTAGAGGTCGGGCAGACCGAGGTTGGGGTCGGATAGACCGAAGTCGAAGTCACAGTCTGTCCGAGCTGAGGCTATGGTTGAGGCTGGTTGAATCCAGGTCGACTTTGAGGTCAGGTGAATCGTGGTTTAACAAGCCTCTTTAAGTTGTGCTCTCATCCTACCTTAGTCCGGTCAGTTCATTTTTACCCATAACAATTGTTATGATGTGCATCAAGTGCTCCTTTAGTGAACTGTCTCCGTTCAACTTCCGGAAGTCTGGATATTTAAAATTGGCAGGAAACGTTGTCCTTAATTTTATGAGGATACGACATTTGAAACCGAAATCTTCCTCTCTGTTCCCGCTCCCTTTCTAGGCGAACGGCTTCTGTGACAACTTATCGAATTTCGGTCGGGGCCTAAGGCCGAGCTTGACCTCAAACTCAGATGGGCCGAGGTCGAGGTCGGGCAGACCGAGGTCGAGGTCGGACAGATCGAAGTCGAAGTCACAGTCTGTCCAAGCTGAGGCTATGGTTGAGGCTGGTTGAATCCAGGTCGACTTTGAGGTCAGGTGAATCATGGTTTAACAAGCCTCTTTAACTTGTGCTCTCATCCTACCTTAGTTTGGTCAGTTCATTTTTACCCATAACAATTGTTATGATGTGCATCAAGTGCTCCTTTAGTGAACTGTCTCCGTTCCAACTTCCGGAAGTCCGGATATTTAAAATTGGTAGGAAACGCTATGTCCTTAATTTTATGAGGATATGACATTTGAAATCGAAATCTTCCTCTCTGTTCCCGCTCCCTTTCTAGGCGAACGGCTTCTGTGACAACTTATCGAATTTCTTCTTGTGTTACTATTTGGGTAGCGGCGGGTACAGACACATGATAGCTCTTTGCGGTTGTGAACCTTCCACCTGCTGTCCATTGTCATTTGTAGTAGCCGTCATTGGAGGAGAAGTAGCTTGAGTCGCGTTGCGGGCGAGTGCTGCTAATGCTTCTCTAAGGTTTCTGCACTCTTCTATCAAGAGAGCCTGTGTGCGTGCTATCTTGGCTAGGCATTCATCTGTTGAAGATGAATGGGCCCGGTTGGTGCTTGCCATAAAAATCACTGCCTTCCTATTCCTTGATTGTCCTAACAGAGAGGGTGAGAATGGGTACGTCATCATTGGTGACGTTAAGGAGAATGAACCATTGCTCAACTTGAAACTAGCGCTTCGCCATCTCTAGGAACCAGATGGCTCAGAACGGGATGTTTTCGATGCAGAAACTCGCACCGAATCCGTTGCTACGGGTATCATGGGCGAATGCTCGCTTATTAGAACAACTTTCCTTTTCTCCTTTTGGACTCTTGGTAAGGCCATGATGGATATGTTTTGTGTCGTTATCGATAATGCGGAAAAATCTTGCGTGGTGAAGAGCATTTTAGTCCTTCCCAGGTAGGGTGAGGGTGGAGCTAATGCAGGATTGCACCTTGTGGTATTCCATGTAATCGGCCCTCTTATTGCTCTTAACGAGACCGAGTTGTTTGCCGGAGGAGATTGAGCCTTTTTTCTCCTGGATGTCACTATTGTCCATTCCTCACTAGCTTTCTAGGCCGCGGTGAAGTAGAAATCACCCCTGCCATTGCTCGCGGTTGCTTGCTCCGGACTATGGTCGACTTGACTTTCTTCGGTATCTTCTTTGATGACATTCTAGTCTTGCCTATGTAGGCTATGACAAAGCCATTGGGCGTGAAGTAAAAGATCATGTTAGCGGGGAGAGAAGCCATCGCAATTGCACAAGAATAGAGAACCTGAGATTGAACAAGTTATCTTTAGTTATCCTGATTAATTCGAATTGCAGGAATGTTCTTGTCGAGGGTCACCATTTTGGCGTATTCGCAGGACCTTTTTATGAAGAACATCTTCCAATTGTTCCAATGCTTTATTAGGTACAAATATTCCAACTAGTGATTCTAGGTTCGGTCCCCAACAGAGTTGCCATTTTGTTAGGAAAACAAAATGTTGTTTTGTTTTGGTTCAGTGATTGGAATATTTGTATTCTAACATAACAAAGAAAGATCCAATGAAGAATGCTCGTCGTCAAAGATTTTATTAATCTGAGTTCTTATTACATTCCTTACATTGCCCTTGATTCTAAAACATGATACAGTGAATTGTATAACATTAAATGACAATTAAGAATAGTAATTTCGACAACATTTCGACCCTTGTGGAGTGTCCATCGAAATGACGGAAGAGTTGTGTGGGTTTGAAACCCCTCCTCGCACGCTCCAAAATAGGAATGGAATCATCTTGAGTTCGTAAATGCATCAAGCTTCCCATCCAACTTTTACTGTAGAGCAGTTGCATGGCCGTGCAAGACTGCTAAGTTGCGCGGTCGCCCAACTCATCAGGAATGTTCCTTATGCATTCAATTCTTCTTTGATTTCTTCCACCCTTGGGATACACTAACTATGGTCAGTACATAACTCCTGGGGAGTTGTTGCATGGGTCTTCCTTGGTACCTTTGAAACATGATCTCTGAGGAAGTTTTGAACTATCAAAAGTACCCAAATGAGGAAGTTATTTATAGGCATCCGCACGTGTGACGCCTAGATTTTGCACAATCAATAAAGTTGCGCAAGTGGACCACCTGGCTACAACTGTTGCGCGGTCGTGCAACACATGAAAGTTGTGGGGTCGCACTCATCTTACTTTCATGCGGCCGTGCAACTCATATTCGTTGCACGGATATATGAACTCATCTTCATCTCAACTGCTCCCCTTCAACTGTCTTCCATGCGGTCGTGCTATTCAACCTTGTTGCGCGGTCCCGCAACTTATATGTTAATAAACTTTGTGCCTCAACAGGGCCCCACCTCAATATGTCTGTGTGTGAACTGTGCCTAGTTCTTGGCACTCGTGTGGGATCAATAGGGGCATGGGAGGCTACACGTGGTTCGGGGATATGCTACATCTGTCCCCATGTCATTTCCCTCCCTCCCTCCTTCCGGACATCTATATCTGTCCTTGTCCTATAGCCGCTCCATTCTCAAGCGTGGATCCAAAGTCTTGGACGATTGAGATCCCTACTTTGGTGGCGCCTTGTGAGGATCGACCATCCCCACTGTAGAATCTTCTCACGAATATCTCCCAGTGTGAGATTTTGGTTATCTCGCCTAATTAGGATAACTTGAGGGGTCAATTGCTTGCCAAAGATGCCACCGCTTGTCAATAGTTGGTGCCTTTGAGCTCTGAACTGGATCAATTGGCATTCATCACACCAGCTCCTCTTTCATTATCACAGCTGGCCTCATCTAATGAAGAAGCCGCTTGTCCTCTTCTTCCCTTTCATGTAGGTACGGCTGTCAGAGGCAAAGACACCAAAGCTCCACGTGTCATCTTGCTTCCTGTTCTTGTTGAAGCGATGTGGCAAAAAAAGGTGGAGTAAGCTGATGTGTCTGCTTTGTCTCCTTGAGTCTTTAGATACTCAACCACTTGGGCTCCTTGCTTGAACTTGGGGCGACGAATGTTAGGAAGGCGATTTTAGCGGCGAGGACTTCGTAGATTGGGAAGATGATGAAAACAGAGAAATTATCTGCCTTTCACACCCAGAGTTCGGCATGTGTTCGTCTGAGTTGGGAGATTTTTCTAAAGATAGTTCAGTTGGAGACACGTCATTTGATCCTTCTCCATGTCTCGAAGGCTTCTCTCAGGGCAATAGTCTTAGTCATGTTGAGGCTCTCTTTCCTCCTTCTGGTCCCCAACTTTCTCCCCTCTCTATGCCAGTTCCACCCTCTCCTGTGGAGGTCTTCTACACCCCTTAGTCCTCGGTCCCTTCATATGAGTCTTCTTTCCTCCGATGAGCTTTGTAGTGTCTGTTTTGTCAATACCAAGGGAAGTGGATCGTCTCGCAATGGTCGCTTGCCCCATGGTTCTTTCGACTCCTATCCACTCTTTGGTTACGGATAACTTGTCGGTATTGGACTTGAGGTTCATTCCTCAGGGTATTCTGGCTGATGCCTTGGTTGTCTCCCTGATTAGGGCCTTGTATAGCATTAGTAGTGATCTTCTCCCCCCAGGTAACTCTCTCCCTTTTAGGCCTTACCCAGGGTTAGATTAAATACATTCTTGCTCTTTTTAAAGAAAAGTGTTGGGTCAAAGATGTTATCTGTCACGTTGGAAAACTTCTCTGGGTGGTTTTCGTGGAAAGAGATGAGGATTGCATAGCTCTTTTTTGCTTAATGTTAGAAAGGGGTATCGGTATTCCTAAATTTGGCTCCCTAAGGGTTCGCCTAGACTTTGAAAGGAACAAGGAGGGGGGGGGGGGGTGGGGGGGGGAGGGAAAGGGAAGGGGGGGGAGGAAGGGTCGGGGCATGTTTCCCCATGAAGATCCTTTCTTTGAATGTCCGTGGGTTGGGTTGCCCGCAGAAGCGATGTGAAGGAAATTTGCTCCAAATTGAAGGCTCGTCTGATTGTTCTCCAGGAATCTAAGTTTTAGTCAGTGGATAGGAAGATGGTTTGTTCTATTTGCGGTTGGAAAGGTATAGAATGGGAATTCCTAGATGCCTTGGGATCAGCGAGAGGTATCTTGGTTCCTTGGGACCCCGTCACTTAGAAGAGGGAGGAAAGCTGGTAGGTGAGTTCTATGCTAACTTAGTCTTCTCAAAAGTTTCATTGTGTTTTTGTTGGTTGTTCTCGGGAATCTATGGTCCTACTCGTCCCCCCCTTCGAGCTTCTTTTTGGGAGGTGCTTTCCTCTATTTGATATAGATGGATGCTCCCTTGGTGTATAGGAGGTGACTCTAATGTGGTGTGATTTGTTCATGAAAAGCTTAATGGGGATGGGGTCTTGACCAATATGCTTGGTTTCTCTAAATGGATAGGTAAGCATGACCTTATAGACATTCCCACGGGGTGAATAAAATTTATCTAGTCTAATGGTTGTGCGTCCCCAGCCATGTCTTTGTTAGATAGAGTTTTGGTTTCTTCAGGGTGGATTCAGAAGTTCCCCTTATCCCGACAAAGAGGCCTCCCTAAGTCGACCTCGAACCACTGCTTGATTTTATTGGAAGTTGATATTAATTGGGGCCCTAAGCCCCTTAGGTTTGAGTTGGCTTGGCTCGAAGTGGAGGGCTTTCTCTTCTTGTGAGTGATTGGTGGTCCTCTTTCTTGGTTGAGGGGAGGCTTGGTTTTATGCATTTTTAAGAAAATGCAGATGTTAAAACAAGAGAAGCTTTAGTCGTTGCATCGAGAGATTTTTGGTAGAAGAGAGCAGGAGATGGCGTCTCTTCTTGATTAGATTCAAGCTTGGGACATTCAAGAAGAAGGGGGTTCTCTGTCGGAGGAAGACTACTCTCAGACCTAAGTTGCTTTTAGATTATGCTGGTACACTCAGAGAAGAGGAAATAAAATGGCGCCAATGATCTAGGGTTGTGCGACTAAAAGATGGAGATAAAAAATGAGATTCTTCTATGGTGTAGCCAGCGCTAGAGCGAGGTGCAATTCTATTTTCTCAATTGTGATGGATGGTGATAGATTAATTGAGGAAGTTTGTATTAGTGAGGCGGTGGTCAATTTCTATGCCCACCTACTTTCAAATGAGGGTTATGAGAGGCTAATCTTAGGTGATCTGCCTTTTTGATCTGATCTCCCTTGAGGATAGGGCCTTGCTAGAGAGTCCCTTTCTTCTCGATGAAATTAAGACCAAGGTTTTCGGCCTAGGCAGGGATAAGGCCCCTGACTTTGATGGTTTTCCTCTTGCGTTCTTAAGTCCTTCTAGGACTTGGTCAAACAAGATATATATTTTTATTTTATCCAAGAATTCTTCTAGTCTAGTTGAATCCCGTTGGAGATGGGGTGCTCTGTCATAGACTTGGTCCCTAAGTTGGGGTGTGTAGAAAGTCTGAAGGACTTGCATCCTATTAGTCTTATTGGTAGCCTCTATAAGATTATGGCTAAATTGCTTAGTTCTAGAATCAGGTTGGTGCTCCCAAAAGTGATTTCTACTTTCTTGAGTGCTTTTTTCTCTAGGAGACAGATATTGAACCGTGCCCTGCTCGCTCATTTTAATTTTTATTTTTTTGAGAGATAATGACAATTTTATTAAAAGGCCACAAAAGCATATAAAGAATACAATACCTTGCTCGGTCAAGAGTGTCTAGATTCATACCATAGGGCTGACAAACAAGGCATTCTCTGTAAATTAGACTTGGAGAAAGCCTATGATCACGTTAACTGGAATTTTTAGGATTATATGCTTGACCATCTGGGGTTTGGTAAGAAATGGAGAGGTTGGGTCCAATGTTTTAAATATCAATGATTTCGGCTGATATATCCCACGATATATCTTGTATCCCACCTGTGTGATATGAAAAGCACAGGTAGTGCCGATTTATCCCACATGTTCGATTTGGTGAGCATTTTCAATTTCTGATCTTTTTTTTTTTTTTTTTTTTTTGTTTGCTCAAATTATGTTAAATCAGTGTCAAATGGTTACAAATCCATTGGTTCTTCATGTTTTGCATGAAAAATCATGGAGTTGGAGCTTTGATTTCGATATCCATTAGTTCTTCATGTTCTCCATATATATATATTTTTTTGCCTGAAAATTTCCTTTTACCAGCTGTCAATTGAGACTAATTTCAAAGTATTTAGGAGTATTTGATGAAATGATCATCACATACACTCTAAATGTTATGCATTCAATTTGAATATAGTTGTATTAGTTCAGTCAGACATCGCTAAGGAAACCTATTATGTGCAATTCTTTTTTGAGTTGTTATGATTTAAAAATGTGTATTAAGGTCTTTTTTAACAATCCTTGAAGTTTCATTGAAAAATTCAACCATTTCCCTAATGTTTCCCCATGTTTCCCAAAAAGTGCGATAAGTTACCCGATACAAAACGATATATCCTGTGCAATAACCAATACGTATCTGTATCCCAGTGTGCGATACGTAACGCGATACTGATATTTCGAACATTGGTTGGATCCACAACTATGTTTCCTCTGCTAGGTTTTCTGTGATCTTCAATGGGTCCCCTTTTGGCCTTTTCAAGTCCACTTGGGGTCTTAGGCAGTGGGACCTTTTGTCCCCTTTTTCGTTTATCATAGTGTCTAAAGCTTTGAGTAGGATGCGGTCTAGGGGTCAGGAAGTGGCCTTTATCGTGGATTCTTATTAATCATTTGCAATTTGTTGATGATACCCTTCTCTTCTACGAGCCTTCATACTCGTTGGTAGACTGCCTGACCATGATTGTTTGTTGGTTTGAAGTGGTTTCTAGCTTGAAAATTAATCACGTCAAGAGTGAATTCTTTGGAGTCCATGTGTAAGGAGTAGGTGGCTGTTTTAGCCTTTGTTTTTGGCTGTCATGTGGGTTCCCTCCCTTCCATGTACGTGGGTCATCCGCTATATATTGGTAAGCCTGCCCCGCACCTTTGGGATAAGGTTTTGGAAAGGATAGAGAGAAAATTGCCCCTGTGGAAAAGTAGCCTCCTTTCTTTGGGCGGCAGAATTACTTTGATAAAAGCTTCCCTTTCTAACCTTCCCCTTTATTTCAAGTCATTATTTTGTTGTCCTCAAACAATTTTGCTTAAGATCGACAGGCTCTGGAGAAATTTTCTTTGGTAGGGTGGATCTTAGACTAAGGAAATTTCCTCTTTTGAAAAGGAATGAGGTGTGTAAGCTGGTCTTCAAGGGAGGGGCAGGTATTAAACATCTTGATTAGGTTAATTCTGCCTTATTAGGTAAGTGGGCTTGGCGTTTTGGTTATGAGGAGATCAGTTCGTGGAAATCTGTTATCATGGCCAAACATGGTGTGGAGTTGGGAGGATGGCGGACTAAAAAATCCTCCCTATATAGGTCCTCCACTCTTTGGAAGGAGAATGACAAGGTGGCTGCCAAGGTTTTTTGTAATCTTACCTTTTCTGTGGGTAATGGAGAAAGGATTAGATTTTGGTTGGACCATTGGTGCAGAGCCTGGTCCCTTGGATCCTCCTTCCCAGCCTTAGCCAGGCTTTGTCCAGCTCTGGACATCTTGGTGGTTGATTGTTTCTCGATCAGTGGATCTAGTGGGGTCTAAACTCCCCTGTTTCATAGAAATTTGGTGGAAATAGAGGAGTTAATTGCTGTCCTTTCATGTGTGCAGGGTTTTGTGGTGGACCCTGGGGCAGAGGATTCAATCGTCTGGAGTTGCGACAAGTCTGGGGTATTTGCATGAAATCCTTCTATGGCATCCTCTCCTCCCTTGAGGTTCAAGATTCTCCTAGTTGTACGGGTCATAGGGCAACCTTTCTTCGCTTGGTTGGCCAGCAGGAATCGCATCCTCAGTATGGACAAACTCCAGAAGAGAGGTCTCGTTATTCCTAATGTCCATCTCTCATGCCTGGCCGATGTGGAATCGGTGAATCACTTGCTGCTTCACTGCTCGTCTGTGAACGTGACTGTGGAGTGGAATCTTGCAGCAGGTTCATGTTGCTTGGGTGGTGCCTTACTCTATAGATGGGCATCTTTGATCTTGGGACATTGGGGGTGGCAGAAAACTTGGAAAAAAGAGATGGAAGCTTGCTCTTCTCGCTTTTCTCTAGGTCATTTGGTTAGAAAGGAATATCTGTTGTTTTGATAACAAGAAATGTTCTATCAATGGGGTTGTTTGTAAAATTTTTCGGACTGGGCTCCTTGATTTCCTGTGGGTTAGATCTTGAGCTTTGGGGGCTCTTTTGTTTCTCCTTTCTTTTAGTTTTTGTAGTTAGCTTTGTCTCTCTTCTTTTGCTTTGCCTTCTCACATTTCAAAAATAAAAATAAAAATTGACTCTGTTCATCAGGTGTAGCCCATCATGTTGACCACACATCCTAAATATAAGCCTAATTTAAAACTTAGAGTGGATAAAAAAAAGTAAAATCATGTCTAGAACCTATAAATTCACATGTTGTTTCTCATCTAAGATCCATATCAGGCTAATGTCTGTGTTCCTAGTCCTGGGCAGTTTCACTTGATGAATGGGTTAGATGGGAATGGGATATACACTTTGCAGTGGGATCCATACATCTGGAAATTTTCTATCGTGTACGTTCCCATCTGCATTGTTCGACATGGTGTGGCCCATCTAACTTATGGATCTAACTGGAATTTTCCCCATATGGTGTGGTTCATCTGATGAATGAAGTGGATGTCATACACACAACACAGTGGGTCTCACAGAGCTCGTGTGCTGCCGCCATTGGCTACAACACCTGTTATAGAGGATTTTGTTTCGTTGCAACCTTCAGAGGAGTTACCCAAAAAACATTGCTTGGGGGTATGCTACATAGGAGTGGAACAACGTGTAGCCATCCTTCTTTGGTACAAGTGGCATGCTTGTTTACATTTGTCCCAATGCGCTTGGGAGCCTTCTAACTTGTGTAGTTCTTTGACAAAAGATCATTTCTCTAACATAAAAGTACATCGAGTTGGATCGTTGTTCAAGGCAAAAGGAAAAAATAATCCTCTGGCATGTTTCCTTACTTTCTGTGTGGTTCTTATGGAAAGAGCGGAGTGGCAGAACTTTTAATAGTCGATATGATACAACAGTGATACAACAGGAATTGTGTTCCAGAAGGTTAAAGGGGTCTCTGGGTTCACACCAAATAACTATGATTTTTGGTGGGAGAGGATGATTTCTTATCGTCCTTTTTCCCTCACTTTCTCTCTTTTTGTTTCCCCTCTTCTTTGATGCTACTAAACTTTGGAGCTACTATTCAAAAGAAAAGTAAGTTCTGTTGTTGGCATCGCGCGAATGTAAAGTTAATTGCTGGTGCTTTCAGTCCAGAAAATTGATTTTGTGAAGGAGCATTCTCTGGTTCCTTGTTGGCATGGTATTCATGGAAGTCTATAAGTCATCATTTCGCAAATAATCTAGCAGCTCCCTAAAATTACCAATTTTTATCTTTCTCCATCTTTTTGTCTTCAATGCATCTAGAGTTTACATTGATCTAAAATTACCAAATTTCATTTTTCTCCATTTCTTTTTGTGTTCAATGAATGTGCAGCCAGCCAAAATCGCCTATCAATGTTGCTAATTCCTCAGCCTATAGAAGGTCCTTGACGACGGTTGCACCACATGTTGATGTGCATGATGCTGAACCCAACTTTTTGACCAAACCTGCCAGCTTTCTAGCCCCCAAAAGGAGCAGATCGCCTTCCTTTCCATCTACTGGTGAAGGTACCTCGGGAAACTTTCATTCTGCTCAAGATGATACTGGAAGGTAAATTTACTAGTTCCTTTTCCTATTTAACTTGCTCTATGGGAAAATTGTTCTTGTTGTGGTAACTATTGTATTTTGCTTTCCACACTATTCATTTATATTTGGAGCTAATAATGCTTATGGGAGAGTTTTGTGCTCTCATTGCCAATCCTGAGCCTGGATGGAGGGTTGGGTCTGATTGGCAGCTGGTGCAAAAGTTATGCCACCATGTTTATCACGAACAAAAAAATGGCGGAATAGGATTTGTGAAGCTGACCCCAATTACTTGGGATAAGGCTTAGATGATTATGATGTTGATGATTTGTATTTTGAACTCCCAATTAAAGTGAATTCAAGCGGAGGAATGGTTTGACCCTAATAGTTTCATTGTTGGTGATCCGTAAGGGTTATTCGGATCTCTGGACCATTGTTCGAAATATCAGTATCGCATCCCTGGGATACAGATACATACCGGTTGTCGCACGGGATATATCATTTGTATAAGGTAATTTATCGCACTTTTGGGAAAACATGGGGAAATGGCCGAACTTTTCAATGAAAATTCAAGGATTGTTAAAAAAGGCCTTAATACACTTAAAAAAAAAAAAAAAAAGATTTAGAAGCAATGGGAATATATTAGAAAAAAGCAAAGGAGACAACAAGGGCTGCCGAGATGGCAGAAAACAAACAGAAAGAAAGACTATAAACCTAAAAACAGAGAATTGAAATCCTTAAGAGAGGAGACATTAGCTGCCCATTCAATAAGCAATTTTTTCGCCACAGAGCCCACGTCTTGAACTAAAGATTGAGAGTTGTTGAAACATCTGTCATTCCTCTCCTTCTAGACCGCCAACCAGATTGCGATAATAGCCATTCTCCAAACCCTGGATTTGATTTTACCCAATTTGAATCCGTGCCAATAAGCCAATAAGTGGAAAGCGGAACTCGGCACACTTTTAAATCATAACCTCTCAAAAAAGAAGTCCACAAGTTTTCTTTTGTATAGGGTCCTAAGCTATGTGTCGTCTTACTGAACTAATGCAACTATATTAAAATTGAATGCATAACATTTAGAGTGTATGTGATGATCATTTCATCAAACACTCCTAAATACATCGAAATTAGTCTTAATTGATAGCTGGTTGAAGGGAAATTTCATTTTTTTTTTAAAAAATAATTTTTAATTTTCAAAAATTGACAGGGACTTAACAAATGATCAACCCTCATACATGCTTGATTTTATGTTTGGAGTGCAACATTGCAAGCAATTTGGGAGAACTTGGGGAAAATTTGAATTTTCTTCAAATTTTCCCAAATCGGACCACCTACACTCAAATTTTGAAATTAGAGTGTATGTGATGATCATTTCATCAAATACTCCTAAATACCTCGAAATTAATCTCAATTGATAGCTGGTTGAAGGAAAATTAAAAAAGAAAGAAAGAAAGGAGAACACGAAGAGCCAATGGATATAGAAATCAAAGCTCCAACTCTATGATTTTTCATGCAAAACATGAAGAACCAATGGATTTATAACCATTCGACATTAGTTTAACATAATTAAAAAAAAAAAGGGATTGGAAATAGAAAATGCTGACTGGATTGAAGATGTGGGATATATCGGCACTACCTATGCGTTTTGTATCGCATAGGTGGGATACAAGATATATCGTGGGATATATTGGCTGATATCGTCGATATTTAAAACATTGGTTTGGACAACTCACTTAAACAAGGATGTCCATGTTGAGGATTTGAATCATGGACTTGTGTGTCCATGTATTGTGTTTGGGCATGTTGACAACGCTGTCCATGGATGTTGTTGTTTTGCATTTGGCTGACGCGACCTGAACAATCTTTCCTGAGAAGTGTCCTGCAGGAGCGTATATTGAAGAGTTGAGTTGTGACACATCAATACTGTGTACGTGCATGAGACCTGAACTTATAAGGAGGTTTTAAAATGCAATCATGCTTTCTCATGGAATCCGGTCCATGTAGTTTTTTTTTTTGACATGGCGGAGTATGGTTGTAGTTAGGATGTGGAGTAGAGAACCTTTTCTTTCTTCTTTTCAAACAACCTTGTCTTGGACAACTGCATTCAGCCTCCCCTCTTGGATGGCATAATATTCAAATTTTCGACAACCTTGTCCAAATGGACATACTTGTCTGAACTCTTAAATGAAGGCTGCATACAAACACATTTCAGGCTCCTTAGACAAGGGTATCCTTGTCTTAAGTGAGTTTGTCCATGCATCCAAATGGCCCCTTAATTCCCCCTCACTGCCACTGGTGGATCAAGAGCGAATGGTGATAAAAAGCAGGCCTCATTTGATTCCACCACCTGCTAAAAGCATAATGATTAGGAAATTACGAGAGAGATGGGCCAGAAACATAGACATACGCATGCATAACTTTCTGATTATCAAAATAGGTTATTGAACTACAAATCGCGAGCACCATGGAAGATCAAATGTTTGGAAATGGAGGGGCTTTTGCCAGGCTACCGGGGAACATAGAGAGCACATTTCAAAGGCAGATCAAGAAGAGGTAGAGAAGCATCCGCGACTGCGGAGAGAGGCTGGTCCAACGGAAGAGGTGGCAAGACAATGAGGAGTAAGGAGGAGCAGGCATGGAAGGTCGAGGGGGGAGAGGTGGACCATCTATGAAGGGGGCAAAAGTTGGGCGAGAGGGCGTAAATGGTGGGGGAAAGAAATGGTAGATATTTTCAGGACGAGGCTTCCAAAGAAGGGGGAATTATCCTCAAAGTGAAGAGTTTTGTTGTTGAATGGGCTTCTTGCATAATTTCATATAATTTCGTTACAAGACTGTAATTTTTCTTTTTTCCCGAGGTTGTAATTCTTTGCACTTTTTGGTGCCCTCTCAATAAAGTGATCAGTCAATCCTCAAAAAAAAAAAAGAAGTCGCCACAGATTGGGTGTGGGAGTTGGGAAGCGTTTGTTTTAAATTTTAGCAAGTATAAACAGCTAGGAAACAGTAGCAGGAGCACGAGTCCAAAATGCAATTTGAAGTGGGAGCAACACCTACTTAGAATGATTGCGTTTCCAAGGAGCTGATCACCTATAGGCAAGGTGCCACAACTTGTCGTAATGTTGGAATCAGTGGACAACTGAAAGTCTGACTCAACATAAGTGTGTGGCCTCACCTAGTTGGCAGATTAACTTAATTTTCTAGAACAGTGATCTTCATAGTTGGGCCTGTCTTTTTCATGTTATCGTTTCATTACACAAGAGGAATGCTGGTGGAAAGATAGAACACTACCACAAGTTGTGGTGCCATTGCCTGCAGTTGATCAGCTCTCATGTCTACATAGTTTTTCCAAAGCAAAAGAAATCCTAATTTAATCATAACAACTCATTAAAAATAATTCTAACCATTCATTAATCGTAATCCTTACCATATATTTGCTAAACTATTAAAAATGAATAGAATACCTGTAAATCCCATCACTGCCATGACGAACTTGTGTAAATTGTCCATAACTCATTTTATTGCTATAATATTCATACTCTACGTGTGTATCGATGGAGGGCCAAAGTGAATCACACATGATCACATGTGTGGACCCCACAACATGCAGAGAAACTAGAGTTTAGGTATTTGATTGGATTTTCAATTAGTTGGGATAAGGTTTTGATGATAATGAGTTATTTTATAGGGTTTTATGTTGTCTAGAACTCATTTTATTGCTATGAGACTCATACTCTACGTGTGTATCGATGGAGGGCCAAAGTGTTAGGCTCCAAACTCGGTGAAAAGGATCACATAATTCTCGAGCTCCGAATCCGACGGTGACAGCCTCTGTAGTATCCCATTCTTTGCTCTTAGCTTGCGTGCGCCAAGTTTCGATCCTGAGATCCCACAAGGAGGATTTTCAGGATGATTTTTTTTTTTTTTTTTTTTTTTTTTTTTTTTTGTACATTTGCATAACAACAAGTGTACCAAAACTAAAAACATCATCACATTTCCACTATAATATCAGTTCGAGTACAATGCTGAAAGGGAAATACATGGTATAACAAAATTTCAAAAGATCAGGCACATGATCCTGCCTCAATGCTGCTGTGGTCTAGCATAACCTGCACGTAAACAATTGCATAAGCTTACTACGAAGCTTAGGGAGTGTGTGCGTGTGTGTAATGCATGTACTAGGCATACCAATATCAGAGTAAGCGGAAATGATGGAGGGCTAAACTGGCAAGTCCATAAATGCTATAAGCTATACCCAGGCTATTCGACGCAATGGCTTACATGGCCAAATGTCATATGCTAAAGATGCAATGCAACGTGCCAATCCTCCACTAGTCCACATGTCAGGATAGTTCACAATTGGATCATCACTGGGGTTTAGTATACTTCTGACACTGGTTGCTGCCCATCGCGAGAAAGACCAAGCGAGTGTAAAAGACCTCACTATCTGCCTTGTCATTGGTACATAGAAAACCACCCGGCCTGTCAATAGTGAACCCATTTCACAATCCGGTCAAACTCAACCTAGCATATAGCCCTCTGCACCCGAGCGGGTAAAGTCAAACCCCATTCCAACCGACCTCGAGACAGTGGGAGATGCGGCCTACTGGTATCTAGCCATCATGCGCTTATGAATCCACTCGGTCTAGACGTTGGAGCATCATACTGGTACCACAAGGTTTAGGGACTTTCACCCAGGGACGCCTGTGATGCCCGGTAACCTCAATAGTTTCCGATGTCCATAAAATCATCCGTCAGTCACAACAAGGCTATGGGACCACCTCCCTGGTGTTGCTAGGGAGTAGATGTAACGTGTCACACATAGTGCACAATGCATGAATCACACTATCCAAGACATGCATCAAACCTGCACGTACTGCGCGAATCATATGGGGCGACCCCATCTCATATAGAGTCCCCTAAATGTCTCAAGCCGAAGGGCATATGCTATAAACAATTGTCATCCACAACAAGCATACAACTGAGCATGATATCCATTACACTAAGCATGTTATTAGTGTGTCCTATCAGGCCAAGCACACTAGCATGTTATCAGACATATCATGATATAATTGACCCTATTTGGCAAATTATACACAGAGAGTGGGAACCGAACGGTAGGCCCCACAAGAAATATAGAGGTATATGTGGTGTGGCCCACGTTAGACTAACATCGGCTCCTCATGTACCCTGTACATAAAAATCTAGTAACTGAATGTAAGGCATGGATAAGATACATATGCCAAGGTGGGGTCTACTGGGAATGACCCGGATAGACACCCACATGTGCAACATATGTGCCACTAGGTTATCAATCTATTGGGCGCTGGTCCATTGATGATATCCCAAAACGATCAGATTATCATTGGTATCACTATAATAGGATGATCCGCACCGTTTGAACATTGTCAATATAATCGACAGTTATAAATTGTTGATTAGTCACTAGGATGTGATCCTGTGCTTGTGGTTCATCTGAGTCTTGGGATTTCATCATTTCACGCAAAGTGTATGCCTCAACGGATTTAATACAACCATTGTGTCAACTTTACATACACACTAATTAGGAATTTTAAATTGATACTAATTAGGAATTTTAAATTGATTTAATAATTAATTTCAAATCTTGCAAATACACCTGCTTTTAACTTAGGATTATAGGGATTTTGAATCTAGGGTGCCAAACATAGCCAAGGGATTCCAGAAATCTAGGAATCCCAAGTCCAAGAGAGCCCCAAATCCAAGGGATCCCCCATTTAGGGATTCCCAAGTCCAAGGGATTCCATTTCTAGCGGATTCCATAAAAATCAGATTTCCACCCCCACTATTCCCTGTGGTGCGGCCCACCTAAGATCTAGATCGGCTTGAACCTTGGGCCCCTGGCCTAACACGACCTGAAGAAGAGGATGAACGGCATGGATGGCACATAAACATCAAGGTGGGTCCCACGAGTGGGCTCCATGTGTTGCCCAAAATGGGCACCACCACCCTGTCATTGTTCCCCTCGGTGCAGTCTGCCTGAGATTCGGATCGGCCTGCTATTTGGGCCCATGGCCTAACATAATCTGGCAAGACGGATGAAAGGAGTGGATAAGTCACATACATCATGGGGGGTCCCAAGAGTGGGCCCCACTCCACGTCCATGCTGGGCGTCCGCCCGCCCAGGGTGCTGGCAACAGGCGCCGCTGGCAGTCTCATATATATATATATATATATTTATTGCACTATCAAGGTGGGCTCCATGAGGCTGATCTACTTCGTCCACCATCTTGGCCATCTCGAAAAGAGTCCAATGGGCCCTGATATGGGCTGTTTTGGACGAATAGGGACCCCACAGTGGGCTTCGGAAGATTTCAACAGTAGGGGATTGATTTCGTCCGTGTGGCCCACTCACAAATCGGAGCTGCCTCATTTTTCAGCCCGTGGCCTAGAATTATCTGAAGAAACAGGTGGATGGTGTGGATCCAGTAAACACATCACGTTGGGTCCCACGATTGGAAACCCACCCTAACTTCCCATGCAAAAGTGCTCGTGACTCATGGGCTTCCAACCCACTTGCACCTCACAGTGTGGCCCACTCGAGAGTTGGATCGGCTTCATTTTCGGGCTCAACTCCTTAAATGGGATGGAGAATCGGATGGACGGTACAAATGAAACATATACATCATGGTGGGGCCCACGAGTGGAGGCCCCACTCCCCATTTGTATTAATGGAGTCCAAACGCTAGACAGTTCCAACGTCTCACATTGAGAACGTCCAACGTCTGGACATTCGTTGTGTGTGTGTGTGTGTGTGTGTGTGTGTGGTGTGTTGTGTGTGTGTGTGTGTGTGTATATATTAAAGAAAGGGCAAGTAGGTGGGGTGGTCCACGTGAGAAATCTATGCTATCCACTAGGTGGGCAGCCAACTCATGGTGTGCTCAAAGAACCTCGAACCAAGCCGAAATTTGTGTCTTTCCTTCATCAATATATATGTGATCTAATTAATAGTTTAAATGGAAAATAAATATTATGGTGGGCCACACAAGGTGGTCCATGCTGTGATAGCGTGCGGGGCACGCTGGCACGCTCTCCAACAACATGGCCCACTTATGGGCCCCATAACATCATAACTTAAAAGAAAAGGAGGAAAGAAAGGAAAGGGAAGAGATCCGGTCATCGGGGTGGCCCCCCGCCACTATGGGGTCCAACATATAATCTATACATGATCAAGGTGGGTCCCACCTTTTTTGGGCTACCAAAATGGAGAAAATCACAAAGAAATGGAGGGTTTTGACCCTCCCATGTACTCACAATGACGGATGAATGGTTGGATCGGCTTGGATCGGCGATCGGACGGTCCACCAAGCTCCTCTCTACCCCAAATCTCCTCTAATCTCTCTTTTCTCTTCTCTCTTCCTCTTAACCTCTTGATCTCTCCTAATTCTCTCTCAAGCTCTTTCTTTTCTCTTAAACCATCTCTCTAATCTTTCTTTCTTTTCTCTCTCTCTTAATCTCTTCCTAATTCTCTCTAATCTCTTTCTTTTTCTTAATCTCTCTCTACTCTCTTGCTAGCAAATGGTAGAAATGAGAGGGGGTTAGGGGATTTGTGGTAGAATTTTTAGGACATAGGAGGGATAAGGAAAAGATGGAGGGGTAGAATGGGAAGAGAAAGAAGAAGAAACAGATGGCTTAGCATGGGCAAATCATGGGTTACATGATGGGAGGCATGTGCTTGTTTGACTAATGGGGAGAGAGAGAGAGAGAGACAGTGATTGATGGCTTGATTGATGGATTGATTGATTGGACAACCTATGGATTCGTGCAAGTGGGGCTTGCGTGTGTTGCGCGGTCCACCTCGGTTCATGCCAAAATTGTAATTTCTAATCTAGGAGTCGCAATGGGGCATGCTGCGCGCCGTTGGAATCGTAACGCCCGCGAAATCACTAGGGTACAACTATCAGGGTGTTGCGGTACGAAAATAGGGCCGCAATTAAAACTTGTCGATATGGTCCACCCGGAACATGCCGATGCCGAAGTTAAAGCGTACGGAAGGTCTCACGAGGTTACGGGTCTTACACAAAGTGAGTCCCACATGATCACATGCGTAGACCCCACATTGCTACACATGTAGAGAAACTAGTGTTTAGGTATTTGATTGGATTTTCAATTAGTTGGGATAAGGCTTTGATGATAATGAGTTATTTTATTGGGTTTTATGTGAGGGTAAATGGCTAAAGCACACCCTCAAATATGGGCTGTTAGTGAAGAGTTCTGTTAGTGAGGGCATTTTAGTCTCATGCCTATATAAAGCCTCATGGACATGCAACCCTCTTCTCATGTTTTGCTTTGAACAAAAAAAATGAGCTTTTGAGGTTTTCTTCATTATTTTATGGTAGAAGAGTTGGGAATTACAGAACACTAGCTCTTGGCTAGTGGGTTGTTGGGCTTCATCTGATAATCTGGCCATCTTCTTTTCTTTCTTTGGTGGGCAATTTTATAGCTTTACTTAAAAGGGGCTTTTGAGGGTTTTCATTATTTTATGGTTAAAGAGATGGGGATTAGAACACTAGCTCTTCGCTGGTGGGTTGTTGGGATTCATCTGACAACCTTGCCATCTTCCATCCTTCCTTGGTGGGCAATTTTACAGCTTTGCTCAAATTTGGATTTTGAAGATACCGATTCACAACAGCCCCAGTGTTACGGCATGTTTAATCGGATCTTTGAGGTCTTGATTCGAGGCAACTGGTTTGTACTGCCCAGTGCCCTCCAGAGAGCTGCCATCAACATTGAGCTTCCAACAACCAGAGGAGGCTTCCGAGAAACAATAATGAGAGGCAGCTGCTGGTAATCCTCAGTAACTGTTTTCTTACCCAATAAGAGGCAGCTCAATCATCAGGTGTGACAGTTTATGAAACAAATGGGCACTAAAACAAGTTTTCTCTAGTGTCCCTTGTTTTGCACACCATAGCCCATATGACAAGTGACCAACCTGATTTTGGGCCATGAGATTCACATTGTGTTCCACCAAATGGACTGCTTGGATCTCACATGTGTTGTATTAGCATGCTTTCTAGCATGTAGATTGACAAGGCTATACATGTTGGTGAGCTTTGTAAACCATTGCTTTCATTCATGTATTCTTTTATCTAGAATGATCCTATTCAACTAAATTGTATTTTGCAAACTAGTTGTATACTTGTATTGGACATGTGGGCATTCTGTTAATAGATCTGGACTGTCCATCTGGTCCAGCTCATTCTTCATGGGCTGGCTATCCGAAACTATGCTTATAGGATGATCCTATCCATCCAATTAATGGCTTGCAAATGGATAGTCCATTATGTTATGGACAAGGTCTAGTCATCAAATTTGATAGTCCACTCTAGAAGCCATGTGGATGGCTTGGCTTGTCTCTCAAGAGTCACTCTGATCCAATGATTCTAACTATCCTGTAAGTCTTGAAAAACAAATGGTTACGGTGAAATGGATCAATATTTGGATGGTTTGAATCATCCAATCTGTGATTTTGGCTCAATAGCCCATAAAGAATGGAGGCTCGAATTTATGGATGGTTTAGATCAGCTTAGCCGCATTGGTTCATCCTCCCTTCTTTTATTATGAACGCGAGTTGTATTATGGTTGCTCGTTCATGTGGAAAATCATTGTTGCTCCTGTTTGGATTACAATTTAGTTATTTCTATTTGGTAGATTGGGAACTCACACGGGTTTGCTGTTCAATAATGGGGCTTCTAAAGCACCACGGAGGACGCTATCACCTCCTTTGGCTTTTGAAAGCAACCGGCCTGTCAAGGGGCATCGTTACCCTCTTGAAGAAGCTCAGAGGTAGGATTTATTGCAAACCTTTAGTTTTGGTGTTTTCTTTTCCCATTGTACTGTTTACTGAGATTTACATTGCTGTACATTCATATTAATAGTATTGTTGTATATGCTTGGGACATAATCTGCACACTGCTTTGAGAGCTGTTGCGCACATATCCCCCATCACCTAAATCTGATGGGCTGGACCCAAAATGTATGTCAATATGTGATTTTAAAAATTCCACTTTTGAGTTACCACCTATCCTATTTGGGGAATGGGAGATATGTGTGCACCAACATGAAATTGCTATCCGGCGGTGGATCTTGCAGGTTCCCTAGAGTTGTCATATATGTTCAAATCACTGTCCATCATTCAATCTTGCAGATTCCCTAAAATCCCAAAATTTATAATCAGTTAGTAAATTTTCATTAAAAAAATCACATAGTAAATTATATCGATAAAAATAGTGAATGTTCTAATTACCTTGTCCAGGCCTGCCATATCACCTCCGAGATGGGGTAATCAGCCTATTTCTCCAGCCAATGCTAATTCTCAAACTCCGCTGAGTTCCTCCCCAGTTGCGCCTTATGTTGATGCACATGATGCTGGATCCAAGTTTCCAACCAAGCCTAACAGCTTTCAAGTCCCGAAAAGGACCAGGTCGCCTCCTATATCATCTACTGATGAAGTTATTTTAAGGAAGTCTCATTTCGTTCAAGATGAGCTGAGTTCCTCCCCAGTTACGCCTTATGTTGATGCTCATGATGCTGGACCCAAGTTTGCACCTGATGCTGGACCCAAGTTTGCACATGATGCTGGACCCAAGTTTGCACATGATGCTGGACCCAAGTTTGCACACGATGCTGGACCCAAGTTTCCAGCCAAGCCTAACAACTTTCAAGTCCCAAAAAGGACCAGGTCGCCTCCTATATCATCTACTGATGAAGTTATTTTAAGGAAGTCTAATTTCGTTCAAGATGATTCTGCAAGGTGAAAAAATTACATGATCTCTTTTCAGTTTGACTTTCTTCACTGTAGTAATATTTTTCATAACAGCTAGTTTAGTTCAACTTTCATACATCAATTTGCTGATTTATATTTGGAACTTCTAATTGTAGAGAAACCCAAGCAAAGGCGAGGCGACTGGCTCGCTTCAATGTTGAATTAAGCCAACCAGTGCTAGGCCCACATGATCTTACAAAGCAAAAGCTTTCTGGGATTAAAAATGATCAGGCCATGGAGAAACAGAAGTTCACTGTCAAGCACCCTGTTCAAGAAGTAGATCTCTCAAATGATAGTATCTTATTTGACAACGAAGGGATTGAATCATCTAGTGTTGTAGTTGGGCTCTGTCCAGATATGTGTCCTGGTATTTTATTCAGCTTTCAAGTCCAACTATAATTTCGTATTGCTTTTCATCTCTTTAATAATCAGAGTATAATTCCAATAAAAGAAAAAAGAAAAAAAGATCCAACCTTCTTATTCTTTGTCCTGAAAGTTCCATGAGTGTTCAAGTCATTGATGTATAATGTAGGCTTGTGTTCTTTCATTGTGCTTTAGAATCCGAAAGGGAGGAACGTGAGAGGAAAGGAGATCTTGACAAGTATGAACGTGTGGATGGAGACCGAAACCAAACAAGCAAATACCTTGCTGTTAAGAAGGTAGTCCATAATCGCTCTATCAGACTTTCCATGTAATCAATCTGGTCTGTACAAAAACCAAAAATGTGCAGAGCTGCTCAATACAGGGTAAAATGGTGAGAGCTCATATTAACTGGCAGTGAACCAGTATAAACTGTTATTGAGCTGGTCCAACAAAGCAGTTATCGAACTAATTTATATATGAATTTGCAACAATGCGATAGGTGGAACTGGGGTTAAACTGGTTTTCATCTAATGACCAACCTCATCGATTTCGCCTCCAGTCTGGTGTTCAAAAATTGCTTACTGAAATTTCCTATCTTCGTCTACAAGTCTACAACATGAATCTTGACGGAAGTTATTGTCTGATTCATACAGTATAACAGGACAGCTGAGAGAGAGGTAGGCTTGATAAGGCCCATGCCTGTCTTGCAGAAGACGGTTGATTATCTTCTGTGCTTGCTGGATCAACCTTATGATGATAAGTTTCTGAGGATGTATAACTTCTTGTGGGATAGGATGAGGGCGATCCGGATGGACCTCAGGATGCAACACATTTTTAACCGGAATGCTATAACCATGCTTGAACAAATGGTTTCTTCCTTAACCTGATTCCTTTCATACCTCTGATTTGTAGCAGGGATAGACATCTTTATTAAACGTTCTTGTTGCTGATGCTAGATAAGGCTTCATATCATAGCCATGCACGAGTTGTGTGAATACACAAAAGGGGAAGGGTTCTCAGAGGGATTTGATGCGCACCTCAACATTGAGCAGATGAACAAGGCATCAGTTGAATTGTTTCAACTGTATGACGACCATAGGAAGAACGGAAGCAGTATACCTACGGAGAAAGAGTTCCGGGGTTATTATGCACTTCTCAAGCTGGACAAACATCCTGGGTACAAAGTAAGTAAGGGTGTGTTTGGATGCTCTATTGAAATCAATTGCAAATACTCATTTTAGTCAAGTGAAAAACCACCAATATGGAGCTAGTCCCACTCCACTCATTATGATGGACTAAACTCTGTACTGCTACGTTCGTTTAGATTCAAATTTGAGAGTCTTGCTGAGCCCACACGTTTGTGCAATCAATGTTTGAAATATCGATGATATCAGCCCGATATATCCCACGATATATCTTGTATCCCACCTGTGCGAAATGAAACACACGGGTAGTGCCGGTATATCCCGCATGTTCGATCCGGTGAGCATTTTCAATTTCCGTTCTCCCTTTTTTTTTTTTTTGTTGAAATTATGTTAAATCAGTGTCAAATGGTTACAAATCCATTGGTTCTTCATGTTTTGCATGAAAAATCATGGAGTTGGAGCTTTGATTTCGATATACATTGGGTTTTCATGTTCTCCGTGTTTTTTCAAAAAATTCCTTCAACCAGCTGTCGATTGAGACTAATTTTGAAGTATTTAGGAGCATTTGATGAAATGATCATCACATACACTCTAATTTCAAAATTTGAGTGTAGGTGGTCCGATTTGGGAAATTTTGAAATTTCCCCAATTTCTCCGAAATTACTTGCAATGTTGCGCTCCAAACATGAAATCAAGCATATATGAAGGCTGAACTACTGATTTGTCAAGTCCTCATTAATTTTCGAAAATAAAAATCATTTTTTAATTAAAAATTAATAATTTTTTTAATGAAACTTCCCTTCAATTGGATGTTAATTGAGACTAATTTCGAATATTTATGAGTGTTTGATGAAATGATCATTAGATACCCTATTTATGCATTCAATTTGAATATAGTTGCATTAGTTCAGTCAAACAAAGCATAACTTAGGACCCTATACAAAGGAAACCTTTTACGTGCACTTCTTTTTTGAGGTGTTATGATTTAAAAGTGTATATTAAGGTCTTTTTTAACAATCCCTAAGTTTCATTGAAAAATTCAATCATTTCCCCAATGTTTCCCTGTGTTTTCCAAAAAGTGCGATAAATTACCTGATACAAATGAGATATCCCGTGTGATAACTGATATGTATTTGTATCCCAAGGGTGCAATACGTAACGCGATACTGATATTTCAAACACTGTACAATATAGCTCATGTACCTGCCACATGTGTCAGCATAGCATGATAGGTCTGGAGCCAATCCATCCATCAGAACAACACCACCATATTGATGCCCTAGCGCAAGAATCAGATTGATCCAATGGCCAGGTGGGCACGAGTCTGCAAAAACAAATGTATAGTTCTGAAAAACTTTGCTGAGGTTTTCTAACCCGTCCACGGGTTTCCAGTATTGCGACCCACAAGCCGATTGGCCCAGATTTTAGCTTTGGGAAAAAAAATGTACAAGGTTGGACCAATCTGATGTGGATGGATTAGATCTTGCACATATGTGCCATGCTGTCACATGTGTGGCATGTACATGAACTTTATTGCATGTGCGTGTGCGCACTTGGCAAAGCTCCCAACTTGAAATGCATGGTATTGCAATCAGGTTTTGGTTGTCATTACCTAAATGGTGGTATACCAACTCTGGTTTTTCCTATTTATTTAATCGATTGATCACAATTCTCTTTGGCTCAGTTTCAATGTTATCACTGAATACAAACCCTTGTTGTTAGGTGGAACCTGCAGAGCTTTCGCTTGATCTTGCCAAGATGACTCCAGAGATAAGATGTACACCAGAAATTTTATTCACACGTGACGTAGCAAGGTAATAACATTGTCTTAGCATTTTTAATCAGCTGATGCTAAGTCATAGTGTTCCTGTGTGTTAGCATAACCTGATCGCTGAAGCAATTGTGTTATTCCAGAGCTTGTAGAACAGGTAATTTCATTGCCTTCTTTCGTCTTGCAAGGAAAGCAACATACCTTCAAGCGTGTTTGATGCATGCTCACTTTTCAAAGGTATTAGCTTCTCATCCATGTAATTCCTGTAATTTGTAAGATAGATGTTAGTGCCTTTCACAATTTTGTGTTTTAGTAATCTGAATATCCCAGTGAATAAGATGCTGTTTCAGTAAAGCTTGCAGATTTACAGTCTTTTGTGTTAGTTTTATTCCTGTAATATGTTATTTTCATGTGTAGCTCATGAGCTATGTGACAAGGACACATACTTTCTTTTAATTGCCCCGTGTTAATAAGTGCCCATCGTTCGTGTCTGACATTCCCGGACATGGGTCATATATTTTTAATGTTTACTTGTTATTTCTTTTATTTCTGGGATACCTTTTTCTAGATGAATACTTGACGGTTTCTATACCGTTAAAAAATGATTTTAAGGTTTTTTTACTATTATAATTTTTTGGGATCGTTTTACAGCAAATAATTGATGATATTATTAAAGATATTGTACTTTTTAACATATCTGTGTGGACTTGTTGGAAATCTGACTTTTAAAAGCCACCGGGTCTAACACTTTCATATAAATGTCCGTCACTGACTCTATGCTACATTACTCATGAGAGTTCTGTTTTGGTATTGTAACCAGCAGCATACCCCCTAAACACATCCATCATGGGTGCTCTTGCATGCGCAGGTCTGGCCGGCGGATCTCTGTACATAGTACATACGGAAATCTCTGTTCCCCTCTTAACCACGTACTCGGTTATTTCTCAGTAAAGTTGTAACTACATCATCTAGCTTTTTTGTCCCATCTATTTGTGGTTGGCAGAAGTTGTTCCTTGTCAGGAGAAAATATTAAAAAAGAAAAAAAATGGTAGGCTTGCTGACGGCCTTTTCTTCCTAATCTTTGTATCGCATTATCTTATCCATTTCCTTCATGGGTTCTTGTGATCTTTAAATTTTGTTTAATAAAATTTTCATTATCAATCCAAAAAAATAGGAAAAATATACGTAATAACCTTAGCCAATTAGGCTGGTCAACATGTCGCCTGTGGATCTCATTCATACAGTCAGTGTTCGAAATATCGGTATCGTGTTACGTATTGCACCCTTGGGATATGGATACATATCGGTTATCACATGGGATACATCTTGTTGTATCGCGTAATGTATCGTTGTTGTTGGAAACATTGGGAAATTGGTCGAATTTTTCAATGAAACTTCAGTGATTGTTAAAAATTACATCAATACATACTTATAAATCAAAACATTACAAAAAACAAGTGCAAATAATATGTTTTCTTTACATGGGGTCCTAATCTATGCGTTGTCTAACTGAATGGATGCAAGTATATTGAAAGTCTATTCATATAATTTATAAATGTAAGAAGATGTGTGGAAACACAAGCAATTCATATAATTTATAAATGTAAGAAGATGTGTGGAAACACAAGCAATACATTCAAAAGCGAAAGAAGAATCACTAGATTGCAACCGATTGTGATGATTAAATTTTTTTTTTTTCTTCAATTTTCCGCAACTCAGCCCATCTCATCTAGATCTTGAAATCGAAACTCTCAATCTCATGGATTTGTAATAATTTGACACTGATTTAACATGATTTACAGAAAACAAAAGGATTAAAAAAAAAAAAATGTCCCCAGATCGAACATGTGGGATATATCTCACTACTTGTGTGTTTGTATAACACAGGTGGGATACGAGATATATTGTGGGATATATCGGCCAATATCATCGATACTTAAAACACTGCATGCAGTTTGTAGTTCCGGGCTCCTTTTTATGCTTTATGTGTATTTCAATGCCCGTTGTGTTTGGCTATTGTATAGTGGCATTGAGCATTGGATTCTCTTTTGACCAGTTACGAACCCAGGCGCTTGCTTCTTTACACAGCGGTTTACAGAATAAGCAAGGAATCCCCATCAAACAAGTTATAAACTGGCTTGGCATGGAGGTAAAGTAGTTGCGTAATGCTGGTAATTTTTGCTTTTGTTACCAGGCAAACTGACATTCGTTTGTTTTTTTTTTTTCTAACAACCAGGAAGAAGATATTGAAAGCCTTTTAGAATACCATGGGTTCTCAATAGATCACTACAGAGATGTATATATGGTGAAAAGAGGCCCATTTCTTAACAGTGACATGGATTACCCGACAAAGTGCTCACAGCTTGTTCACCTGAAGAAGTCAGAAAGGATTATTGATGATGTGTCTTCTGGACAGGCATTATCCTCCCCCAGGGAAAGAAGAAAGATTTTGCTAGATAAGGTGGATGAGTTTGTTCAGAAAGATGCAAGTTCGAGTTTCACTGAACCAGAAACCTGGGTCGATGCTATTGATGAAGATATGCCTGATTTTGAAGATAATTCTTTTCCTAGAGACAATCACCAAGTCCAGCTGTTTCTTGAAACACCTACTGGTCAGGATGCTGAAAACAACGCCGAAGTGGCTGAATTGCACTTCTTGCCATCAGAATCATTAGACTGTCATCCACCACATGTGGTTGTTGACACGGTCAGTGAATCAGCTGCTGATGTACTAGTAGGAAGCTCAACAAACAAAAATCTACATTACCCACGTAAGGCAATGCTTCCACAAACTGCGACGGGAAGGCCTTTGCAATTTGAGACATCTATGGTGGAAAAAACAGTACCCCAAGAAGTAATGACCAGAGATCAAGGAAATGAATCTATGATGCTCGGTCAAAGGGATGAAGCTGCTGCTGCTGCAAAACTTAAACTGATGCTGAGGTTCATAACTTGTCTGATTCAACTTAGCTGAAAACCAGTGTTGAACATTTAATCATAATTGTTTGTTGAGTCTTTTCTTCTGTGGTCAGGATATGGAAGCGGAGATCGCTGAAGCTGAGGGAGATTCGTGAGCAGCGCCAGTTGGAAGCAACTGCTGCATTGAATTCACTGTCACTGGGACTGCCGATCCTGAAAGATGAAGTGGTAAGTGGTCTTCTAAATCATTCTCAAAAAATAAAAAAAAAAAAAAAGAAACAGTAAATAATAAATGAATAAAATAAAAAGTGGTCTTCTAAATCTTTTGCTTCTCAGTACCCTTTTGTGTTAGGTGAGTCACGGTTCATTCTTGTTCATCATGCATTGCAGCATTGGGCCTGCATGCAGGTGATGGTTTGATGATTGGAACATTTCATCTTCTGGTTGTTGATGTGGATGGGTCGGGGAACAAAAAATAGTGCTGAATGGAGGTCACGACTATCGATATGTGGAGCTGAGTTTTGAGTATGGGCTGTTGACAATTTTTGTTTTCAGGCATCCACGTTCAATTGTGTGGTTGGGATCGTCTGGTCAGTGTGATTTCTGTACCATTTACCCAACCATAATAGCATCAAGAAACAGAGAGTTTTGATCATCCAGCTACATGTGGGTTCCATGGAGTAATGCATACTGATTCATGCAAAACAAAATCTTCACCTTAAATTGTCCGAGCGTTGGTGTGTTCTATTTATTGATTAAGAACAAAGCTGACGTGTTCTATTCAGTTTTTATCTGCTCATTCAATTTATTTATTTTTTGAAATCTTGTGAAGCAACGGATCCATGCCGCTGAGCTCAACATCGATCATGTTGTGAGGGAGAGGCTTGACAGACATGTGAAATCATGGTCTAGAATGAATGTTTCTGAAGTGGTGGTGCAGATATTAGGAGAAAGAAATCCAGATGCTAAGTGCCTCTGCTGGAAACTGATCGTCTGTTCTCAGATGAATGGTAATGGAGGACACAAATCGATGCAAAAGAACCAAACTAATAATGTGACAGGCACGTGGTTGCTCTCTAAGCTCATGGGTATTAGAAGTGAAGATGACGATGAACTGGCAGTCTGTTCTTCAGGCCTGTCGATATGGAAGAAGTGGGTTCTTAGCCCTCAAATTTGCTGTTTGTCTGTTATTAGACATGTTGCATTTGATGGTAACAGGCCGGTTGCAGCAGATGATGTGGTTACTGGTGCAGGTGCCATTCTATTTCTTGTATCGGAAAGCTTACCTTGGGATCTTCAACGAACTCGACTGCACAACCTTTTATCATCACTACCTCCTCTCTCTGGATTGCCACTTCTGATCTTAACCAGTGGGGTACATGAAGATGAGGTTTCTGATCCTTCCCTTACCATCGTTAACAGACTGAGCCTCAATGATGTTGATAAAAGAAGGATAAGTACTATCTCGATTGTCTTTCTTGTTGGCAACCAGGCCCCACAAAATCAAAATGGGTTTTTGAGCGATAATTATTTAAGAGAGAGTCTGCAATGGCTAGCGAACCAGTCGCCTGTGCAGCCAGTTCTTCGTAAGGTTAAGACGCGCGAGCTGGTTCTGGGATACTTGGGTTCTTCACTAGCGGTTCTTGACAACATGAAAATTTCTGAAGTGGGTCCGGACCACTGCATCTCGGCCTTCAATGATGCATTGGATCGTTCATCAGAAGATATTGCCACCGCAGGAGATATGAATCCTGCCCATTGGCCAAGTCCCGAGATTGATTTGCTTGATGAATTCAGCAACGAGCGTAGAGTCACAAACTCATCCTTACCAAACATCAGTTGGAGCTCCAGTGCAAGGATCGAATCAACAATTAGCACGATAAAGTATTGCAAACTTCCATGTTTTGCCACCGACTTGTCGTGGCTAAATCAAGGTTCAGATATGGGCAAGGAGATCCCGAACCAGAAATTGGCACTTGAAAAGTGCTTATCAAGGTATCTGACAGAAGCAAGTAAAATGATGGGCGAGGAGTTAGCGGCAAGGGAAGCATATGTGATGCTGCAGAAGGGCGCTGGCCTCAAGGTCGATGGTTTGAGATATCAAATCGTTCCAAGATGGGCAGTTATTTTTCGGCGGGTTTTCAACTGGCGGTTAATGAATCTGATCAGAGGGCCGTTCTCGGAAGCTTATGTTTTGGAGCACTCGAGTAGGCCTAGTGCGAAACCATCCAATCCAAGTAACATATTTACACCTTTGAAACGAGGTGGGAGTGAGTCTGATTTGAGTGCGGATATGTGGCCGGTGCATCATGTTTCAACTGAACTCTCCCTAGATGAAATGGTTGAAGTTAGCTGCAGGCATCCATTTGGGCGGCCCATCTCAGTTGCTTTGGTCTCTCAATCGCCCAAGGGAACTGTCAACAAAGGCGGCGAAGTATCGGAGACTATCCATGATTCTCCCGGGGATGTTGAAATTGGCAATGATTCTTTATTTAACAAGCGGCAAAGTAGTAGTGCAGTTGTATTGAAGACGAAAGAGGGTGACAAGTTAAGCATGTTGTTGGAGCAGTGTAAAATGTTGCAAGACAAGATTGATGATAAGCTCACCATATATTTCTGATAGCCTAATTGTTATTTGCTTCTTTGTATCTTTGCTAGAGAATATGTTTGTATCATGAAGAAATGACAGACGGCGTTGAGGTACAGGACTATGGATGTTGGTTCCATGGTTCGGTAATCCAGACCGTTGATGCCTTGTGGATGGGGGATTCCGCCAAGATTTCTTGGATTGGATTAGCCCTGGCAGAATTGAAAATAGAAGGCCAGAGATTTTAGATGTGAGCCAGAGCAGTGAAATGCTTTTCAAGCCTGAGCCCCAGCCTGTAAAGCAATTTCTATATGTATGCAAGGGGTATGTATGCGGGCCGCACACATTTTCATGTACCTGATTTGAGCCAAGCCCAATCCAATTGACCAATAAGCTTGACCCGAGTCCGGCGAAATTACTATGAAAGGCCCAAGCATTTTCGAACCTGCCGGAAGCAACCTAACTAGCCTAGGAATTTAGGTCTGTGGCTGACCAGTGATGGGCTGGCCTAACACATGTTGAGGCTGTTATAATTATTTGAATCTCTGGGAGAAATGGGCCATCCATTCTCCATTCTGGGACCTTGTCTGATCAATGGTCTTAAAAAGGAGCAGGGGCAGAATTTTGTGCCCCTAAATTCCAACACACACCTGAAGTCTTCTTTACTCAACCCATGGTCGGGTTGGGTTAAGGGTCAACCTTTAGAAATTTAACAAAGTTATTAGCCGTGGTCAACCCAACCTAAATTCCAACCTGAGGTGCTGAACCTGAACCCAACCTGAAGTCTTCTTTACTCAACCCAACACCATCTGACCTGACTTGACCTAAAATGTATGCGATGATTCCCAACCCGACCTAACCCGATTAGATTTGCTCAAACCTAAAATCAGCCAGAATTCAAATCAGACTGGCATTTTTCAAGCCAGATCCCACAACCTGAGGACCCTTGACAATCCAACTGGATTCTGGGTCAGCCCTTTGTTTGCTTGATGGTTTGAATACTTGAAAACAAATAGTTTTTAAATATAAAACATAGTAAGATTGAATGTATTAAGTCCTTATCTATGAACAATTTTGATTCACTTACTCAGGAAAGGTAAAAATAAAAACTTTCAAAAACTTCAGAAAGCAACTGAAATTCAAACTTAACGGTAGTTTGGTATTTTGATTATATATATATATATATATATATATATATATATATATATATATATATATATATATATATATATATATATATCAAACTCATCTGATTGGCACGGTTAATGTGCGAATGGTTAGAATTCTCCTGCGTTCCACCTAAATCATTGGCGAAGGACAGCCCTATGCTTAACACGTATTTTTTAGTATGGAATTGATAAACGGGCATGCTATTTTTAGGTCATTGCGCGATACATGGACGGTCTGGATCCTTCAGATGTGTCAGGCTTTGTGAGAGTATCAGAGGACGATGCCTCCTTAAAAAAAAAAAAGAAAAAAAAGAAAAAAAAAGGTCCTATTCCATGTGAATAGGGAACTTTCCTATTTGATGCAAACCATTGATCTGATCTCACCCATTGATCTTTACATATGTGCCATGTTGGTTTAATGCAAACCATTGATCTGAATTACAAACAAGGTGCCCAACCTGAAGCCCTCTATATTTATACCAACCAGACCCAAGTACATGTGACTGTTTGGGTTGAACCCTACCTCATCTCACCCAAATACATGTACATATCACCTAGATTTTAAAAATCTCGCAATCTTTTTGTAAAATATCAATCAAACAATGGTATCACACTAGCAAGCAAAAATTTCAAAATCTCTGCATTTAAAATTTTTTTTTACATGAAATATAGTGATATTGGCACCTTTTAAAATTTTTTTTTTTTTCCAAATTTTAGTTAATCATTAAATACACATAATTAAAATTTTTAAATGATTTATTAATTTTAAATAAAATATTTTAAAATTTTATGTTTTCAGTGAGATTTCAATGATATTAAGAGCAAAGCCTCAAAATCGTACATGGGATAAAATGTAGTTTGTGAAAGTGCATCCAAAAACACAACTTGAAAAAGGTGTTTTGTCAGGACCTGAAAGGGGCGCAATCCAACGGGTCCTTAAATGTGTTGGGACCCACCATTGTATCTTTTTGGTGGTAGTGGGCCAGGTTTGGGGCCCTCCAATCTTATCAGTAATTGGACAAAAAAGAGGCCTAACTTCAGGCCCAGTCCCACATAGTAATATGTGCCATGGGTTTAATGTACATTGACTGAAACCAAGGGCTGAAGCCCTCTATATTTATACCAACCAGACCCAAGTACATGTAGGTTCGCTCACCCAAATCGATCACCTAGCCCTTTTGTAAAATATCAATCAAACAATGGTATCACACTAGCAAGCAAAAATTTCAAAATCTCTGCATTTAAATTTTTTTTTTTACATGAAATATAGTGATATTGGCACCTTTTTTTAATTTTTTTTTTTCCAAATTTTAGTTAATCATTAAATACACATAATTAAAATTTTAAAATGAGTTTTCGAGTTCGGATTTCAATGTTCAAAGGACATGGGTCAATGTAGTTTGTCTAGGTGCATCTAAAAAAAATGAGTCTCAGGCCGAGTTCGGATAAATGTGTTGGGACCCACCATTTTTCTTTTGGTGGCTCGTCTCGGTCAATCTTATTAGAAACCCGAGGCCTAACCCGGCCCGTCCACATAGTAATAGGGGTGTACACCGGCCCGTGGCCCGACTCAACACGTACGGTCCAGTTCGGGTTCGGGTATGAATGGGTTAATACACCATTTAAGATAAGGGTAGTATGTTGGCACAAGACAAAGACAACACGCGAATCCGCTTTTGATGGATTGCACCAAAAAGTAATGTTTATATGATGCTTTTGATGGATTGCACCAAAAAGTAATGTTTATATGATGCCACGGGTCCAAATGTAACTAAGTATGTGGGTAAGTAGGTTGCAATAGAATTTTAGACAACGGAATTATTTCTCCAGATTCTTTATTATTCCATAATAGGATGGTACCGTATGTAGAGAAGAACTAGAAAATGGTAAAGCCATATTGGCACTTTACATATGCTGGGGTCATCTTTCAATCAGGACGGCCTGTTTAGTGGGATCCACTGATGATGGAAATTGATTCTAGATATACATAGTTGGAACGATCTTAGCCATCTAAATAGTGACCTCCAAATCAGCGGTAGGAAAAGAAAATAGCTGACCGGGAACATGTTGTGCATGAGAGTAAAGATAAGAGATAGCTATGGTCTTCTGATAAGTATGGTACCGTTGATCGAGGGCCTTGTAATGGGACGCGGATTACCTACCAAAGCCTTTCCCATGAATTTGCTGTAAGGTTCGAAACTGGCCCGAACTCGCACAATTGCAGCCCGGGCCCGGTTCGGACTGGAGATGTTGGCCCAGTGACCAGGCCCGGTCGGGTTCGGGCCTGGTGCGGCTGTTGAACGGGTGTGGACGGACTGAGGCTAGTTCGACTCGGCCCGACCCGTGTACACCCCTACATAGTAATATCATAAATGGGCTCAGATCGGTCCATGATGTGTGTTGCTTTAGAATCATGGATTGCCATGATTTTGTTCCCATGGCCAAATGACGGTTTCATAATCTAAGGAACCAAGGTGTGGCATACAACATTTGAGAGGGTTTACCCTCCCATTAAAACATTCATAATCATTTATCTGGCCCACCGAGATGTGGTTCACAAATCTAACCCATCCATTGTGTGGGTCCCACTTGGATGAGGGGTCAGACCAAGTTTCAGCTGCATCCAAAACCCAGGCGGGCCCCACCAAGTACTTTTATATATTTTAGGCATGTCTTCACATGGTTTTAGATGGTATGGCCCACCTGAACTCCGCGTATGGCTGAGTTTTGGGATGTCCCATAACCTAGAGGGGACCCATCAAATGCACAGTGCTGATGTTCAACACACATCACGGTGGAGCCCACACAGCTCGACCTCATGGGAAGTTCCCATGAGGAGGGATATATATGGAAAGTGGTATTCAAAATTTTGATATAATGTTTAGATAACAAGTAGAATTTTTAGATTTATTAGACAAACTGTTGTCTCGTTTCTCGTCACATAATCTTAACCGTGAGTAACTTAGATATTATTTTATGGAACTGATCTATCCAAACATGCATTGTTGTCTTATCAAGAAAATCCCGATAAAAGAATTCCAATACATTTCCGATTCGGTAGAAATGGATTTTCATAATAATTGCAGAATTTGTTTATTTTACCATGGAATTCTCTTATTCAAACTCACACTTGGGAACAATAGAATTTTGGTAATTCCACAAGTGTGGAACCCGACCATCAACATGTAGGCCCATATGCCTAAAGAAGCTCAGCTGCCGAGAACCAATGGGCAGATACAAAAGTGGAAATATCTGATAGGAGTGCTAAAGCCATGTAAAACAAACTCTCCAAAGAACACAAGCATTTAAAGTGTAGGAAGAGCTGATGTTGAAGTTGCAGTTCCATCTTGAGAATGTGATGTGCTCAATGCAGAAGAGACTTTGACAAATCAATCTGATGGCTGACTTCAAGGTAATCTTGGTGGACATGATATACAACCATAAGAAGAGCAAACATGGAGTCCCTATATATATGGAGTACTTGATGAAATGGAAGAGACCACCTGAAAGTGAAGGCAGGAGTGAGCCACAATGTGGCAATTTGCAGATCAAAGACAACAGTTCTAAAAGAAAGGTTCTATGAGGATGTAGATGTAATAGGTGGAGTAGACTTGTCACATACTTTGACTTGGACAATTTGTCTCACATTGAACATAGAAGGCTTGTATATTCTGTATAGAGACATCTAAAACATGCTATTGTGGGGGTCGGAACTTACCCGACAAGGAATTTCGCTACCTTAGGACCGTTACAGTTACGTCCGCTGTTCACCAGGGCTTTGGTTGCTAGCTCCCTTGTCATTAGGTCACCCACATAATAGGTGCCTTGATTTAATATTTGTACCTGTTATAAATATGTCTTATAATAAGTATATCTATTATAAGTATATAATAAGTGAAGGAATGTAGAACTAAATAAGTGTACTTATATGTATGATAATCTGCTTTTTTATTTTTGTTCTCCCGTCCTTATCTTGTAATAAGATGAATAATTCGCATTAGCTGATGTTTTGAACTTACCTATAGGAGACAGAACTAATCCAGCTGTTGCGGTATGTAGAATAAGAATTCTTCTGTCTATGGATTCTAAGAATGGTATTGTTTCTTTTTTTTTTATAATTTTTAAAGAACCCTAGAACGTTCTAGAGTTTATCTCGGAGAGATGAGAGACTTGTACCTAGACTTGTGTGAATTAGCCTAGAAGCTTTCCAGAGGATTCTTGACCATTGGATAAATGCCACATGGCTCTATCCTAGCCGTTAATGTATACTCCTAAAGGTTTCTAGACCTTGCCTATAGGGAAGTCCTCACTCCTAAAGTTGTCATGTTCTCTCCTTCACTACAATGCAAGCTTTTATAGCCCCCCTCTCGTGTTCTCTTGAGTTCTTTTGCATCCTTATCTAGTTCTTGATGTCAAGAACAAATGGTGTAAGTGAGAGATAGGCCGACTCGAATCGCGTTGGGGTATTGCACAAGTGTAAAACAGGTGAAAGTGCGAAGTACCACGCAAGTGAAAGTGAGGAGTTGGCATGTTCACGACACTAGTCCATTGTATGAATACTAAGATAATAACTGCAATTTGGTTATTTCCACTTTATTGAACCAACTATTGCAATTCAATCCATCAGTGCATCCAAATGCAGCATAAGAGCAAGACAATGAACTTACTGACACCAATACCGGTGAGTCACTCTAACATTCCAAGTATCTGAAAATGAGCATCCAAACCAACCTGTTGAAGAGTATGGCAGTTGATGAGCTCGGTGCAAACAAGTGCATGATGGAGCAGCCATAAGCTTCTAAAAAGGCCACCTTGTTCTTTCTTAAACTCAAATGAAAGTCAACATCTTCATAACCTCCTTATTGTCAGCCATGCCTTCAATTTCTTTGTAGAAAGCATGCACGAACATCCCACAGCCATTTCCCACCTCTTCTTTCTTTATGTTGGATTAGCACATGTATAAGAGCTGAGTAGTCAAAGATGTAAAATGTCCTTTGCCTTGAATAAAAGAAAGCCTAATCAACTATATACAAGATCTGTGTGTAGACAAGGTTATAAGAGTTGATTAAAGAATTAGTAGGCTAAGAATATCTGATGGTAAACTGAGAACAGCACCAAACTGCTCCTGCCACCATTGTTAGAAGATCAGACCCCCCCAAGCCTTCTGCTGATCTGCCACCATAAAGCGGGTTAGTATGACATGCATGTTAAATTGAACTTTAACTGATGCGTTTTTAAAGTGGGTTCACTGAGGTAAGCTAGACTCAGTTCAAAATATCGGCACACATGTATATCAATGGTTTGGAAACAATGATACCATTATGTTTTTATTTATTATTTATTATTTAATGGACACACATCAATGAATCAGTCAAAAATCACATTGGCATCTCTATGTATTAGACATATGTCACTAAAACAGTAAAAAATAAATCGTACTTACAGGTTGAGTAGCCAACTCGCTACTAAAGTGACATCACCAGGTTCCGTGGCCCCACCATGATGCATGTATTGTCTCTTCATTTGGAGAGATCATTTTAGGGCATGAGCCCAAGAATGAGTTAGATCCAAAGCTTTGTGGACCCCACTACAGAAAACAGTGGGGAGAGTGACGCCCACCGTTGAAACCTTCCTGGGGTCCACCATGATGTTTATTTGAGATCTAACCTGTTCATAAGTTAACAAAGATATGAATGAAGGAAAAACAGAAATATCAGCTTGATCAAAAGCTTCTGTGGCCCCTTGAAGTTTTTAATGGTAGGTGTTCAATTTCCACTGCTTTCTGTGGCGGGGTCCATTCAAGCTTTGGATCTGACTCATTCTTTGGCTCATACCCTAAAATGATCTCTCCAAATGGATGGACAGTGTGGATACAACACATACATCATGGTGGGGCCCACAGAACTTGGTGACGTCACTTCAGTAGCAAGTCTGCCCACTCAACCTTTCAGTAGCTAATCGGTGTCCTCAAAAATCACACTGGTATCTAAGTACATATTGGCTGATATGTACCCGCTGATACGTGCGCCGATGCCAATACTATGGAACTTCAACTAGACTCCAAATGTGCATTTCCACTTGCAAGTTTTGGCAGCCACGCTATATGAGGCATAAGTGCACGCCAATCTAGACTATCCAGAAAATGCATCCCATTCTGAATGGAGCATAGCCTGCAGATGCTGATAAGACCATCTTAATCATCTGACTTAGCCTGATGAATTTGAAGTTTATTTGGAGTGCTGATGGTTAGCATTGTCTAATTATAGTGAATTTTGGGCTATGCTCTATCAGTTCGTCTACAATGGTGCTCATGAATTAGCTGCTTTAGATTGGTGTGCACATATGCCATGTGTATCATGGATGAATTCCCACAATTTGGTACTTCCTGGAAAACACGCCTTTGGGGGTCTTAATCCATGTAATAAATACAATTGCAACATGTGTATTTTAAGGTAGATGGAATGCAAATTATTAAAAGAAAAAAAATTCATTTTAGTCAAGTACATTCGATGATTCAGTATGACACATGAGAAGTTCAAATATATAAACCACTTTCCTACGATTTCCATTCAAGGATGAGTTTCAGACATGAGTATGAACATTACCCTTTAATGCATTTTAAGCACAATATAAACGATCAATTTCCCGATGCCCGTCTGATTTTATCACTGTCATGAAAAGAAGAAACAATGTAACTTTGTAGAAAAAGGAATGAAATATCAACAGTTGGAACAGCACGGCAACACACCGTTTCTGAGGACTTGGTAGGTGACGGAGATTGTGCGACACATGCCAAACTGAGTTCAGTGGGAAGATTGTGCGGACAAGGTTGGAGTTCTGAGAATCTCCCGCTTGTGCAAAGATAATCTTCTGATTTCCTGAAAACCAATCTTTCAGATGGTCCTTTTTCTACCACTAGTCGAGCCGTCTTGGTGTTGGTTCCAACGGCTCGATCAGTTGCACCATCACCTGACTGATCATATCCCAAGGAAGATTCAGCAATCAACCCACATAGATACGACGAATCATCGGCCACAAGCCTCAAGAAATGTATATTGTTTGATGAGTAGAGCATTCCTTGCAAGTGGGTCCACAGTTTGATGATCCAAGCCTTTGATCTGACGATCTCCACTGTTGATGGGGAATGAACCCAAAAACTTTCCCAAGCTAGAACACACAAACCCTTTGGCATGAAAATAGATTATCATGAAAAACAATACAGCAATGCTTTGATTAGATGGAAACAAGGCCAAAGATTGGAAGGTTGGGATCTTCAATCTGGATGTTTCTGGGGTAAACCCCATTGATCAATGGTCGATCACCATACCACGGGCTCCAAATGTACAGAATCCTATGACTCAGTATCCTATAATTACTTGATAATCAGCTTCTTTCAGGTGATCAGTACAGAGTGGCATTCATACATTACACAAGTCTTTGATGTGTACGATGATGATCGTTATATCATCAGTCCGATTTTCATGCTCCAACCACTTCCGATATGATTCTGCAGCAATTGCAGCACATGCATCCCGAGGATCCGCAAATTTAACCACCTGTATAAAAGTTAGCAGTATTTGTAACAAGATATGAGAACTGAGGGTAAGCAAGAAAACACGAATGGAATTAACCATGAATAACAGTACTTGACTTTATATATACAAAAACTCTGTTTGATAGATACTATTATATTACCAAAAGTAGCAAAGAGTGTCTATCAAAAAGGGTGGGTGTAGATAGCGGTTTCAATTTGCCACTTATGGATAGCAACGAATGTGTCAGTCAGTTCCCCTGCGTGGTACATTTAAGAGTGTATACAAGGCTTCGGGTGTGAAAACCCTATAGAACATTATGGCTAAAACTTAAACGATCTGAATTTACCAAGGGACTGTTTGGATGGACCTGGAAATGCAGATTGAGGGATTTGCAGGACCATTCAAACAATCTCATCGAAACAAGGATGCACAGCCTGCCAAGAAGCCACAATCAGCGTTTTCTGCTTCAACACGCAAATGGGATAGAACAGCCAAAATTTCTCCCATTTGCATATCGGAAAGCTGCCCAACTGTCCTGTCTGAAAAAATTGGGACATCCAAACTGGCCCCATATCTGAGAGCAGATATGCAATTTGATGCAAGAAATCAAGAAATCAAAGGAA